>OY856410.1:693290905-693680905 GCA_963693085.1 Alisma plantago-aquatica | reverse complement strand
GCCCACCGCGGCGGCGAAGCCACAAAAGGCCAACATCCGCATCCACCACCAGCAAGGCCAGCATCAAGCTGCTGAACTCAAGTGGGAGGGGAGCGCCTTGAGGCGTGACGCCCAAGTAGGCATGCCCTCAGCCGAGGCTCTGGGCGCAACTTGCGTTCAAAGACTTGATGGTTCACGGGATTCTGCAATTCACACCAAGTATCGCATTTGTAAAGAGGCGAGATCACCTCCTTACTAAAATTTAAAGGAAATACAACATCCACAAGTTTTTAACAAAAATTGAGACTTTTGGGGATGATTGCATAATAATCCAATTAAATAAGCATGATTCCAGATACATAATAAAATGTCAATAGCAGCGGAAAGAAAAGAAATAACAAGCCTTCTATTGGCCTTATTGTTTTATTACATCATTGTTTTCTAAATGAAAAGAAAAGATAGCATAGAGGATCAAGCTATAGCAACCTAGCCATCCTTCTTCACAAGCAAACGGACACAGCAAGGAATCTTTCTTTAAGCCCTTCCTTCTCCTTGAAAAGCTCCAACACCTGGGTGGTTGGGAAGGCACCCAGCAAGAGGGAAAAACAAAGAAAAAGTATGTGTTACTCTACTAATCTATGCAAGGCAAAGAAAAGATGTAACAAGGAAACTAGTCAGGTATTTGGTGTAAAAGGATATCAAAGAGTATGAGGTTTTCATTAAAGAACTTGCCATTAACAAAGATAATAAAGGATTTTAGCATGCTTATTAATATGTCTATCTAACTAAGTAGGGTTGAGGCACCTACCGAACCTCTAACCTTAGGTGAGGGAAGAATTATAAACATTTCCAAGTCACCTACAATTTTTTTTAATGGGGAGAATAATAAACATTCCCCTAGGGCGATTTTATACATGCCCTCTATGGGTGGTTGTACATAAGTACCACTACTTAAAATTTAAATAGAACATTTAATTTCATGCTAAGAGATTTATGGCAAGAATAAACAAAATATATTCAACATGGCAATGGGCATAAATACCCAAACAAGAGAGTACCATAACTGAAACTGAGGCAATTAAGACAATTTAGGTTTCAAAGATATTCAATGGTTTGGATCAATTAAACCTCATAAGAAAAATCTAGGTATTGGATTAAGTATTCCCAACTGATAGGTAGATGTACAACATGACTCATAACAAGCAAAATCCTTACTAAACTCATACACATACTAAGCACATACCTTTGCCACAGATGTCCTAATATCCCTTTTCAGATCTTCTCACGAACTAAAGATCCAAACTTCCTAATATATCATTTAATTCATTTATTAGAATTGCATGTATTCACTTAAAAGATTAGAAACCCTAGTTTACTAACTTTTTGTTCAAACCTTCGATTCAGACTTCAAAATCCTCATAATTGACTTAGTTAGGTTTTCCTGATCAAAATAACATATAATATTGTATATTTTGGAAATATAAATATTACGGTAAATTTTTAGAGATTTTTAAGTTAATTAATTTGATATTAAAAACACTTTTTCGCAAAACTCAAAATCAAATTTCAAAAATATTTTTATTGAATAGATCTCGTTTTCCTGATTTCAAAACACTATTTATTTTTAAATTTTGACCAACGAATTAATTATTAGAAATTATTTAGCCTCGACCAATCACAACCTGCCACGTAGGCAAGGTTGGAGTGGACGGGCGGTGACAGGCGTCCGGTTGCGGCGGCCAGCGCCACGCGAACGCTCGCGTTCGCTCGCGACCGCTCGTGACCGACCGAGCGATGGAGACCGGCGATCAGCGAAAAGACGAAAAGGACCCCGCGCGGAAAACCAAAAGAAAAAGGCGGCGAAGGGCAAAACCGTAAAAAGCCACGCGTCATCCTCTTCCTCCCGCCCGAGCGGCGCGAGCAGGCTTGCTCGGCCGTTTTGGGCAAATCCGTGTTTCTCGACGAAACTTCGCGTTTAGGTACTCGAAAGAACGAGAAAGACGAGACGAAGAGATTGGTACCTTCAATTTAGACGAAGATGGAGCAAACAGGGAGCACTTGGCGCCGCAAGGTAGGAGCTAACGGCGGCCCGATGGTGGTGCAAACTTCGACCAAATCAGAAATTAAGGGTATGGGGGAGTAGCTAAGGTGATGGCGGAGCCAGGGGTTAGGTTATATATAGGCAAGGTTGGCCAGGTTTAGGGTTTGATAGCAAACCAAAGGGAAGGTCGGCGGCCACAATGGGGGTTTCACAAATACCCAACAAAACTCGAAAAACTTGGGATAATCCTATGCGAAATCTTGCAAGGAACCCATTGCAACAAAAATCAGAGAAAAAGGTCGAGTAAATCTCGAGTTATCACAAATTTAAGTAAACGAGAAAAACAACCTGTTTCCTAATCTAACTCGAGGTTGAAGACGATCGTGGATCGTCGGATCAGTGGACACGGGTACACCAATCAACTTGGACCGTTTGATCTCACGTTAGATCAGGGAAATAACCCTGAGCAAAAACCGATTTTAAAATCCATTAGATTTTTAATCCTTTTTCTCTTTCTTATTTTGGGGGCTCAAACGTTGCCCAAAAATTATGAAAATTGGTACTCTGACTTATTTCGACGCATAGAATCCGAATATGGAGTTAGTTTTTCATTTTGAGAAAGTTTATTATGTGAGTAAATTAATATGTCATTTTCTCTCTCCTCCTCCAAAAGAGGGGTTAACATTATCTAAAATTAATGTAACTTCACCCTTACGTTTTCTTAATGATTTGAAACACGATTTTGCAATTATCTTCTCAATATGACATTATCTTTTTATTTATTAAATTAATTAGAACTTTCTACACTCTTTCTCTCTCCTATTTTCCTATTTATTCATATGTCATCCAAATAAATTGCAAATTTGCACAGAGTCTTATTTTTATGTCTAGAATTCGAATTTGAAGTTATTTCCCTAATTTGAGAGCATTAAGTATTTTATTTCTTTTAATTGTCTTATTTCCCTTCTTTCTTTGATAATGTTATTAATATTTTTATTTTAAATAATACTTGATCCTTAAGTTATTCTTTCCTCAAATAAACGAATTAGACTATCAAATTATTATGATGGTTTCAAATTATCTTGTTTGTTACAAAATCTTTGTAATTATCTTCTTTACTCATATTTTCTCATATTTCTTTTTACTTATTATATTTATCTTCTTTCTTTTATAAAATTCGGATTTCCTCCTTATTTCTTACATTCTAGGAAACACTAGAAGATTCTAGGACGAATTATTTTATCTCCTTTTTATTTCTTAAAGTGAAATTGCATATTAAACCCCTTGTCTAAATCTAACTGAGTCATTTTGTACATGAAACCTTGAAATGAGATTATATGGGAAATATTTAACCAATAACTATCTAAATTTCTCTTAAATCAAGACCAAGGACAAAAAGAACGAAAATGGAGATTAAAGCTTATAGAAAAGAGTACAAAGAGGTACAAAGAGTTTTCAGTATGTTACAGCACTCCACCCCTTAAAAAGGATTTCGTCCCCGAAATCTCATACAAAAAGGGAAGGGTGAGTACGTAACATCTCATCTCTCAACTCCCAGGTGGTTTCTTCTAAACCATGATATCTCCACAAAACCTTTACTAACTCTATCTCCTTGTTCTTCAACTGCTTCACTCGGGAGTCAAGGATCTTCACAGGTAGCTCTTCATAGGTCAGGTTCTCATTAATCTCCACAGGTTCAATGGAGAGCACATGAGACGGATCCTTAACATACTTCCTCAGCACAGAAACATGGAACACATTGTGAATCTTGTCATAAGCAGGAGGCAAAGCTAGGCGATATGCACAATCTCCCACTTTATCTAAGATCTCAAATGGTCCAACATAACGAGGACTCAACTTGCCTTTTACTTTAGATCTTGCAATAGAACGTATAGGCTTGATCTTCAGAAAAGCATAGTCGCCCACTAAGAAACTTATATCAGACCTCTTCTTATCAGCATACATCTTCTGTCGGTCTTGAGCAGCTTTCATCCGTTTCTTTATCAACTGTATCTTCTCAAGCATCATCTGCATGTCATCAGACTTCACCAGAGAACGTTCTCCAACATCATCCCAATGCAAAGGTGAACGACAAGGTCTACCATAGAGAGCTTCAAAAGGTGGCATACCAATGCTGGCTTGGTAGCTATTGTTGTAAGCAAACTCTGCTAATGGTAGATACCGATCCCAAGCACCACCCCAATCCATCACACAGGCACGAAGCAAGTCCTCCAGAATCTGAACTGTTCTCTCAGACTGACCATCAGTTTGCGGATGGTAAGCAGTGCTGAAACGCAGATCAGTACCCATCTCTTCCTGAATCTGACCCCACAAACGAGAAGTAAATTTCGGGTCTCGATCAGAAACTATCACAGCAGGGACACCATGCAGACGAACTATCCACTCCACATACAGCTGAGCCATCTCAACAACTTTATGTGTAGTTTTGAAAGGCAAGAAATGTGCAGATTTTGTAAGCCGATCAATCACCACCCAAACAGCATCATAACCTCTCTTGGACTTGGGGAAACCAGTAACAAAGTCCATTGTGATCTTCTCCCATTTCCATTCTGGAATCTCAAGAGGATGAAGAAGACCACCAGGTCGTTGATGTTCAATCTTGACTTGCTGACATGTCAAGCATCTTGCCACAAACAGAGCTATATCGTTCTTCATATTCTTCCACCAGAAACTTCGCTGTAGGTCCTTGTACATCTTGGTTGTGCCAGGGTGAATAGTGTACTTGGAACCATGAGCTTCACTCAGAACCTTCTGTCTTAGATCACCAACATCAGGTATCCACAACCTTTGTCTAAAGCGGATAGCACCATCTACTCCGACAGAGAAGTCAGATTGCGGTTTTTCAGCTAACGCTTTCAACTCTTCAAGCTCGGAACTCTCCAACTGTGCAGACACAACTTCTGAGATCCAAGTTGGCGTAACAGACAAACTAGCCATATGAACACACAACTTATCTTCATCTACTGAAGCAACAGGTTGAGGCCTCCAACTGGCAACATGTTCAAGGTTTTCCCACACAGAACATCTCAGAGCAGCACAAACAACATCCTTCTTGCGACTTAAAGCATCGGCTACAACATTTGCTTTACCAGGATGATAGGTGATGGTGAAATTGTAATCTTTAAGATATTCCATCCACCTACGTTGTCGCAAGTTTAGATCCTTCTGAGTCAACAAATACCTCAAACTCTTGTGATCAGAAAAGACTTCAAACTTTTCTCCATAGAGGTAGTGTCGCCAGATCTTCAAAGCATGAACTATGGCAGCCAACTCCAAATCATGCGTAGGCCAATTAGCTTCATTGGGTTTCAACTGTCGAGAAGCATAGGCGATCACTTTTCCGTCTTGCATAAGAACACACCCCAAACCTTGTCGGGATGCATCAGTGTAGATGACATAAGGTATACCCTCAACAGGCAAAGCAAGCACTGGAGCAGAAGTCAGACTCATCTTCAACTTCTGAAAACTTTCCTCACAATCAGGGGTCCAAGAGAACTTGACTTCCTTCCGAGTCAGCTTAGTCAATGGTAAAGCCAACTCAGAAAACCCTTTGATAAACTTCCGATAGTAACCAGCCAGACCAAGGAAACTACGGATTTCAGACGGGTTTCTCGGAGCACTCCATTTGGTCACAGCTTCCACCTTTGCAGGATCAACAGATATGTGGCCGGCAGAAATCACATGACCAAGAAACATCACTTCTGTTATCCAGAACTCACATTTCGAGAATTTTGCATATAATTGATTTTCTCGCAATGTGTGGAGTACAATCCGCAAGTGTTCGCGATGTTGTTCCAACGTCTCAGAATAAACCAAAACGTCATCAATAAACACCACCACAAACTTGTCTAGGTATGGGCGGAATACTCGGTTCATCAGGTCCATAAACGCAGCAGGGGCATTTGTCAAACCAAAAGGCATGACCAAGAATTCATAATGCCCATAACGAGTTCTGAACGCTGTCTTAGAAACATCTTCGTCCTTCACCCGCATCTGGTAGTAGCCACTCCGCAGATCCATCTTGGAGAACACTGTGGCTGACTTCAGCTGATCGAATAAGTCATCGATGCGTGGCAATGGATAACGATTCTTTACTGTCATTTGGTTGAGCATGCGGTAGTCCATACACATCCGCATCGAACCATCTTTCTTCTTCACGAACAGGACAGGGGCTCCCCAAGGAGAAACACTGGGGCGAATGAAACCCATGTCAAGAAGCTCTTCAAGCTGCTTCTTCAACTCCGCCAATTCAGCAGGTGCCAAACGGTAAGGTGATTTCGATATTGGTGAAGTTCCAGGTACGAGCTCGATGGAGAATTCCACTTCGCGATTTGGTGGCAACCCGGGCAACTCCTCAGGAAAGACATCTGGGAAGTCCTTCACCACATCAACATGGTCCAGGGCAGGAGGTGTAGCTTCGAGAATTATGGAAGCTAGGAAAGCTCTGCACCCATGAGAGATGAGCTTCTCAGCTTTGATGGCAGAGATGACAAACTGTCGTTCTCCTCGCTTCTTGCCCTTGACACACACTCTTCCTTCATCAGGGTGGAAAAGGCTAACCATGGATTCCTCACAGAACAGAACAACTTTAAACTTCTTCAACCAATCCATTCCAAGGATGATGTCAAAGACAGTCATATCAAGCAAGACAAAAACGGTGGGAAACATTATCCCGGATATACAGAGGTTCAGGGTAGGAGTTTGGAGATACGAGGAGCAGATTTTCCCACTAGGAGTTTTTACATCTAACACATGATCCATGAACTCAGATTCAATTTCAAGCATAGAGGCAAACTGGCTAGATATAAAGGTATTGGAGGAACCAGAGTCAAAAAGAGCCTTTAAAGGATGCAAATTGAGGTGTAGGGTACCTTCAATTACTTCATTACCATCACCATCTTCTTCAGCAATGAGAGCAAACACTCTCCCATTCCGCCTCTCAGCTGGCGGGCGTCTCGGATTCTGGTTGTTGTTGTTTCGCGGTGGAGGATTCTGTCTCGGCTGTTGTGGTGGCTGAGCCGGATTCTGCCCTTGCTGGAAACGAGGACAGTTAGGTCGGATGTGCCCAACTTGGCCGCACTCATGGCAGGTTGGGGGAGGACGATTGCCAACTCGAGCAGGTGCGTTGTTGGCGGGACATCTTCCAGGAGGATGGTGGCGATTGCATCTGTTGCAGCGATCTCGACCACGGTTCTCATGCTGATTCGGGTTCTTCCTTTTGTTGTTGAAGCTACCAGAGGACTGGAATCCTGGATATGACTCGATGGCGAGAGCTTTATCTACCATCTGCTGAAACGAGAGGGGCAACTGTGGAACAAGGCTTCGTCCAACATGATAGTTCAGACCTTCCAAGAACAAGGTTGCTCTCCTATCAGCTCCAAGATCAGTGGCGTAACGCTCCAGCAGCAGAAACTTCTGAACGTAGTCGGCCACACTCATGCTTCCTTGCTTGAGACTGTAGAACTCAGCCTCCTTCTTCCTCAGAAACGCGGGGCAGATGTACTTCTCTCTGAACAGCTTCAAGAACTGAGCCCACTCCATGGAGGAAGTGTCTCGGGTTCGAGCGACTCCATTCCACCAGACCCGTGCTGGTCCATCCAGCACATACGTTGCAAACCGAACCTTCTGGTGAGGAGGGCAAGCCATACCCTCGAAGGTCCGATCCAGGGCCAGCACCCAGTCATCTGCTTTGTCCACCATGTTAGGCTCACTTTCACCCTTGAAGTAGGGTGGCTGCATCTTGATGAAGTCGGTGAGGGTGAACTCCCTTGGCTTGGAAGCAACAGCAGCTATGGTGTTGAGTTGTCCCATCATGGTGGAGGACAACAGTTGTCGCAGCATCGCCAGTTCTTGCTCAGGAGTGAAAGCAGGAACACCAGAGTTTGATTGGTTCACAGCAGGTGTCGCCGGAGTGTCAGGGTTGTCGGTGTTGGACTCCTGGTTCGAGTTGTCAAACAGGTCACCTCTCCTGAAATTAGGGGTAACTTATTAAATTTTTCAAGAGTAAAGGATCATAGATGAGAGGGAAAAGAAATAGAGGTGAGAAAAGGATAACTAGAATGCTATTGCCTAAAGGCATACTATTTCGGGCAGTTCGTATCAGCGCAGGCCAGGCCGGATCATATGGGCACGGGAGTCCCCGTATGCCAAGCTAGTGGGTCGGAGGAAAATCTTGCCAGCCCCCATGCCCTGATCCTTTCTAGACACCCTTGCCTCAACTGCATGCCCTAGTAGTCGCCCTAAGGCTCTGATACCATGCTGTAAAGAGGCGAGATCACCTCCTTACTAAAATTTAAAGGAAATACAACATCCACAAGTTTTTAACAAAAATTGAGACTTTTGGGGATGATTGCATAATAATCCAATTAAATAAGCATGATTCCAGATACATAATAAAATGTCAATAGCAGCGGAAAGAAAAGAAATAACAAGCCTTCTATTGGCCTTATTGTTTTATTACATCATTGTTTTCTAAATGAAAAGAAAAGATAGCATAGAGGATCAAGCTATAGCAACCTAGCCATCCTTCTTCACAAGCAAACGGACACAGCAAGGAATCTTTCTTTAAGCCCTTCCTTCTCCTTGAAAAGCTCCAACACCTGGGTGGTTGGGAAGGCACCCAGCAAGAGGGAAAAACAAAGAAAAAGTATATGTTACTCTACTAATCTATGCAAGGCAAAGAAAAGATGTAACAAGGAAACTAGTCAGGTATTTGGTGTAAAAGGATATCAAAGAGTATGAGGTTTTCATTAAAGAACTTGCCATTAACAAAGATAATAAAGGATTTTAGCATGCTTATTAATATGTCTATCTAACTAAGTAGGGTTGAGGCACCTACCGAACCTCTAACCTTAGGTGAGGGAAGAATTATAAACATTTCCAAGTCACCTACAATTTTTTTTTAATGGGGAGAATAATAAACATTCCCCTAGGGCGATTTTATACATGCCCTCTATGGGTGGTTGTACATAAGTACCACTACTTAAAATTTAAATAGAACATTTAATTTCATGCTAAGAGATTTATGGCAAGAATAAACAAAATATATTCAACATGGCAATGGGCATAAATACCCAAACAAGAGAGTACCATAACTGAAACTGAGGCAATTAAGACAATTTAGGTTTCAAAGATATTCAATGGTTTGGATCAATTAAACCTCATAAGAAAAATCTAGGTATTGGATTAAGTATTCCCAACTGATAGGTAGATGTACAACATGACTCATAACAAGCAAAATCCTTACTAAACTCATACACATACTAAGCACATACCTTTGCCACAGATGTCCTAATATCCCTTTTCAGATCTTCTCACGAACTAAAGATCCAAACTTCCTAATATATCATTTAATTCATTTATTAGAATTGCATGTATTCACTTAAAAGATTAGAAACCCTAGTTTACTAACTTTTTGTTCAAACCTTCGATTCAGACTTCAAAATCCTCATAATTGACTTAGTTAGGTTTTCCTGATCAAAATAACATATAATATTGTATATTTTGGAAATATAAATATTACGGTAAATTTTTAGAGATTTTTAAGTTAATTAATTTGATATTAAAAACACTTTTTCGCAAAACTCAAAATCAAATTTCAAAAATATTTTTATTGAATAGATCTCGTTTTCCTGATTTCAAAACACTATTTATTTTTAAATTTTGACCAACGAATTAATTATTAGAAATTATTTAGCCTCGACCAATCACAACCTGCCACGTAGGCAAGGTTGGAGTGGACGGGCGGTGACAGGCGTCCGGTTGCGGCGGCCAGCGCCACGCGAACGCTCGCGACCGCTCGCGACCGACCGAGCGATGGAGACCGGCGATCAGCGAAAAGACGAAAAGGACCCCGCGCGGAAAACCAAAAGAAAAAGGCGGCGAAGGGCAAAACCGTAAAAAGCCACGCGTCATCCTCTTCCTCCCGCCCGAGCGGCGCGAGCAGGCTTGCTCGGCCGTTTTGGGCAAATCCGTGTTTCTCGACGAAACTTCGCGTTTAGGTACTCGAAAGAACGAGAAAGACGAGACGAAGAGATTGGTACCTTCAATTTAGACGAAGATGGAGCAAACAGGGAGCACTTGGCGCCGCAAGGTAGGAGCTAACGGCGGCCCGATGGTGGTGCAAACTTCGACCAAATCAGAAATTAAGGGTATGGGGGAGTAGCTAAGGTGATGGCGGAGCCAGGGGTTAGGTTATATATAGGCAAGGTTGGCCAGGTTTAGGGTTTGATAGCAAACCAAAGGGAAGGTCGGCGGCCACAATGGGGGTTTCACAAATACCCAACAAAACTCGAAAAACTTGGGATAATCCTATGCGAAATCTTGCAAGGAACCCATTGCAACAAAAATCAGAGAAAAAGGTCGAGTAAATCTCGAGTTATCACAAATTTAAGTAAACGAGAAAAACAACCTGTTTCCTAATCTAACTCGAGGTTGAAGACGATCGTGGATCGTCGGATCAGTGGACACGGGTACACCAATCAACTTGGACCGTTTGATCTCACGTTAGATCAGGGAAATAACCCTGAGCAAAAACCGATTTTAAAATCCATTAGATTTTTAATCCTTTTTCTCTTTCTTATTTTGGGGGCTCAAACGTTGCCCAAAAATTATGAAAATTGGTACTCTGACTTATTTCGACGCATAGAATCCGAATATGGAGTTAGTTTTTCATTTTGAGAAAGTTTATTATGTGAGTAAATTAATATGTCATTTTCTCTCTCCTCCTCCAAAAGAGGGGTTAACATTATCTAAAATTAATGTAACTTCACCCTTACATTTTCTTAATGATTTGAAACACGATTTTGCAATTATCTTCTCAATATGACATTATCTTTTTATTTATTAAATTAATTAGAACTTTCTACACTCTTTCTCTCTCCTATTTTCCTATTTATTCATATGTCATCCAAATAAATTGCAAATTTGCACAGAGTCTTATTTTTATGTCTAGAATTCGAATTTGAAGTTATTTCCCTAATTTGAGAGCATTAAGTATTTTATTTCTTTTTATTGTCTTATTTCCCTTCTTTCTTTGATAATGTTATTAATATTTTTATTTTAAATAATACTTGATCCTTAAGTTATTCTTTCCTCAAATAAACGAATTAGACTATCAAATTATTATGATGGTTTCAAATTATCTTGTTTGTTACAAAATCTTTGTAATTATCTTCTTTACTCATATTTTCTCATATTTCTTTTTACTTATTATATTTATCTTCTTTCTTTTATAAAATTCGGATTTCCTCCTTATTTCTTACATTCTAGGAAACACTAGAAGATTCTAGGACGAATTATTTTATCTCCTTTTTATTTCTTAAAGTGAAATTGCATATTAAACCCCTTGTCTAAATCTAACTGAGTCATTTTGTACATGAAACCTTGAAATGAGATTATATGGGAAATATTTAACCAATAACTATCTAAATTTCTCTTAAATCAAGACCAAGGACAAAAAGAACGAAAATGGAGATTAAAGCTTATAGAAAAGAGTACAAAGAGGTACAAAGAGTTTTCAGTATGTTACAGCATTTCACTACGTTCTTCATCAATGCAAGGGCCTAGATATCCATTGCCGAGAGTCATCAAAGTATCTGATCAGGCACCCTTTTAGGGTGCGGCCGAGTGGCTCCGAAGAGCCCGCACGACACTAGAGTGATCCTTGGCACGGGCTGCGCTGGGGATTTGTTTTGGTGCCAAATGCACCGCACGGGCACCGCGAGCAGAAGCCCACAATGCCGCGCGGGTGGTGAGGTTGGGTGTGAGCGGGTAGCACAAAGCCAAGGCATGAGACACCCGCCCACACATCACGTTTACAAGTTCAACAAATGAAGCGTTCGGGTCTCGACAATGATCCTTCCACAGGTTCACCTACGGAAACCTTGTTACGACTTCTCCTTCCTCTAAATGATAAGGTTCAGTGGACTTCTCACGATGTCATAGGCGGCAAACCGCCTACGTCGCCGCGTTCCGAGCACTTCACCGGACCATTCAATCGGTAGGAGCGACGGGCGGTGTGTACAAAGGACAGGGACGTAGTCAACGCGAGCTGATGACTCGCGCTTACTAGGAATTCCTCGTTGAAGACCAACAATTGCAATGATCTATCCCCATCACGATGAAATTTTCAAAGATTACCCGAGCCTGTCAGCCAAGGTTTTAGACTCGTTGAATACATCAGTGTAGCGCGCGTGCGGCCCAGAACATCTAAGGGCATCATAGACCTGTTATTGCCTCAAACTTCCGTGGCCTATGCGGCCATAGTCCCTCTAAGAAGCTGGCCACGGAGGGTTGCCTCTGCATAGCTAGTTAGCAGGTTGAGGTCTCATTCGTTAACGGAATTAACCAGACAAATCACTCCACCAACTAAGAACGGCCATGCACCCCACCCATAGAATCATGAAAGAGCTCTCAGTCATGAAAGAGCTCTCAGTCAGTCGTTAGTCTTGCTTTCTCTCTCTAGGAAACGAGCTCCGGCTTCTCTCTAACCCGGCTCCCTCCACCTCTCTTCTCCACCACAACTTTCCCTCTCCCCCTGCTGCCCTCACGACAGTTGGACTTCCCTGGAGATCTCCTCCGCGTGGGGTCGTTGCTCCGTGAGTGGAATTAAGGCGACATCTCTGCTTCACCTACCTTGGAGCATCTTCTCTCTGGCCTGTAGATGCGGCTCAGTTGTATGCAGGTGGAGTTAAGGCGATCGTCATGCTTCACCTTCATGCCATGCAACACTTGCCAGGTGGTCTGCAAGGGAAGTTAAGGCGACGTCTCCGCATCACCTACCTCGGACCGCCTTTACTCCGACTTGAAGGCGCCTGCGACACCAGGTTCCCAGCTACCTGGGGGTCTTGTATTTTCCACTCTAAGGCTCCCCTGAACCCCCATAAACTAGGGGAGGAGTTTGACCAGCCCCTACGGGGGTATCAGTCCTTTGGTGATCCTACGGGGTGTTTTGGCCCCAGTGGTGGTCAACGGTGCCTCCTCGGCGGCATCTGAGTGGAACAGCTGCTACGAGGCCCTGTGGTCCTGCTTGCTGACACACATGTGTCTTTCCACCGGCGACTTGAAGACAACTACCCCCTCTTTTGCTTTTTCTCCCACCGGTGTCCCCTTGGTAGTACAATCTCCTGGCCCGCGGGCTGAACGTGCATCACCCTCGGTGGCTCTCCTGTTTACGGTGGTGCGTGACCTCACGAGTGGCCCCTATTCCGGCTAGGCCCACCTCCACCTGCTCCACTTCCTGTTCCTCCGGCCACGTGCTCCCACCTTCCTCAGCCCCCAAAAACCAGGGTAGGAGTTAACCAGCCCTTGAGTCTCGGTGCTCCGGCGACCCCGGCAGGGGCCTGAGGTTTTCGCAGCTGATCATGCGGGGGTTTGGGTTCCGAGCTACCCGAACTGCGCTCGCCGGCGAGCTCTGCTTCTCTGACACCGTCCACTCCTGCGGTGGTGCTCCACCTCTACGACCACGTCATGTCAAAGTTCTGATCGCTACCTTGTTCGTGGCGGCGACCCCGAGCAACTAGTGGCGGTAGGGTTTGGTTCTTAGGTCGTGCCCGATCGCTCTCCACCGCAGTTCTTTAGTGGCCCGGGCTAACTGGAGTGGGCGTCCCATCCGGCTCAGCTCGCCCGGTCCGGTTCGACTTCCCATTGTTACAACGGCGGAATTTTCAAACCCTAGCCAGAGACGATACAACTTCCTTCTAGAAGACTCCTCCCGTGAATCTTTTTAGTGCATCCTGACATCACCCTGCTGACATCAGCCCTGCTCCCTCAGTGCTTTGTGGCGTCAGCGCTTCGTCACTGTGCACTTTCCCACCCTTCCCTCACTCCGGCCCACGTGTCCCGATGGCTAAAGGAAAGAATAAGAAGCACCACCATATCCACGCCTCTATCCTTAGGGATGCTGCTGAAGAACGCGCCAAGGGAGGGTGGGCGGCTCATCTTTCTCGCATCGCTGCTAAGGGGAATAAGATTGGCAAAGGTCATACCTCATCATTGGTTCCTCGCCATGACCGCTCTGGCTCACACAGTTGCCCACCTTCCTCCTGCGGGGGCGCCTCCATCAGTGGACACAAAACCTGCGACGGCCGGGAAATACCGGAGGAGGACCCTGGTAGTCTGGATGGCGAGCAACCCCACCCTCCCACGGCGGCGGACAATAAAGAAGGTCCTCCGGGCGACGGACACCCAAGACCCCCCTATGGACCGGAGCCTCATCCGTGCACACCCACGGCTATGTAGCCGTTCCAAACTCACAGGCAGGGAAAGGAGAAGGACCTACGTGGAGGCGACGGCCTCACAACCTCCTGCCAGGCCACCTGCGTGTGGTTGGTGGACGCGGCCAAGACGGCGCAGTCCGACAAGGTAGTCAGACACTCATCTTTAGCAATCATCCCGCCGGAGAAAGCCCTAGTCTTCACTGAGCCCATTACGTCGCCTGAGCGAGGCCCCATGGCCATCATCCCCGACGAGGCGATGGCGTCCCTGCAACTACGGCGCGAGAAATTAGCAATCTTCTATGTCTTTGACAGCTCACCGCACGATGTAGTCATTCACGGCTGGCTCAGGAGGGCCTGGCGGCTGAAGAGCCCCTTTGAGCTCGTCAAGAGGGAGAACGGGTTCTTCGAAATCACCTGTGAAGACAAAAACGAGTTGGAGACTCTCCTAGGCGGAGGCCCATGGTTCTTTGATGGGCGGTTGGTCATCTTCACGGCTTGGTCCCCCGCGCTCAACCACACTAGGGATCTTTTCTCCATGGTGCCTTGCTGGGTTAGCTTCCCAACCCTCGGCCACCTACAGTCCCTCGACATCCTGGGGAGGGTGGCCAGATGCGTCGGCAAGACATCCCATGCTGGGGCTTGGGTGTCCACCGCCAGTGGTGCGGCGCAAGCTAGGGCGCTCGTGGATCTCCCGGCGACCAAGGCCCCTCCCTCCGAGGTTTGGGTGAAATTCCCAAGGGCGGAGGCGGAAGCCATCCCGGTGAAATATGACTACCTGCCCCTACGGTGCACAGCCTGCGTTGCCTTCGGGCACGACCTCATACGATGCCCTTTTGTGTCTGACAGGGTCAGGGCGACTGTGGGGAGGCAACACAGGCCTGATGCCGGCCCGGAGGAGGACAACGACACCTACATGGATGATGAACTGAAGGTTGTTCGTGGAAGAAGCAAGGTTAAGAGGAGGAAGAAGAAGCACCCCCGCACCTGGGCGGGGACAACAGCAACCCCCGCCGCAATTGAGCCGCAAAGCAACCCCGACATCACTATTGGGGCTGAGGAGGAAATGGCCTTCACTGCTGCAGCCACTACAGACGCCAATCAGCCCGTGGATAGCCCTGAAAGCACGCTCCATCGGGTGGAGCCGGAGGCTGAAATGGTGGGGGTGGCAACGACGCTGGAGGAACCAAACCCGACAAGGGGAGGGGAATCCACGCCCATCACCGCCCCCCCTTTGGCTACTGCAATGGCGCCACCCTCGGCTAGTTCAGACAGGACAGAGGTGGAGCCAGGGGTGCTGGTTGGGACTGAGAATGTGCAGGAGGGTGACACGATGACGGTGGACATGCCGGAGGTCATAGCCACACCAGAGGATGTTTCGAGGGATGACGTGACGCCGCACGGTGAGTCGAGCCCGTGTGGGGGAGGCTCGCCCGAGGGTACCACTACCCAACCAATGTTGGTAGAGACAGACTCGCTAAGCGGATCAGCTTCGCCACCCAACAAGGCAAGATTGAGGCCTGGCAGGCTGATCCTGACGGGCACCAGGGAGTCGAAGAGGCTCCAGAAACAAGGGGCGACTCTGGACCCTCCTAAAGCGCGCCTGGTGATCATCGCCCTACCATCCCCAGGGAACAAGCTTGAAGGAAGAAGGTCCTCTGAAGAGGAGGTGACAATGATGAATGAGGAAGAGGCTGCTGCTGTTGAAGCTGCGGCGGGCTCCAAGCGGAGGCTTGGGAGCCAGAACTAACAACCCACAGCTGGTTCTCCATGTCCATTGTGGCATGGAATGTGCACAACGCTTGCTCGTCGGCAAAAAGAAAGAAGATCGCCAATTTCATCCACAACCAGGGTGCGGCGATGGGCATGCTGATGGAAATGAAGATTGCAAGGACGAAAGATGCTCCCAAGGCACATGGCGAGCTCTTCCCTCAAGGATGGAGCACAACCTCGAATGACTCTGTTACAGGTAAGGGTCGCATTGTATGGGGTTGGGACCCCAGGGTATGGAATGTAACCCTGACCACCACGACAGCACAAATGATGATTGCGTGGTGCGTTAACAAAGGTGGATACAGGGTGTTAATCTCGTCGGTTTACGTGTACACCAAACCTTCCCGTCGCGAGGTCCTGTGGGAGGACCTACAGGCCACAAAACCAACCACGCTGGACCCCTGGCTGGTTGCCGGGGACTTCATCGCCGTTCGACGTGATGATGAGAAAGCGGGAGGCCAAGAAGTCTCCAGGAAAATTATGAATGATTTCAACAACGCCATCACACTTACGGGCCTCTTGGGGGCCAGGCAGTTAGGCGGGTTGCTCACCTGGAGCAATCGGCAATAGGCTGCCAGTCGAGTAGCCTGTCGTCTAGATAGGGCCCTTATTAATGACTCCTGGTACAACCTCTTTCCCAACACCTTCTCTAACCTCATCTTCTCTCACAAGAGTGACCATGGTGCTCTTGTCATCTCTCCCCTTTCTTCTAATCTCAACAGGACATGCCCGTTCTGTAGCCTCAACTTCTGGCCAGAATGGGAGGGTTTCTATGACATTGTCTCGAGGGCTTGGAAAGAACCGGTGAGAGGCAACCCCCTCTTCGTCGTCATGAAGAAGCTCCAGGCGACCAAAGCTGGGCTAAAGGGGTGGTCGAGGGCGAAGGTCAACATCAACAACCTTAAAAAAAGGCGGAAAAGGAGTTTGCCACGATTCAGGATGGACTCCAGACGAACCCGACATGCCCCAACCTCACTGCCCAGGAGGACCTCATCTGCGCACGCCTGGAGAAGCTGGAAAAGGCTGAGGAGGTCTACTTCTACCAACGCAGCAGGATATGATGGGTCCAAGACGGAGAAAGGAACACCTCCTATTACCAAGGAGCTATTCGACACAAACAGATGAAGGACACAATCAATCACCTCATCAACACACATGGCAAAGAGGTGTCCAGCCAGGAGGAGCTAGAAGGCGAAGCAGTTACCTTCTTCAGCCATCTATACACCCAAGGCGAGGCCAACACCATCCTCCCCAGGCTCAGACCGAGGCGGACCCTGTCTGCCGAATAAGGGCGCACCCTTTGCCGACCCTGTGACGCAGGAGAGATCAAAGCGGCGCTTTGGTCCATTGGTGTGGACAAGGCTCCGGGACCGGACGGCTTCAACGCCTCGTTCTTCCGCTCCTGCTGGGGAATCATCAGGAAAGATGTCACAGTGGCCATCACCTTCCTCATGCAAGGAGGGTCAATGGTTAGAGCCACAAACCACGCCTTCCTCGCACTCATCCCCAAAATGGAGGGAGCCACTGCTCTGTGGGATTTTTGCCCGATTGCATGTTGCAGAGTGGTTTACAAAATCTTTGCGAAGGTCCTCGCGGAAAGGCTTAAAGGTGTGCTGGACCACCTTGTCTCTGCCAACCAAGGCGCCTTCATCCCAGGTAGAAGCATCTCAGACTGCTCACTCCTTGCTGGTGAGTTTCTCCATGGTTTTGACATCAAACGGGCAACAAAAAAAGCATGCATCAAGACGGACCTCTCCAAAGCCTACAACCACATCGCCTGGCCGACCCTTTGGCGCCTGATGGAGCTGATGGGCTTCCCAGCCACCTGGCTTGACTGGATGAAGGAGTGCGTCACCACCTACTCTTTCTCTGTTCTGGTCAATGGCTACCCCACTGTCCTGTTCACCAATTCATGAGGGCTCTGCCAAGGTTGCCCCCTATCCCCCCTCCTCTTCACGTTGGTGATGGAATACCTCTCCATTCTAATGGAGGAAGGTGATAGAAACAAAACCTTCAGCACCTTCAAGGTCAAGGGCACCCCGGTCCTATCTCACCTCACCTTTGCGGACGACATCCTCTTCTTCTCCGAGGGCACCAGCCAGAGCTTGACGGGCATTAAGTCGATCCTCAAGGAATTCAGTGACACTTTTGGCATAGAAGTGAACCCAACCAAATCCCAACTCTTCTTGTCCAAATCAGCGGGAGCGGGAGGCCAGAGCTTGGTGGTGGCTTCTGGTTATACTTTGGGCTTCCTACCTACCCGCTACCTCAGTTTCCCCATGGCCAGCAAGAACCACTACGCTAACTTCTTCAACCCCTGCTTGGATCAGATGAAGGCCATGATCTCTAAGTGGCCTCCGGACCACATCTCCATGGCAGGACATTGCCTCCTGATGAGATCCAACCTCCAAGGGCTGGTGGCGTTCTGGGCCCAGCAGGGACACCTCCCCAACAGTGTCTGCGAACAACTGTAGTCGCTCATGGAGGACTTCATCTAGGGCTCGAGTGCTCACCACATGAGCTATGAACACATTGCTAAACCCCAGGGGGAAGGTGGGCTTGGCCTACGGAGCGTCAAAGACATCAATCACTGGGCTTCTCTCCATCGCCGGGTTTGCTTCCACACGGCCCCTGGCTCAGTGTGGACCACCTAGATGAGAAGGAGATATGGGCTTCTGATGCGCAGCCCCGATGACCTCAGACAGGGCGCCTCCAACGCCTGGAAGAACATGGCTCGTGTGTGGGAGGTGCATAACAACATGTTTGAAAGGACCCTTTCAGGTCAAGTTCGACTCATCAACCCAACGACCAAGTTCTGGCCCTACATCCAGCCCGTTGGGGAGCCGGAGACTCTGGGCCGGACTATTTGGAATGGGTCGCTGGTCCATGAGTGGAGCATGGCGATCTTTAGGGCGGAGCATGACGCCTTCTACACCGCCGCCAAAATCAACTCATGGGACATCACCCAAAGTGACTGCTGTTGCTTCTGCCAACAACGCGAAGATGTGGAACACCTGTTCTACAGGTGCCCTTACACCTACCAGATCCGCTCCCGAGTCATGGGCCTTTGTGGCATCAACGTCCCTAGGTCCTCTAGCCTCCTAGAAACTGTTGGATTCATAGGGGACCAGACCAAGGGCTCAAAAGGGTGGAAAAGGCTGGCCATCACCACCTGGTCCTCCTCGGCCTATTTCATCTGGAAGTAAAGAAATGAGAGGCGTCATAACTAGCAATGGCTCTCAGTGGACGAATGCTTCAGCATCATACACAAAGCCGTCCGGACAGTGGCTATCACTCGTGAGTGGGCCACTACTACACCCAACCACATTATCAAGGTGTGGAGATTACAGACACATAGCTTTACTTAAGTGTGCCCTTTGGCCACTCCCTGTATAGGATGCTACCTTTGGGGTTTTTGTATAGTTACCCTAGCCTCACACCTACCTTTTGTCTTTAGGGTAGAGAGGGGGGACACACCCCACACCTGGCCTGTCAGGTGTACGGTTTGTCCTTCCCCTTTGAGCTTGAGGCTCCCACAGCCTTTCTTGGCCGATGCTCCTCGCACCATGGGGCCACTCTATGTACGGGTGTTCTTTTTGGCACCCTTCATCATTTATTTATCAAAGCCTTAAGGCAATTCCGATGAAAGAGCTCTCAGTCTGTCAATCCTTACTATGTCTGGACCTGGTAAGTTTCCCTGTGTTGAGTCAAATTAAGCTGCAGGCTCCACTCCTGGTGGTGCCCTTCTATCAATTCCTTTAAGTTTTAGCCTTGCGACCATACTCCCCCCGGAACCCAAAAACTTTGATTTCTCATAAGGTGCCGACGGAGTCCTTAAAGTAACATCCGCCGATCCCTGGTCGGCATCGTTTATGGTTGAGACTAGGACGGTATCTGATCGTCTTCGATCCCCCAACTTTCGTTCTTGATTAATGAAAACATCCTTGGCAAATGCTTTCATAGTTGTTCATCTTTCATAAATCCAAGAATTTCACCTCTGACTATGAAATACGAATGCCCCCGACTGTCCCTCTTAATCATTACTCCGATCCCGAAGGCCAACACAATAGGACCGAAATCCTATGATGTTATCCCATGCTAATGTATGCAGAGCTTGGGCTTGCTTTGAGCACTCTAATTTCTTCAAAGTAATGGCGCCGGTGGCACCACCCAGACAATTAAGGCCAGGAGAGAGTCACCGGCAGAAGGGACGAGCAGGCATGTGCACACCTAAAGGCGGACCGACCGACACATCCCAAGGTCCAACTATGAGCTTTTTAACTGCAAAAACTTAAATATACGCTATTGGATATGGAATTACCGTGGCTGCTGGCACCAGACTTTCCCTCCAATGGATCCTCGTTAAGGGATTTAGATTGTACTCATTCCAATTACCATACTCTTAAGAGCCTGGTATTGTTATTTATTGTCACTACCTCCCCGTGTCAGGATTGGGTAATTTGCGCGCCTGCTGCCTTCCTTGGATGTGGTAGCCATTTCTCAGGCTTCCTCTCTAGAATCGAACCCTAATTCTCCGTCACCCGTCACCACCATGGTAGGTCACTATCCTACCATCGAAAGTTGACAGGGTAGAAATTTGAATGATGCGTCACCGGCACGATGGCCGTGCGATCCGTCAAGTTATCATGAATCATCAAAGCAACGAGCAAAGCCTGCATTGACCTTTTATCCAATAAATGCATCCCTTCCAGAAGTCGGGGTTTGGTGCACGTATTAGCTCTAGAATTACTAAGGTTATCCGAGTAGCAGTTACCATCAAACAAACTATAACTGATTTAATGAGCCATTCACAGTTTCACAATTTGAATTTGTTCATACTTATACATGCATGGCTTAATCTTTGAGACAAGCATATGACTACTGGTAGGATCAACCAGGTAGCATTTCTCCTTGGTTCAAGCAACTCGGCCATGACCAGCTCCCCTGCCGAAGTGGGGAAGCATGGAAATGACCAAGTGCCATGAGATTTGCCGAAAGGGACACGGACATCCGCCGGCCGAAGGGCCGATATAAAAGCCTGTCGCATATGCGAGCGGGGCTCAAGGGTCCACCCATACTCAAAGGCAACGAGCGGGGGTTGAGGGGAGGCCGCCCCTCGTGGGGTCTCAGGGGCAGAGCCCCTGAAAGGTCTATGGAATTTTACTTCCGTGCACTTAGGAAAATCAATATTTTCCATAGTCGACCCCGTCCAAAATGTCAAAAACAGATGCCTGCGGCGTATGTGGAATTAGGTTTAGATTTGCACATTAATAGTTTTAATTCGCATCGTATGCAACATAAAAACAATATACAACGATTTGATCATATCGAAACGAATCCAAATACGCTGTAGATCGACGCTGCTCTAATACCACTGTTGGGTTTTGTGGAGAAAACATGCGTGGTAGAAGCAATAAAATCCACGCAACCCGAAATAGGATCTCATCGACAACAACATATTTGGAAGGAGTGTTTGCGGGATATACCTTATCGCGGAGCAAGTCCAGTGATGTCCCGCTGCACGACGGTGTGCAACGACGCTTGTCTACACGGATGAAAATTCTCTCCCGTTCACTGTCACAGGAAGATTCGGCGGCGCTCCTTTGCGGGCGATGATGTACGCGGCTCGTAACGCACACGGATGGTCGTTGATGCCCTCTGAACGCAAGTGTCTCAGCATCTATGTCTCTACTTCATCCACGCGGATGGACTGGAACTCCACGTCGCGCTTCCTAAGCCGGCGGGGAGGAGTCATGTCTGTGTGGCGACGTGCTAGCAGTGCGTTGCTCTCCTTTCTCTCCTAAGGACGGTGACAGCTAGGGTTTACGTACGTGAGCATAAAATGAAAAACCTCTGTCTATCTTATATAGATATCGACCGTCAATCCTCCTTTAAATAGGAGACAAAGGGAAGTAGGGTTTCCTAAACCCATCGGTAAACAGAAACACTGCGTTAATTAAAACGCTTGTGGATTAATTAGAATATTCTGGAATTCATTAATTAACCAAATAATCACATTAATTGATTAATTAATATCCAACTCCATCCAATCGCTTGAGATGGCTCTATGGGCATATATACCAATAGGGTGAGCCTACTCGCTCAGTGAATGAGTACTTCAAAGAAACAATCTAAAACACTAATACAATTACAAATATAATTTTGAGCAACTCATATCCATTATAGCAACAGTAAGCTTTAAAGAGATTGATCATTGACAATCATAAATATGGCAGGATACTCTAGATATCAACAAGAGCAAATCAATATATGAGCATGCTTGATTATTTTCAAAGAGAACTAATAATTCAGAAACATACAAAGAATAATTGTTGGGAAATTGTACTCAAATATTTCTTAACCTTTCTTACTCATGAGAAACTCGTTAAACCTATACCAACATATTTTAGCTTATGCCCTGATCATATGCAGTGTACTCTACATATGAAGATTCGTAGTGAACTACGATCTCACCGTACAAGACTTAGTTGACACACCCGGGAATGCTAAGCCTGACTACGTCGCTGGTCTGCAACAAGAAAATGTCTCTCTGGCCTCAGCACACCTATTATGCCATAAAAATTGGACTCCTCCTCTAACCTGAGCACACAGACGGAGAGTCAAGCCACCTATTGGCTTTAATGTACTCTAGTGCCACCAGGATCTCTAGTTGATGTTGGACACTACATGTTGTATATTAAGGAGACGTCCACTAGGGCTTCGTCCCCCGTACCACCTGTTAGTACGTTCCGACCAACGTATACTAGACACTGCCAGGGTTAGGTCATTTCATCCCTATGGTGCAGACCTCTCATAGGGAATCTACAGTGTTCAGGGCTCTTAAGTCTATTATTTTATTTTTCTTAGAAAGCTCTTACTATATTGTATTTTTTCCCTTACTTATACTTGACTCTAGTATCTCTATGGTACCGTGTCTATTTATTTGAAGTTTATAATACAACATGTATATCATCCTTAACTTGGCAGAGAAGTATATTCAAACACTGTAATATACTGAGAAATCAACATACTATACATGAAGGGAGACTGAAATACTTAAATAAACATAATGCATGTCCATTTGGCACTTATACACTAGAATCATGTAATTAAACATCTTAATATACTGATAAGAGCTAATTACTTGGCATACGAGTAACCGTCATTTGCACCCATAAATTTTTTGCACTTTCTTGGAAAACGTGCACATCGACCCAAATCATGGGTTGTGCATCTCATACTGAGAACATGGTAATCAAAATGCTTAATTCATTGAACACCCTATCCTTAGGGTTTCATTCACCTCATTCACTTATCACATGGCTCTCATAAGGATTTAATATGTCATAAACATCCACTAAATACATATTGCTTTAAACAAGTCATATATAATCAAAATATGTATAAAATCCTAGAATTGAGCTAAATTAGGGTTTTCCATGCCATTCATTGAGATATTATGAATCAAGAATAACATTGCATAAATAGAGTCTATGATGCCAAGAAAAACACTTCAAATGGATTTCACCATATTTATTCACAAATTTCCAACTTTCCACTCATATAGGGCTTCACCCTCTTTACGAAGATATCAAGCAAACACTATTCACATCACATGAAATCCAAAATAGTATCTGACATATATGTACTATGCATTCAGATAAACAATCATTTATAACCAAGGGGATCCAAATAAACAAATTTCTCTATTTAATTATACAACAATTTCAGTCACAGACAAATTCCCTATATTTCAGTTTACTCTTATAACCTTTGTGAATACTTAGGGAATTCTCATTAGGATGCATTTTATACATTTATAATATGAATTTATCATATGAAATTCAAACAAATAGAGGAAGAATCCATTTCATATCATTTTGCAACAACTTAGATCAAACAGACAATTCAGGGTTTGTAGTTGCATACTAAGGAATTAAAGATTATGGATGATTTAACCAATTTTCGTGCAATATACTATTTAAAGGAAGTTCCCACTCACCCTAAGGTGTGAAAACACCTTAAAAATGCATCTCATCCCTAAAAATCTCGATCTCATATCAAATCCCAAGCAATTCACCCGATTCTTCTTCCTTTCAACTCAGAAACCCTAGAAATGAGGGATTATGAAGAAAGAGTGAGAAAAGGACTTGATTTGATATGATTTTGAATCGAATCATGGGAGGGATGGAATTTTGACATCTGAGAGAAGATTCACCATGAAACTATATCCAAAGAAGCTAAACTTACATGATTTCATCATTCCTCAGACCGTAAAACCCTAGGTCAGCATCTCCATCACTTTCTCCTCTCAAACCCTAACTCTCCCTCTCTCTCTAGGATTTCATTTCTCTGGATTGAATCACAAATTCTGAGAGCTCCTTGTGTGTTAGGTTGACCATATGGAGCAATTGAGCTGCTTGGGTCAATTGCACATTGACCCCTCACTATACTTTCTCTTATTTCAGCTGAATTTTCTATCATAAAAATATTACTGTAATTCGTCTACTGATAAGGTCTAAACGCATCCAAAAATTATGAAAATTTTACATGTTGTTTATGATTGAGTTTCATATCTCCAATTAAAATTTTAGATGATTTAGTGTTACAAATAAATAAGTAAAAATAAAACACTACACTACTGAAAGCACTCTGTCAGCATTTTGGTCGAAGTATAGTTTGACCAATAACCACATTCAAAGAACACTCAAATATTCTGAAATGTTTCTCCAATATGCATGATTGAGTTATACATATCATATACAAAATTCAATTAAATACAAAATTTGTAGAAAATATCAAAAATCATTTACCACACTGCTATCCTAATCAAATTCCATATTCATGTACTATCAAAACCCTAATTTTTGTCGATTAGGGTTTACATTTCTCAAACCCTAATTCTTAAAACTAAAATCATAATTAGAGTTTCTTCTTAGGTTTGAAACATCACAATTGATCTACTATCATTAATCAAGTCTAAACGATGTTCAATCTAATCAAGCATGTAATCATTTGGGTAAACTTTAGTTTACCAATTAAGCACAAATGTGGTCATTACAACTAAGCAATGAGTTATACTAGAGATAGAAAGAACAAGCTAACACTACACTAACAAGGCAATCCTAATTATCAACCTAGAGTGGGTAACTAGCGACAATAGTCGTGAAGGGAACTACACTAGCAAATTAGGCAAAAAGTAACTAGAAGATTAGATTTGCAACTAACAAGTTAAGACTAGAAAAAGCAATCACAAATGTATACTACCTTAGCAAGATCTAGCTACCATGAACAAGGCAAGAGGATAATTAACCAATTGAAGAAGCTAACAAGGTAAGAACTAGCTAAAGTGAGATAGCAATTAGGGCTTAGATCAATTAATGAAAATGTGAATTGTTTGGGGTAATGTGACTATACCTAGGTTGGAGAGGGGTCATAACATGCAAGAACTATTTATTCATCAGATTCAAACCAAACAATAAGTTAGGTGATGTAGAATTACCCTAAACTACTGATTGGACATGGATGGAATAGGGTTCGTATAGGTGAACTACTCCCTATCACCCCCTATCCAACCTTTTGAGGCTTATTTGGACTAGGGTTCAGGTGAAATTCAACTTGAATCTAAGCATGTCTAGGTTTCCACGATAGAAGCTCTTAGGTTAGTTAGGGACAAGTGTTATACCTCGATCTCACAATTTCCACTAATCATGAGATTAGGGCATAAATTGAGGATTTAACTTAATACAAAGATCACCCTTAAATTTTTCTTCTCTTTCAAACTCTTTGTTTTATCACATTGAACCACATAAACCAACTTTACAAGGGAAACTAAACATTTATTTCTCTAATCTGATTTAAACTATAAAAATGCATGTATGAACATTCATTATGTTCCTCATACTTTTAAGCACATAAGACTTGATGATTCACACATATTGCTGAAAGAGGAATAATGCTATACATCATCATTTACAACTCTCTCTTATTTCTTTACAAGGACCTAGAGTGACAAGGACCAACTAAACTTAACTATACTCAGACTTAACTCTTGTGGCAGATCTACTCTGATGCAATGATATCTTCTTCAAGTCCATGTGATTTCCCTAAAAATTGTATGTAGAGGGGTGAGCCTACTCGCTCAGTGAATGAGTACTTCAAAGAAACAGTCTAAAGCACTGATATAATTAGAGATTTACTTTTGAGCAACTGATATCAATTATAACAGCAGTAAGATTTAAAGAGTCTAATAATTGACAATCATAAATATGGTAGGATACTATAGATATCTATAAGAGTGAATCAATATATGAAATGCTTGATTGATCATAAAGAGAACTAATAATTCAGAAACATCCAAAGAATAATTGAATAACTATACACACTTATTTGACCTCTCATTCATTTTATTATGCCCTGATCATATGCAGTGTACTCTATATATGAAGACTCAAGTGCACTACGATCACACCATACAAGACTTAGCATACACACCCGAGAAATGCTAAGTCTGACTACTCTCCTGGTCTACAATAGGGAAATGGCTCTCTGGCCTAAACTGGACTCCTCCTCTGACCTGAGCACACAGGCAGAGAGTCAAGCCACCTCTTGGATTTTTTCTATACTCTAGTACCACCATGACTTCTGGTTGATGCTGGACACGCTTTTCTATACTCTTGTGCCACCAGGACTTCTGGTTGATGTTGGACACTGCAAACTATAATTTAAGGAGACTTCCACTAGACTTCATCCCCTGTGCCACCTGATAGCACATTCTGACCCCCATATACTGGACGCTGCTAGGGTTAGGTCATTTCACCCCTAAGGCGCAGACCTCACATAGGGTTTCTACGGTGTCAGAGCCCTTAAATCGATAATGCCATTATTTCCTAGAAAACTCTTACTATGTTGAACCTTTTTCTTACTTATACTCGACTCTGGTATTTCTATGGCATCTCCTCTATTTAATTGCAGTTCAAATCACAACATGAATATCATTCTAGACCTGACAGAGCAGTATACTCAAAAACATTATAATTTACTAAGTAATCCATATACCATGCATGCAAGCAGATTGAAATTTCTTAAATAAACTAAACTCATATCAACTTGGCTCATATATGCTAGAATTATACAATTGATCATCGTAACATACTAACATGGGTTAATTACTCGATATATTAGAAATTGTCAGTAGCACCTGTAAATTATCTACAATTCCTCGAAAATCGAGCACATCGACCCAAATTCTAAGTTATGCATCACATAACTCAATTAAAAGTCAATTTACTTGACACAATAAGATTTAATTGTAAAAACATGCGCATCAACCCTAATCTTGAGTTATGCATCACATAACTTAATTAAGAGTTAATTTCTTATCATGGCAAGAATTATTAATAATAACTTAGAACATTGATATCACAATGCTTGATTCATTGAACACCCTACCCTTAGGGTTTCATTTACCTCATTAACTTATCACATGGCTCTCATAAGGATTTCATGCGACATAAACATTCACTGAATACAGACAACTATCAACAAATCATATAAAATCAATATATGTATGAAACCTTGGAACTGAGCTGAATTTGGGTTTCCATGCCATTCACTGGGATATCATGCATAAATAATAACATTGGATAAATAAAGTCTATCATGTCAAGAAAATCCCTTCAAATGGATTTCACGACATCTATTCACAAATATCCAACTTTCCTCACATCTAGGGTTTCACCCTCTTTACCGAGATATCAAACAAACACTATTCACTTTAAATGAATCAAGACATTATCTTACATATATGTACTATGAATTCAGATAAACAATCATTCATAACCAAGGGGATCTAGATAAGAAAATTTCTCTATTTACTTATACAACAAATTTCAGTCATAGACAAATTCCCTATATTTCAGTTTATTCTTATAACCTCTGCGAATACTTAGGGAATTCTCAATAGGATGTATTGTATACATTTCTAATAAGATTTTATCATCTGAAATTCATCCAAATAGAGGAAGAATCCATTTGATATCATTTTGCAACAACTTAGAACAAATAGACAATTCAGGGTTTGTAGTCGCATACTAAGCAATTAAAGATTATGGATGATTTAACCAATTTTCGTGCAATATACTATTTAAAAAAAGTTCCCACTCACCCTAAGGTGTGAAAACACCTTAAAAACGCATCCCATATCTGAAAATCTCGAATCCATATCAAATCCCTAGCAATTCACCTGATTCTTCTTCCTTTCAACTCGGAAACCCTAAAAATGAGGGATTATGAAGAAAGAGTGAGAAAAGGGGAAGTTTTGATACTATTTTAGATCCAATCAGAGTAGGGACGGAATTTTGACATGTGAGAGAAGATTCACCATGAAACTATATCTAAAGAAGCTAAACTTAGGACCGCAAAACCCTAGGACAGCATCTCCATCAATTACTCCTCTCAAACCCTAACTCTCTCTCTCTAGGATTTCATTTCTCTAGATTGAATCACGAATTATGAGAGCTCCATGTGTGTTAGGTTGACCATATAGAGCAATTGAGCTGCTTGGGTCAATTGCACTTTGACCCCTCACTAAACTTTTTCTTATTTCAGCAGATTTTTCTATCATAAAAAAGGTTTATGTAATTCGTGCATTTCAGAGATCAAACCTTCTCAAAAAATTATGATAATTTATCATACTGTGTATAATTGAGTTACGAAGTTAAAATTTGAGATCATTCCAACCTCCCATTAAATAAATAAAAATCAAATAGTGCACTGCTATCCAGAATTATGTAGAAATGTCAGTTACTGTAATTCATCTACTGATAAGGTCTAAACGCATCCAAAAATTATGAAAATTTTACATATTGTTTATGATTGAGTTTCAGATCTTAATTAAAAATTTCAGATCATTTGGAGTTAATAATAAATAATTAAAAATCAAACAATATACTGCTAAACAACATTCTGTCAGTATGGTCGGTTGAAGTATATCTCGATCGAGAACCACATTCAAAGAACACTCAAATATTCTGAAATTTTTCTCCAATATACATGATTAAGTTATCCATATCATATCCAAATTTCAAATAAATATTTTTTTTTAGAAAATATGAAAAATCATTTACCACACTGCTATCCTGATCAAATTTCATACTCATGTACCATCAAAACCCTAATTTCATCCAACTAGGGTTTATATTTCTCAAACCCTAATTTCTCAAACAATAGAACACTTAACATTCTTATTAGTTTTAAAACATCATAATTGAATTATCATAATTAATTAGATTTAAGCAATGATCAATCCAATTGAGCATATAATCATCCAGGTAAACCCTAGTTTACCAATTAAGCTCAGATGCGGTCATAACAATCCCCCCTCCCTAAAAAGGTTTTGTCCCCAAAACATAAATATGCAAGTAAATTACATTCAAGGTTTATTTTAAGCTTCTAAAATCTTACATGTCATTATATTCTTGTATTTCATACTTGAATGCAGTTTTCAACATTAAGTCATTTATTCCTTTACTAAATCACAACATGTTTGAAATAGTTCTCAATGATAACAAACAAATTCTCTATGCCACAATCAATCATAGGATAGAGAGAGAAACAACCATTTTAATATTTTCATACTCTTGAGGTGTTACCTCAACATCGATAATTTGATCCAACTATCTCAATTCATACTGTTAAATATGTACTATTGTTATGTATTACCTCTAAATAATGAAAGAGAGTTCACCATGTTCTTTTGAATTTTACTATTGTGCTACTCAAATAGCAAAACAGTCTTGAGTTAATAGACTACTAGATTCAACAACAATTGTACATTACTACTCACATCATCCCCATTGGATCATGGATGCATAAGGTGAAGCATTACCATCACATTCCATACTATTCTCAAGTATGAACCCACACAAAATTCAAGGTGTAACCATCGGGTTATAGCATACTAGGGTTTCAACAATAGTGAAAAAGTACTCCATAATTATATTAGTCATTCAAGAACTATTCACACCCAATTACCATCACTTAGTTATATTAAAGCTAGGTATAACAAGCTATACCTCATTAGGGTTACATATCAATACAATATGGTTATCATCCCTTCTATTCATATGAGTGAATAGGTAAGACTACCTTATTCAGGGTAACCCTCCATTTGTTTTATCATCATTTGAACCATATCACCATACAACAATTGTACAATACTAAGATGGATTACTGGTATGAATGACTACAACTATTAGACACCTGAAATTAACATATTGCTTGTACATGTAAACTGAAATCATACGTAGAACCAATTTACATCCCTTAATATACCTTCAACAAATTATACTTCTAAAAACAAATTCACATATTACTAAAAGCCATTGTTTTCTATTATCTCTCTTCTCATTCATTACTACTTAATTTTTGCTACTTATCCTTCTCATTTTAATCATGTAGATTAAACATCACTAAAATTGAAACATACAAGGTATGAATAGATTATTCATTATTCTTGCTATCACTGCAACAATTTATTTCATATCACACTTCACTCATATTGTATTTCTACTTTTGTTCAAAACACACTTGTTACATTTCAAATTTATATCTTACTCTTTTCTCTGAACCATTTTCACATTGTTCATCAACCTTTCAGATTAGCTAGGATTACTATCAGTGCTAGTTTACTTCTCATAGTGCAAATCACATGATCTTGTTTTATAGAGATGCTAGTATTCAAGGTCAAATCACTAGTGACAACCCTTGAACTACTACAACTCTAAACATTCTAGGGCTTGGTCCTTATTAGTAGCATGACGTTATTGTGTGTGACTTTGCTCCCTTAATTTGAAAGTCAAACTTTGGATCTCACAAGTTTTACTAAAGTCTTACTTATCTTATCAATTGAATTTCCTTTCTTTTACTTGGCCATTCAGATAGATTACATTCTCAATTTACCCTACTAGGGTTTCATCATCATATTGTATGTCATTATTACATTCACTAGATGCCTCTACCATGGTGGTTATGCATCATATATGATTCATTTTCTTATCACTTCATTCCCACATTGCTCTAATTAAGGAAGATATGAAAGAGAAGATGATTTTGAGACTTAGAATTCTTATCTTCAAACATTCATTAATACATTTCTTATATGTAGGTTTAATTAGTTATCAACAAGGATACTTGACTAATTAGCACTTTCTTGAATCTCACAACCTCTTTCTTTTATAATCTATATTACTCCATTATGTTTCAAACCCTTCCTTACTTTCCATAATCCCCTTACCATATACTACTATTCCACATGTCATCTTTAACTTCTAGTTTTCTCTTATGATCATGTTGCTTCTTTTATGTGTATGATCATGTATACCATGTTGCATATATTTCCTTTTATCCTTCTACTAATGTGAAGTTGAAATTCTAAATCAATAATATCTCTACTAGTGTCACCTCATGTTTAATACATTACATATCCTTAATTTTAAATCAAATGACTCATGCATGGGTGGAACATAGTTTCTCTTTCAATCAAGTTTTCCTTCCTAAATATAGTCTACCTTTGTATGACTTATTCATTTATTCAGCTACACTTTTGTTCTTTTTTTTTAGAAACGAGTTTGTTGTTCTATAGAGACTTGGAATCCAAAGGTAGTAAGGATGAATGTATTAACTTCACAATAAAGGTATACATTCCATGCTCTCAATTATATCATAACCCTCATTCCTTAACCAAGCTCATTATTTCCAACATTTATCATTGTTTCAACTAAGTTTCTTATCCTAGTTTTATGATTTACACGCTCATCTAGTTCTCTTCACTTTAACTCTTCTGAAGACTCGTCACTTCTATGTACTTATCGAATACTTAGCTCTTTTATTTTATTTTCCCTTTTTCTTTGGAGTACATAAAAGTATTTTACTCGATTATATGATCCATTCCTCATGATTGATTCTTACTATCTTGGCCCTTACATACTTTTATCATATCTTTTCCATATTTCATATTTAGAGTTCATATAATAATAATAATTAAACTTAATCTGAACCTTATGTCATGTTCCTTTATTCCCAATTAAGGGTTTCTCATATGAGGCCTCAAAGTTGGATCTCAGATATCAGTTCCAACTGATTCTTAGCTATTCTAATCTTTCCCATATGTTTCAACATCTTATTATATGTACATTCTCACTATGATGTGGGTCTAATTTATCCAGAGTCTACTCTTATTATATTTTCAATAGGAGTCATTAGATCCTAGTAACACACCCTGGTTGCCGGACCAGGCCAAACCTGCAGTCCTGAAGCCAAGAGCCGCTCAAGATTAACTAACTCCTATTAATCTCAAACATGTGGAAAGAATATCCACTTAGGAAAGATCATTTCTAGTCTACTTGATATAAAGAATGTCATTAATAAATGCTACAACTGCATAGTGTACAACAAATCTTAAAGACCCATATATATTTTGAAATATTGAATATCTAAATTCAAACATATAAGAGCTTTTCTATTCATCTCAAATAAAACAACAATATGAAATGAAAGTTCTATCTCATTTTGTATTTATGCTCTTAATTCATGTTACTTATCTTATTTCTAACCCTAATATTTCTAGGGTTCCTCTCCAGCCCATCCTTCCACTGTATACCTGGCCAGGGTATACATGAAAGAATAGATAGAGTAGTTTGATACAAGTTGATCAAAGTACTCAGATACCGGTCCAGGATATCCAAATACTCAAATCCCCAAAGCTAACATCATAACATCTCCTATCTGCCACACTTATGACTCTAACTTACTAACTTAATGATCCTTGACAACTCAACCTAAACTATGATACCAAGTTGTTACACCCCGATCTCATAATTTCCACTAATCATGAGATTAGGGCATAAATTGAGGATTTAACGTAATACGAAGATCACCCTTAACTTTTTCTTCTCTTTCAAACTCTTTGTTTTCTCGCATTGAACCACATAAACCAACTTTACAAGGGAATCTAAACATTGATTTCTCTAATATGATTTCAACAGTAAGAATGCATGTATGAACATTCATTATGTTCCTCATACTTTTAAGCACATAAGACTTGTTGATTCACACATATTGCTAAAAGCAGAATAATGTTATACATCATCATTTACAACTCTCTCTTATTTCTTTACAAGGATCGAGAGTGACAAGGACTGACTGAACTTAACTATACTCAGACTTAACTCTTGTGGCAGATCTACTCTGATGCAATGATATCTTCTTCAAGTCCATGTGATTTCCCTAAAGAATTGTGTGTAGAGGGGTGAGCCTACTCACTCAGTGAATGAGTACTTCAAAGAAACAATCTAAAGCATTGACATAATTACAGATATACTTTTGAGCAACTGATATCAATTATAATAGAAGTAAGCTTTAAAGAGTCTAATAATTGACAATCATAAATATGGCAGGATACTCTAGATATCTATAAGAGTGAATCAATATATGAAATACTTGATTGATCATAAAGAGAACTAATAATTCAGAAACATACAAAGAATAATTGAATAACTGTACACACTTGTTTGACCTCTCATTCATTTTATTATGCCCTGATCATATGCAGTGTACTCTACATATGAAGACTCATAGTGCACTACGATCACACCGTACAAGACTTAGCGGACACACCCGAGAAATGCTAAGTCTGACTACTCTCCTGGTCTGTAACATGGAAATGGCTCTCTGGCCTAAACTGGACTCCTCCTCTAACCTGAGCACACAGGTGGAGAGTCAAGCCACCTCTTGGCTTTTTTCTGTACTCTAGTGCCACCAGGATTTCTGGTTGATGTTGGATACTCTTTTCTGTACTCTAGTGCCACCAGGACTTCTGGTTGATGTTGGACACTGCAAACTATAATTTAAGGAGACTTCCACTAGGCTTCGTCCCCCGTTCCACCTGATAGCACGTTCCGACCCCCGTATACTGGACACTGCCAGGGTTAGGTCATTTCACCCCTAATGCGCATACCTCACATAGGGGTTCTACGGTGTCCATGCCCTTAAATCTATAATTTCATTATTTCCTATAAAACTCTTACTATGTTGAACCTTTTTCTTACTTATACTCGACTCTAGCATTTCTATGGCATCTCGTCTATTTAATTACAGTTCAAATCACAACATGAATATCATTCTAGACCTGATAGAGCAGTATACTCAAAAACATTGTAATTTACTGAGTAATCCATATACCATGCATGCAGGCAAATTGAAATTTCTTAAATAAACTGAACTCATATCAACTTGGCTCATATACATTGGAATTATACAATTGATCATCGTAACACACTAACAAGAGTTAATTACTCAATATATTAGAAATCATCAGTAGCACTTGTAAATTATCTGTAATTCCTCAAAAATTGATCACATAAATCCAAATTCTAAGTTATGCATCACATAACTCAATTAAAAGTCAATTTACTTGCCATGGCAAGATTTAATTATAAAAACATGCGCATCAACCCTAATCTTGAGTTATGCATCACATAACTTAATTAAGAGTTAATTTCTTATCATGGCAAGAATTATTAATAATAACTGAGAACATTGATATCACAATACTTGATTCATTGAACACCCTGCCCTTAGGGTTTCATTTACCTCATTCACTTATCACATGGCTCTCATAAGGATTTCATGCGACATAAACATTCACTAAATAAAGAATAATATCAACAAATCATATAAAATCAATATATGTATGAAACCTTGGAACTGAGCTGAATTTGGGTTTCCATGCCATTCACTGGGATATCATGCATAAATTATAACATTGGATAAATAAAGTCTATCATGTCAAGAAAATCCCTTCAAATGGATTTCACGACATCTATTCACAAATATCCAACTTTCCTCACATCTAGGGTTTCACCCTCTTTACTGAGATATCAAACAAATACTATTCACTTGAAATGAATCAAGATAGTATCTGACATATATGTACTATGAATTTAGATAAACAATCATTCATAACCAAGGGGATCTAGATAGGCAAATTTCTCTATTTACTTATACAACAAATTTCAGTCATAGACAAATTCCCTATATTTTAGTTTATTCTTATAATCTCTGTGAATACTTAGGGAATTATCATTAGGATGTATTGTATACATTTCTAATATGATTTTATCATCTGAAATTCATCCAAATAGAGGAAGAATCCATTTCATGTCATTTTGCAACAACTTATTTTTTTTTGGAAAATTGGGTAAGTATATTACAAAAACCCCCTGGAAGGGGGACAAAGTTACGAGTCACACCCGAACATGTGGCTACACACTCCTATGAATTGGTTACAACAGATCCCAATTCCTAGCTATTATAGGAGGAAAATAAAGAGAAGATTTAAAAGTAAAACACATTCTCTTGATCTCAAGTGCAAGACGGTTGAAGATGACGACAAAGTTAGAAGCACCACCATTATGTAGCCTTTTATTACGCTCCTCCGAAATGAAGTGGACAACACCAGTGATGGTCCAAAGTTCAATGATTTTGGATTGCTTTGATCTTTTACCAAGGTCCATAAGGCATTCATATAGAGAATATGAGGCTCTGAAGTTGAGTTTAAGTTGAGCACGACCCCAAATATATTTCCAATATTTGCAGCCCTCAAGTAGATGAGCTATGGAGTCATTGTGTTGGCCACACAGTAAGCATGCAGGAACAGGTGCCCCCGACCAGGAACTAATCTTTTCCATAGTAGGTAGGACATTTGTGAGTGCTCTAAAGGTAGTAAGACTCCATCTAGGGTAGTTCTTGGAGAGCCAAAGATTTCCATAAGCCTTATCAGATGGACACTTTTGTCTTGCATTTCCCCAAAGATCCTTGCCCTCCCAAGCTGAGAAGGAAGGCCATAGAGCCACCATACGTCTATGGAAAGTAGAGCCATTTCTGGAAATAGTAGACAAGGTATCACCATACCTACAAGAAAACCATGAGCTCCATATACATTGAGCTTGGGTGATCAACCTTTTAATGCGACGTAACATATGGTAATCCGCGAGTTCATCAAGTCTCTTTAGCCCCAAACTGCCTTCACCAAACAGATAAGCTAGTCGTGACCAACTAGAGGGATGCACCGAGCTACCCCAAAGAAAGTCAGAAAGCAGCAACTCCATACTACGTAAGACAGCAGGAGGAATGTCACCCATACACATCCAATAGCTAATCAGACCCATGGCACAATGCTTAATAAGCACAAGACGACCAACCATAGATATTTAAGAACTAAGCCATCTCTGTATCATATCTCTGAGCTTATTTAAGCATTCATGGAAGTGGCGCCTCTTGAGATTGCCACCAGCCATAGTAAATCCAAGATACTTTGTGGGCCATGTACCTAGATGAATACCCAAGCAACTGATCAAGGCGTACTTGTTGCGACAAGAAGAGGACAATAATATATGTGTTTTGTTCGGATTGCACTTCATACTAGATACAGAACCAAATTCAATCAAAACCTGTTTGAGTTTGGCAAGGTTGCGTAGTCGACCCTCAGAAAAAATAAAGACATCATCCACAAAAAGAAGATGGCTAAGAGCCTTGGTCCTGTTGATGGAATAGCTTCTGATGAGTCTATTATCATACGCCTCCTCAAGACATCTGCTGAATCCTTCCATAGTAATAACGAAGAGTAGCGGAGATAAGGGATCGCCTTGCCTAAGACCATTGGAGCTTTTGAAGAAGCCAACCAAAGAACCATTTAGTAAGAGAGAAAAGGATGGAGTCTCCACACATTGTTTAAGAATGGAGATAAACTTCTCATTGAACCCGAGGCCATTGAGACAATCCCAAAGGTAGGACCAACGAACAAAATTGAAAGCCTTGGTAATATCCAACTTGATGCAAGCAGCGGGAGGACTGAATTTCTGGTTGAATCTAAGAGTGAACTCAGCCGCAAGAAGAGAACAATCCTCAATACTCCTACCTTTGACAAAAGCACCTTGGTAAGGAGAGATAATATTTGGCAGAAGAGTAGCTAGTCTCCATGATATGACTTTAGCGATGATTTTATAAAGCATCGAGCAGCAAGAGATATGCCTAAAATCAGCAGGGGATGAAACAATGTCCTTCTTGGGAATAAGAGCAAGAAAAACATGGTTGACTTGCCTAACCATGCTTCCTCCTTCGAAAATCCATTGGACAACCTTATGGAGATCATCACAAATGACGTTCCAATTACCCCTATAGAAGTAACCATTGAAGCCATCTGGTCCTGGGCTTTTGTGAGGTCCTATGCTCCACACAGCATCACGAACCTCGTTCAAACTCAGAGTAGAGCATAGCATGGCATTATCAATTTCAGAAATAAGAGGTGACCAATCTGGAATACAAGAGCCTAAAGCAACATGAGGTTGGTTATGTAGTTGTTCAAAATACTGTACAGTGTCATCAGCAATGACATCATTATCCTGTAAAAGATCACCATGTGAGTCAAAAAGTTTAGTTATAGAGTTTATAGCATCCCGTCTCTTGACAATGGTATGGTAGACAGAAGTGTTCCTATCACCATTGGAGAGCCACTCCATTCTACTGCGCTGCCAGAAATAAACCTCTTAAGAAGTAAGTCTAGTCTTTCAAAGGTTTGTTTTTCAACATGAATGAGATCTGGATCTAGAGGGCATCTACGGGCCACAACTGAGATGTCATCAAGCTTTGCAACAACTTAGAACAAATAGACAATTCAGGCTTTGTAGTCGCATACTAAGCAATTAAAGATTATGGATGATCAACCAATTTTCATGTAATATACTATTTAAAGGAAGTTCCCACTCACCCTAAGGTATGAAAACAACTTAAAAATGTATCCCATATCTAAAAATCTCGAATCCATATCAAATCCCTAGCAATTCACCTGATTCTTCTTCCTTTCAACTCGGAAACCCTAAAAATGAGAGATTATGAAGAAAGAGTGAGAAAAGGGGAAGTTTTGATACCATTTTAGATCAAATAAGAGGAGGGACGGAATATTGACATGTGAGAGAAGATTCACCATGAAAATATATCTATAGAAGCTAAACTTACATGATTTCATCATTCCTCGGACTGCAAAACCCTAGGTCAGCATCTCCATCAATTTCTCCTCTCAAACCCTAACTCTCTCTCTCTCTCTCTCTAGGATTTTGTTTCTCTAGATTGAATCAAAAATTATGACAGCTCCTTGTATGTTAGGTTGACCATATAGAGCAATTGAGCTGCTCGGGTCAATTGCACTTTGACCCCTCACTAAACTTTTTCTTATTTCAGTAGATTTTTCTGTCATAAAAAAGGTTTCTGTAATTCGTGTATTTCAGAGATCAAACATTCTCCAAAAATTACGATAATTTAGAGTGTTATGTATAATAGAGTTACGAATCTTAAGTTAAAATTTGAGATCATTTTAAACTCCCATTAAATAAATAAAAATCTAATAGTGCACTACTATCCAAAATTCTGTAGAAATGTCAGTTACTGTAATTCGTCTACTGATAAGGTCTAAACGCATCCAAAAATTATTAAATTTTACATGTTATTTATGATTGAGTTTTAGATCTCCAGTTAAAATATCAGATCATTTGGAGTTGCCAATAAATAATTAAAAATTAAACAATATATTGTTGAACAACATTCTGTCAGCATGGTCGGTTGAAGTATATCTTGACTGAGAACCACATTCAAAGAACACTAAAATATTCTGAAATTTTTCTCCAACATTCATGATTGAGTTATACATATCATATAAAAAATTCAATTAAATACAATTTTTTTAGAAAATATGAAAAATCATTTACCACACTGCTATCCTAATCAAATTCCAAACTCATGTACCATCAAAACCCTAATTTCAGCCAACTAGGGTTTATATTTCTCAAACCCTAATTTTTCAAACAGTAGAACACTTAACGTTCTTATTAGGATTAAAAAATCATAATTGAATCATCATAATTAATTAGATTTAAGCAATGATCAATTCAATTAAGCATATAATCATCCAGGTAAACCCTAGTTTACCAATTAAGCTCATATGCGGTCATAACAATTCTCCCCCTTTAAAAAGGTTTTGTCCCCAAAACATAAATATGCAATTAAAGTACATTCAAGGTTTATTTTAAGCTTCTAAAATCTTACATGTCATTATATTCTTGTATTTCATACTTGAATGCAGTTTTTAACATTAAGTCCTTTATTCCTTTACTAAATCACAACATGTTTGAAACAGTTCTCAATGATAACAAACAAATTCTCTATGCCACAATCAATCATAGGATAGAGAGAGAAACAACCATTTCAATATTTTCATACTCTTGAGGTGTTAACTCAACATCGATAATCTGATCCAACTATCTCAATTCATACTGCTAAATATGTACTATTGTTATGTATTACCTCTAAATCACAAAAGAGAGTTCACCATGTTCTTTTGAATTTTACTATTGTGCTACTCAAATAGCAAAACTGTCTTGAGTTAAAAGACTACTAGATTCAACAACAATTGTACATTACTACTCACGACATCCCCATTGGATCATGGATGCATAAGGTGAAGTATTACCATCACATTCCATACTATTCTCAAGTATGAACCCATACATAATTCAAGGTGTAACCATCAGGTTATAGCATACTAGGGTTTCAACAACAGTAACCGAGTACTCCATAATTGTATTAGTCATTCAAGAACTATTCACACCCAATTACCATCACTTAGTTATATTAAAGCTAGGTATAACAAGCTATACCTCATTAGGGTTACATATCAATACAATATGGTTATCATCCCTTCTATTCATATGAGTGAATAAGTAAGACTACCTTATTCAGGGTAACCCTCCATTTGTTTTATCATCATTTGAACCATATCACCATACAACAATTGTATAATACTAAGATGGATTACTAGTATGAATGACTACAACTATCATACACCTAAAATTAACATATTGCTTGTACATGTACACTGAAATCATACATAGAACCAATTTACATCCCTTAATATACCTTCAACAAATTATACTTCTAAAAACAAATTCACATATTACTAAAAGCCATTATTTTCTCTTATCTCTCTTCTCATTCATTACTACTTAATTTTTTCTACTTATCCTTCTCATTTTAATCATGTAGATTAAACATCCCTAAAATTGAAACATACAAGGTATGAATAGATTATTCATTATTCTTGCTATCACTGCAAGAATTTATTTCATATCACACTTCACTCATATTGTATTTCTCCTTTTGTTCAAAACACACTTGTTACATTTTAAATTTATATCTTACTCTTTGCTCCGAATCATTTTCATATTGTTCATCAACCTTTCAGATTAGCTAGGATTACTATCAGTGCTAGTTTACTTCTCATAGTACAAATCGCATGATCTTGTTTTATAGAGATGCTAGTATTCAAGGTCAAATCACTAGTGACAACCCTTGAACTACTACAACTCTAAACATTCTAGGGTTTTGTCCTTATCAGTAGCACGACATTATTGAGTGTGACTTTGCTCCCTTAATTTGAAAGCCAAACTTTGGATCTCACAAGTTTTACTAAAGTCTTACTTATCTTATCAATTGAGTTTCCTTTCTCTTACTTGGCCATTCACATAGATTACATTCTCAATTTACCCTTCCAGGGTTTCATCATCATATTATATGTCATTATTAAATTCACTAGATGCCTCTACCATGGTGGTTATGCATCATATATGATTCATTTTCTTATCACTTCATTCCCACATTGCTCTAATTAATGAAGATATGAAAGAGAAGATGATTCTGAGACTTAGAATTCTTATCTTCAAACATTCATTAATACATTTCTCATATGTAGGTTTAATTAGTTATCAACAAGGATACTTGACTAATTAGCACTTTCTTATATCTCGCAACCTCTTTCTTTTATGATATATATTACTCCATTATGTTTCAAACCCTTCCTTACTTTCCATAATCCCCTTACCATATACTACTATTCCACATGTCATCTTTAACTTCTAGTTTTCTCTTATGATCATGTTGCTTCTTTATGTGTATGCTCATGTATACCATGTTGCATATATTTCCTTTTATCCTTCTACTAATGTGAAGTTGAAATTCTAAATAAAAAATCTCTCTACTAGTATCACCTCATGTTTAATACATTACATATCCTTAATTTTAAATCAAACGACTCATGCATGGGTGGAACATAGTTTCTCTTTCATCAAGTTTTTCCTTCCTGAATATAATCTACCTTTGTATGACTTATTCATTTATTTAGCTACACTTTTGTTCATTTTTATTTATTTTAGAAACTAGTTTGTTGTTCTATAGAGACTTGGAATCCAAAGGTAGTAAGGATGAATGTATTAACTTCACAATAAAGGTATACATTCCATGCTCTCAATTATATCATAACCCTCATTCCTTAATCAAGCTCATTATTTCCAACATTTCTCTTTGTTTCAACTAAGTTTCTTATGCTAGTTTTATGATTTACATGTTCATCTAGTTCTCTTCACTTTAAATCTTCTGAAGACTCTTCACTTCTATGTACTTATCAAATACTTAACTCTTTTCTTCTATTTTCCCTTTTGCTTTGGAGTACATAAAAGTATTTTACTCGATTATATGATCCATTCCTCATGATTGATTCTTACTATCTTGGCCCTTACATACTTTTATCATATCTTTTCCATATTTCATATTTAGAGTTCATATAATACTAATCATTAAACTTAATCTAAACCTTATGTCATGTTCCTTTATTCCCAATTAAGGGTTTCTCATATGAGGCCTCAAAGTTGGATCTCAAATATCAGTTCCAACTGATTCTTAGCTATTCTAATCTTTCCCATATGTTTCAACATCTTATTATATGTACATTCTCACTATGGTGTGGGTCTAATTTATCCATAGTCTACTCTTATTATATTTTCAATAGGAGTCATTAGATCCTTGTAACGCACCCTACCAGTCGGACCAAGCCAAACCTATAGTCCTGAAGCCAAGAGCTGCTCAAGATTAACTAACTCCTATTAATCTCAAACATGTGGAAAGAATATCCACTTAGGAAAGCTCATTCAAAGATCATTTCTAGTCTACTTGATACAAAGAATGTAATCAATAAATGCTACAACTACATAGTGTACAACAAATCTTAAAGACCCATATATATTTCAAAATATTGTATATCTGAATTCAAACATATACGAGCTTTACTATTCATCTCAAATAAAACAACAATATGAAATGAAAGTTCTATCTCATTTTATATTTATGCTCTTAATTCATGTTACTTATCTTGTTTCTAACCCTAATATTTCTAGGGTTCCTCTCTAGCCCATCCTTCCACTGTATACCTGGTCAGGGTATACATGAAAGAATAGACATAGTAGCTTGATACATGTTGATCCAAGTACTCAGATACCGGGCCAGGATATCCAAATACTCAAATCCCCAGAGCTAACATCATAACATTTCCTATCTGCCACACTTATGACTCTAACTTACTAACTTAATGGTCCCTGACAACTCCACCTAAGCTCTGATACCAACTTGTTACACCCCGATCTCACAATTTCCACTAATCATGAGAATAGGGAATAAATTGAGGATTTAACGTAATACAAAGATCACCCTTAACTTTTTCTTCTCTTTCAAACTCTTTATTTTCTCGCATTGAACCATATAAACCAACCTTACAAGGGAATCTAAAAATTGATTTCTCTAATCTGATTTCAACAGTAAAAATGCATATATGAACATTCATTATGTTCCTCATACTTTTAAGCACATAAGATTTGCTGATTCACACATATTGCTAAAAGAGGAATAATGTTATACATCATCATTTACAACTCTCTCTTATTTCTTTACAAGGACCTAGAGTGACAAAGACTGACTGAACTTACCTATACTCAGACTTAACTTTTGTGGCATATCTACTCTGATGCAATGATATCTTCTTCAAGTCCATGTGATTTCCCTAAAAAATTGTGTGTAGAGGGGTGAGCCTACTCGCTCAATGAATGAGTACTTCAAAGAAACAGTCTAAAGCACTGATATAATTACATATTTACTTTTTAGAAACTGATATCAATTATAACAGCAGTAAGCTTTAAAGAGTCTAATAATTGACAATCATAAATATGACAGGATACTATAGATATCTATAAGAGTGAATCAATATATGAAATGCTTGAGTGATCATAAAGAGAACTAATAATTCAGAAACATACAAAGAATAATTGAATAACTGTACACACTTGTTTGACCTCTCATTCATTTTATTATGCCCTGATCATATGCAGTGTATTCTACATATGAAGACTTGTAGTGCACTACGATCACACCGTACAACACTTAGCGAACACACCCAGGAAATGCTAAGTCTGACTACTCTCATGGTATGCAACAAGGAAATGGCTCTCTGGCCTAAACTAGACTCCTCCTCTAACCTGAGCACACAGGTGGAGAGTCAAGCCACCTCTTGGCTTTTTTCTGTACTCTACTGCCACCAGTACTTCTAGTTGATGTTTGATGAGTGCATACTCATCATGGAATTCAACTGCTTTTTTTTGGGAACAAAGTCAACTCCAATTCACCCTTTTAACCAAATATGAATCATAATGTGTAAAACTACTTGGCTGATTCAATAATCAAGGTTTTAACTAAATATCTTTCATTTAATGCAGGAAAATCAAGCAACTCCATGCATACGGTCTCAAGAACGTTTGGATCCTTGCGGCCTCAAGACCGTTTGGGTCCACACGGTCCCAACACCGTTTGGTGGAATACACAAAGAACAAATGACAAAACCGGCTGCTAAAGAAAGCCATGCGGTCCCAAGACCGTTTGGTCCCATGCGGTCTCAAGACCGTTTGGTCCCATGCGGTCTCAAGACCGTTTGGTCCCATGCGGTCTCAAGACCGTTTGGTCCCATGCGGTCCCAAGACCGTTTGGTCCCATGCGGTCCCAAGACCGTTTGGTCCCATGCGGTCACAAGACCGTTTGGTCCCATGCGGTCACAAGACCGTTTGGTCCCATGCGGTCCCAAGACCGTTCGACGCAAGCGCAAGGATCGATTAAAGAACTAAAGTCGCACGCCCACGCCAAGGCCAGGACCGATCGAAGCAAACCATTTGGTGCCCAAACGGTCCTCAAGACCGTTTGGCACCCAAACGGTCTCCAAACCGTTTGGTGCCCAAACGGTCTCAAGACCGTTTGGCGCCCAAACGGTCTCCAAACCGTTTGGTGCCCAAACGGTCTCCAAACCGTTTGGTGCCCAAACGGTCTCAAGACCATTTAGCGCCCAAACGGTCTCCAAACCGTTTGACGCACAAACGGTCTCCAAACCATTTGGAGAAGATATTTCCAGCAACTTATCCAAACCGTTTGGGATCAGATTGGAACCTATAAATAGACCCCCAGGGTCCTCATTTGGGGGGATCGGATCCGGACGCCGATAGGCTGCCAGAGCACCACCCCGATCAAGTTCCACTCCATCTACTACTGGTGTTGCATCCAAGGAGGCCAAGAAGAGAAAGAAGACGGAGCAAGGAGTGCATCTTCTTCACCGGGCTGCATCTACCCTCTGCACCGAGCTCATGGTGGATCTATCTTTCTCTCCTATCCTTCTTGTATCTCGCATCATGAGCGAGTAGTCCTTTTTCACTGGGGTGCGAGGACTAGCCCCGCTGCCCATGCAAACCCTGTTCTTTTGTTAAACTCTCCATGGCAATGTATATAACTCTTCATTTTGTCATTTATCGTTAAGCTTGTAGGTTGGTTATGTGCTGGTTTCCACCTTTGTGCTCCCTATGTTGCGAGAACTTCAATGCATGGGTATGAACGTCGTTTAGCATGTTAGACTCCTTGACGAGAACTTCTGATGGGATTTCTTGAGGTCGTAAGTGTATGATCCGCAAGGGGACGAGCCATCTAGCCTTCGGTGACACTTCTGTGAGCCTAACGCCCGTATGGGGGGTTCACAGCCTTAGTTGGATTTTGTATCTTCTTGCTATTCGTCGATGTTTACTCGTATTATAATCGCTTATTTGCTTAACGGTTGACGCGGTTGAATCCTTGACGAGAACTTCCGATGGGATTCCTTGAGGTCGTAAGTGTATGATCCGCGAGGGGACGAGCCATCTAGCCTTCGGTGACGCTTCTGTGCGCCTGGCGCCCGTATGGGGGGTTCGCAGCCTTAGTTGGATGTTGTATCTTCAGAGCCGTAAGACATGTGATCCGGATGGTGACGAGACATCTGATGCCTATGGTGATGCTTACGCGGACCTGACGCCCGTATGGGGGGTTCTGCAGCAGCTCTATTTGAAGTGTTGTTTTTTGCCTGGATTGTTTGCAGAGGAGTATGTTTGTGTGTGTAGCGGTGGTCAAACCCGGTACCATCCCAGCGATTCCATATCATTGATCCAAACCCATCTTTTAATTCAGCTTTTACTTTCCTGCATTTAGTTTAAACAACCCAAATCAAACTATTGTTCTAAATATTAGTTTTACTAGAGCTAGATCTAACTGACAAGGATTCTTAAAAACGTTGTCCTTTGGGTTCAATCCTCAACTATACTGCGATAAGACTCGTCCGCTTGCGGGTGGTATTGTTGCACTTGGTTTTGGTAAAAGCTCGGGGATTTCAGCCCCGGGTGAATTTGTTAGTGCATTCAAAAACCACATCAAATTCTGGTACCGTTGCCGGGGACAACGGAATCAGTCAGTCTAATCTAGTTCTTTTAAGACTAATCTAGGATTTTGTTTTCCTTTTTGAAACTATCGCCTATCTACTTGATCTTTATTCTACTTTGTGGATCTCATTTTCAAATCCTCCTAATTTTCAGGTGCTCTCCAACGCATAGTGCATGCACCGATCAGACAGTCCCGGACTCACAGTGAGCTTCGATCCTGAAATAGATAGAACCTTCCATCGTCAGATCAGGGAAAATCAGGAAAGAATGGCGCAAGAAGAAGAAGTAGCCCGCAGAGTGGCTCAAGCCATCAATGCGCAAAGAGAGAGGCTCATGCAATAAGCTAGAGCTGCGGTTCAACAAGAGATCTTAGCAGCACAGGCAGCAGCGCAAGCAGCGGAACTTCAGAAAGACCTTAGAGAGTTCTCTATCCCAAAAGCTGCAAATGTCTATCATCCGGTGCAGCCTCCTCCCATCGAAGCTGCCAACTTTGAGATTAGAGCACATTGGATAACTTTGCTTCAGAACAACCCCTTCTACGGCAAACAAGCTGAAGATAGCCAAGGTCATCTTCTCAGATTCATCGACCTTTGTGCTATGACGAAGAAAAATGGAGTCACTGATGATGCCATTCGACTCCGTCTTTTCAAGTATTCTCTTGCCGATAGGGCCATCAGTTGGTACAATTCACTGCAGAGTGAAGTACCTATTACTACCTGGGAGCAACTCCAAAATGCTTTTCTGGAAAAGTTCTACCCCCCATCGCTTACATATGAAATCAGGGGACGAATCACGAATTTCACTCAAGTCCCTGGAGAAACCCTTGCCGAAGCTTGGGATAGGTACAAGGAGCTCCTACGTAAATGCCCACACCATGGAATTCCTAAGAACCAGCTTATAGAGATATTCTACAGGGGTGTGGAAGATGACGTAAAGATGTTCCTTGACTCCTCGTCTGGAGGGAACTTCATGCGGCAAAGTTACGATAGCGCATGGAGAGTCGTCACCTTGGGAGCAGAAAATCAAGCCAATTGGGGCAGATCTGTTGGCAAAGGAGTCTTAAAGGTAGCCATGGCTGAAGCTATCCCAGAATACAAATCTATAACTGAAACTTTGAAGGTCTTAGTTGCAAAGGAAGATCACATAGAATCATCCCTTGCTGTGATTGGAAGAGGACATTCTCCTACCAGGCAACCAGAACAAGTCAAGTCCACTTCTTTGTTTTGTGAAGCATGCAAAGGCACTGATCATTCCACACTGTCATGCATTGTTCTCTACGATGTTGTTTTAAGCAATGCTTGTGGACTAGGAGATAATTGCCAGATGGAAAATCTTAATGCTATTAATACCATCCCTGGGCAGAACTATTACAATCCAAATCAAAATAGGAACCACCCAGGCTTCCAATACGGAAACCCTTCAGGAGCTATGAACTCACATCAATTGAGTCCGAACAATCAACCAAGAGGCCCATCAGGGTACCAGTTTAACCAACAACAAAACTTTGGGAATCAAGGAAACTTCAAGGGAAGCTTTCAGAACAGAAACTACAATAATTATCAGAACCTCAATCAACAACAAGGACAGGCAGGATCCATCCCTTCTGATGACAAGCTATCTACCATTGAAAAGTTGTTGCAAACACAACAAACAATGATAGCCAACCAACAAGCCCAACAGAAGGCTATTGAAACTCAACTGGCTCAACTTGCTGCTAGTATTAAGCCACCAGCTGGAGTTTTTGCTGGACAACCTGAGAACAATCCGAAACATCTTGAGCAGCTGAAGGTTGTCACCATAAGATCAGGGAAAGGTTATTCGGATCCCCCAACGAACACGACTGTGGTTATCCCTGACGAGAGTGAACCTGTGACAGTCCAAAACTTGACAACACCAGAATTGCAACCAGAGGAAAACGATACTGATGAGGGAAATTCTAAAAAGGTAGCTGATGAAGGAACTGAGACACTAGAGCCAGATATTCCTGTATATAAGCCTCATATTCCTTTCCCATCCCGTCTGAGGCAAACCAAGCTTGATACTAGATTCATCAAATTTAAAGAGGCTATGAAGAAACTCCATGTTGATATACCGTTCTTGGATGCTCTTGCTGAGATACCAGCTTGGACCAAGTATCTAAAGTCACTTCTCACTAAGAAGTACATCACTGAAGAGTATGAAACTGTAAAACTGGCTACGACCACATCAGATATCATACTCAGCAAGATGCCAAAGAAACAGAAAGATCTAGGATCCTTTGCAATCTCTTGTCACATTGGTGACTCATCGTGCAAAAAGGGACTGACAGATCTTGGTGCAAGTATTTCTATTATGCCATTCAATTTATGCAAGAGATTAGGGTTCACAGAATTGCTTCCAACAGCTATGACCATTCAACTTGCGGACAATTCGATCAAAAGACCGTTAGGAATTCTCGAAGACATCCCGGTCAAGGTAGGCAAGGACGCATATGTTCCATGTGATTTTGTCATCATGGACATCAGAGAAGACACCAGATACCCTCTTATCTTTGGTCGTCCTTTCCTCGCAACTGCAAGAGCCCTTATTGATGTCGAAGCGGTAACCTTACTGCTAAGGTTAGGCAAAGAGACTCTCGAATTTAAAGTTTTTGAAAGTATGAGAAGACCAAGTATACAGGAGGAAGTCTATCTGATAGATTGTGTTGAGAAAATGTCACAACTAACTCAAGAATATCATGAGTCATGTGATCCCTCGGAAACTTCTCTATCCGACCTTTTTAGTGAAGAACCTATTGACCAACAAGCTAAGGATTGCATCGAATCTCCCAACTCTGCTAAAGAAAATGCTGAAGCTACTTACGAAGAATTAAAGACTACCGGAACTTCAGAAAGAATTAGTGAAAAACCAGAACCTCCTGAAATGAAGCCCCTACCTGAAGGGCTAAAGTATATGTTTTTAAACGATCTCAAAGCTTTCCCAGTGATCATAAACTCTGATCTAACAACCAAACAAGAAGAGAAACTTCTAGAGGTATTAAGGGAGAGGAAGAAAGCCATAGGCTATAAGATGAGTGACCTCACAGGGGTCAGTCAAGCCTTGTGCATGCACATGATCCCCATGATGGAAGACCACAAGCCAACCATCGAGCATCAATGAAAATTGAACCCGAATATGAAGGAAGTGGTCCGCCGCGAGATCATCAAACTTCTTACAGCTGGGATAATATACCCGATATCGGACTCACCATGGGTGAGCCCAATTCATGTGGTACCCAAGAAAGGAGGGACTACCGTTATAAGAAATGAAAACAATGAGCTCATCCCCACTCGAACAGTCACTGGGTGGCGGATGTGTATTGATTATAGAAAATTAAACAAGGCCACTCGAAAGGATCATTTTCCTATGCCCTTCCTCGATCAAGTTTTAGAAAAATTGGCCCATCAAGAATATTTCTGTTACCTAGACGGTTACTCTGGATTCTATCATATTCCCATACATCCAGATGATCAAGAAAAAACGACTTTCACCTGTCCCTTCGGGACATATGCTTTTAAAAGGATGCCGTTTGGTCTGTGTAATGCCCCCACAACCTTTCAACGTTGCATGGCTGCTATTTTTGAGGGGCTTACTGAAACTGTCATGGAGGTCTTCATGGATGATTTTTCTGTATATGGGGACTCCTTTGATTCCTGTCTTAAGCATCTCTCCATTGTTCTCAAACGTTGTGAAGAAGCACATCTGGTGCTAAATTGGGAGAAATGCCACTTTATGGTAAAGGAAGGCATTGTCCTCGGTCATAGGGTTAGCAACAGAGGAATTGAAGTTGATAAAGCCAAGATAGAAGTCATATCCAAATTGGCTATTCCCACAAATGTAAAAGAAGTTCGCACTTTCCTTGGTCACGTTGGATTCTATAGAAGGTTTATACGAGATTTTTCCAAGATAACAAAGCCGATGACCAACCTACTTCTAAAAGATGCTGATTTCAATTTCAATGAAGAATGCGTCAAAAGTTTTGATATGCTGAAGAAAGCCCTTACAACTACCCCCATCATTAGAGCTCCTGATTGGAACCACCCCTTTGAAATTATGTGTGATGCTAGTGATTACGCAGTAGGTGCAGTTTTAGGGCAATACATAGAGAGGAAACATTATGTGATCTATTATGCGTCAAAAATCCTCGACGAAGCTCAAAGGAATTACGCTACTACTGAAAAGGAACTTCTGGCAGTCATCTGTGCCTTCGATAAATTCAAATCCTACCTTATTGGCTCGAAGGTTATTGTTTACACAGACCATGCTGCCATCCGTTACCTTATGACAAAGAAGGATGCTAAGCCAAGGCTGATCAGATGGATACTCCTTCTACAAGAATTTGACTTGGAAATAAGAGATAAAAAAGGGACGGAGAATGTCATGGCAGATCACCTCAGTCGCATCCACACTCTGGATGCTGAAGGGATTCCGATAAATGACTCCCTACCAGATGATCAGCTTATGAGGGTCTCAAGATTCGAACCATGGTATTCCGACTTCGTAAACTACCTTGCCGCCGGAGTCATCCATCCCCAATACACCAGGAATGCTCTGAAGAAATTTATGCATGATGTGAAGCATTACTATTGGGATGAACCATATCTTTTTAAACTCTGCACAGATGGATTGTATAGACGTTGTGTCGCCAAAGAAGAAGCCCATTCTATTTTAGAACAATGCCACTCAGGACCTGTAGGCGGCCACATGAGCTCAAAGAAGACAGCTTTAAAAGTTTTGCAATGTGGTTTCTTCTGGCCGACTTTATCCAAAGATTCCTACGATTTTGTCCAATCCTGTGATAATTTTCAAAGGGCCGGAAATATAACCAAAAGAGATGAAATGCCACTGAACATATGGCAAGAAGTGGAGATATTTGATGTTTGGGGAGTGGATTACATGGGTCCATTCCCCTCTTCCAATGGATTCTCTTACATCTTAGTGGCGGTGGACTACGTTTCCAAATGGGTTGAAGCCATACCAACAGTTACTAGTAATTTAAAACCCATCATCAAATTATTCAAAGATATCATCTTCCCACGGTTTGGAGTACCGCGAACCGTGATATCTGACGGGGGCTCCCACTTCATTGAAAGAAGCTTTGAAGCTCTTCTGAGAAAATATGGAGTCTCGCACAAGGTGGCTTCACCTTACCATCCACAAACCAGTGGACAGGTAGAGGTCTCTAACCGACAAATAAAGGCTATACTTGAGAAAACCGTTGGACGTAATCGAAAAGATTGGTCGACAAAAATCAACGACGCCTTATGGGCTTATCGTACTGCTTATAAAACTCCCCTTGGGACTACTCCTTTTCGATTGATATATGGAAAGTCTTGTCACCTGCTGACCGAATTAGAACATAAGGCATGGTGGGCAATTAAACATTTGAACTTCAATATGAAAGAAGCAGGGCAAGCCAGGATTCTGCAACTCAACGAGCTGGATGAACTAAGAATGACAGCCTATGAAAATGCACGAATCTACAAGGAACATACAAAACTTTGGCATGATGGACATCTGAAACGAAAGGACATACAAGTAGGAGACCAAGTGCTGGTTTTTAACTCGAGATTAAGGATATTCCCAGGAAAACTTCGCTCACGCTGGTCCAGACCGTACATTGTCAAAAGCATCTCTCCTCATGGCACTTTATCTTTATGGAGTGCAGAGTCAGGAGAATTCATAACCAATGGCCACCGCCTGAAGAGATATTTCACCACAACAGAGATAGACACCAAATCAGTGCTAGAACTCACCGATCCAAAGGATCCCACATGAAGACAAAGGACTTTGTCGAGCCATCGACGTAAAACAAAGGCGCTCGTCGGGAGGCAACCCGATCAATAAATATGTTTTACTTCTCCTTTTCAAATTTTGTTTCTTACCTTATAGTTAAATTGTCCTTAAATAAAATTTGCCTTATGAGATAGTTTTCCTTATAGAACACGAGATCGGAGTGGCGCTGATCATAACGAAATCTTTCTCGGCAGTCATACCTGGTGTTACCTTTCCCCTCCATCTTGAATTTAGGGTTTGCTCGAGGACGAGCAAATTTCTCAGTTCGGGGTGGAGGGTGGGTGGTACGTACTCCACTTCCACATACACACCATCTTTTCATACTCAATCTGTCTCTATCATAAAATTTTCAAAATTTTTGAACAGATATTTGATGAATTTTTGACACTTGTTGATAATATGTAACTAACCTTTTTGCTATGCATCTTCAATCATAATATCCTCCTTATTCGAAGTGAATCCTTAAGAGGACTGACTTTTAAAACTTGCCTTTTGCCTGAAACCATCCTGTGAAGCTTATGATTCCTAACATCATAATACTTTTTACAAAATGACGAGTATCTTTCAAACTGATAGGGATCAAACACGTCGTGCTTCCTAACTGACTAGTGGAACAATGGCTCAGAATCCCCACCGGATCCGCATCAAGTCATTATTTGAGAAGAGTATGACAAAGAGAATAACCCGGTTTTGAATTGTAAATCAAGTTGCATTTTGATCTGAACTCTCTTCTACACTTCTTCTATCATCTTCGTATCCCTCCATCCATCAATACCACCAAAATAGCCAAATTTGTGCCAAACCCTAAGTTCGGGGTGGCACACCTCCTCCCCCGTGTCCACTTCTTCCATACCCCTTCCAATAAATAGGGGCGTACCACCAAAATTGCAATCTCGAGTCGAATAGAGGAGAGATCTGCAATAAAAGATGCCAAAGTGCACACAAAAAGAAATGCAATCTCGAGTCTAATAGAGGAGAGATATGCAATAAAAGATGCCATAGTGCACACAAAAAAATATGCAATAAATGAAATTGCAAAACAAATAAAAATCTCGAGTCGAATAGAGGAGAGATTTACTTCTTCTTTCCATACCACCTTTCACTCCTTTTTCTACCTAAGGGCACAATACATGCCCCACCATCCTGAACTACATCAGTGTCAGATCGGATGCATACTTGTTGATTCTGCGGGTATCTCTGAACTCCTACAAAACTCTTCGACATGCTTGGTGTTGGAAAAGGTGGGAAGGAAGCATTGTTGGGAAACGAACTCAGGAACGAAGCTATGGAAAGACGTGTTTAGTGGTCCCAGGAAGTTAAGGTACTCATTCATACTGAGCAGAAAGAAAACATTTGTGATGTGAAGATGAAGAAATCACACGGATTGAAAGTATTTCATTAGGCAACAGTTTCAAACTTTATGTTACTTGAGGACGAGCAACAATTTAAGTTCGGGGTGTTTTGGTGAGTGCATACTCATCATGGAATTCAACTGCTTTTTTTTTTGGAACAAAGTCAACTCCAATTCACCCTTTTAACCAAATATGAATCATAATGTGTAAAACTACTTGGCTGATTCAATAATCAAGGTTTTAACTAAATATCTTTCATTTAATGCAGGAAAATCAAGCAACTCCATGCATACGGTCTCAAGACCATTTGGATCCTTGCGGCCTCAAGACCGTTTGGGTCCACGCGGTCCCAAGACCGTTTGGTGGAATACATAAAGAACAAATGACGAAAGCAGCTGCCAAAGAAAGCCATGCGGTCCCAAGACCGTTTGGTCCCATGCGGTCTCAAGACCGTTTGGTCCCATGCGGTCTCAAGACCGTTTGGTCCCATGCGGTCTCAAGACCGTTTGGTCCCATGCGGTCTAAAGACCGTTTGGTCCCATGCGGTCCCAAGACCGTTTGGTCCCATGCGGTCACAAGACCGTTTGGTACCATGCGGTCCTAAGATCGTTCGACGCAAGCACAAGGATCGATTAAAGAACTAAAGCCGCACGCCCACGCCAAGGCCAGGACCGATCGAAGCAAACCGTTTGGTTCCCAAACGGTCCTCAAGACCATTTGGCACCCAAACGGTCTCCAAACCGTTTGGTGCCCAAACGGTCTCAAGACCATTTGGCGCCCAAACGGTCTCCAAACCGTTTGGTGCCCAAACAGTCTCAAGACCGTTTATCACCCAAACGGTCTCCAAACCGTTTGACACCCAAACGGTCTCCAAACCATTTGGAGAAGATATTTCCAGCAACTTTTCCAAACTGTTTGGGATCAGATCGGAACCTATAAATAGACCCCCATGGTCCTCATTTGGGGGGATCGGATCCAGACGCCGATAGGCTGCCAGAGCACCACCCCGATCAAGTTCCACTCCATCTACTGCTGGTGTTGCATCCAAGGAGGCCAAGAAGAGAAAGAAGACAGAGCAAGGAGTGCATCTTCTTCACCGGGCTGCGTCCACCCTCTGCACCGAGCTCATGGCAGATCTATCTTTCTCTCCTATCCTTCTTGTATCTTGTATCATGAGCGAGTAGTCCTTTTTCACTGGGGTGCGGGGACTAGCCCTGCTGCCCATGCAAACCCTGTTCTTTTGTTAAACTCTCCATGGCAATGTATATAACTCTTCATTTTGTCGTTTATCGTTAAGCTTGTAAGTTGGTTATGTGCTGGTTTCCACCTTTGTGCTCCCTATGTTGCGAGAACTTCAATGCATGGGTAGGAACGTCGTTTAGCATGTTAGAATCCTTGAAGAGAACTTCTGATGGGATTTCTTGAGGTCGTAAGTGTATGATCCACAAGGGGACGAGCCATCTAGCCTTCGGTGACGCTTCTGTGCGCCTGACGCCCGTATGGGGGGTTCACAGCCTTAGTTGGATTTTGTATCTTCTTGCTATTCGTCGATGTTTACTCGTATTATAATCGCTTATTTGCTTAACGGTTGACACGGTTGACTCCTTGACAAGAACTTCCGATGGGATTCCTTGAGGTCGTAAGTGTATGATCCGTGAGGGGACGAGCCATCTAGCCTTCGATGACGCTTCTGTGCGCCTGATGCCCGTATGGGGGGTTCACAGCCTTAGTTGGATGTTGTATCTTCAGAGCCGTAAGACATGTGATCCGGATGGTGACGAGACATCTGATGCCTATGGTGATACTTACGCGGACCTGACGCCCGTATGGGGGGTTCTGCAGCAGCTCTATTTGAAGTGTTGTTTCTTACCTGGATTGTTTGCAGAGGAGTATGTTTGTGTGTGTAGAGGTGGTCAAACCCGGTACCATCCCAGATATTCCATATCATTGATCCAAACCCATCTTTTAATTCAGCTTTTACTTTCCTGCATTTAGTTTAAACAACCCAAATCAAACTATTGTTCTAAATATTAGTTTTACTAGAGCTAGATCTAACTGACAAGGATTCTTAAAAATGTTTTCCTTTGGGTTCGATCCTCAACTATACTGCGATAAGACTCGTCCGCTTGCGGGTGGTATTGTAGCACTTGGTTTTGGTAAAAGCTCGGGGATTTCAGCCCCGGGTGAATTTGTTAGTGCATTCAAAAACCACATCAAATTCTGGCGCCGTTGCCGGGGACAACAAAATCAGTCAGTCTAATCTAGTTCTTTTAAGACTAATCTAGGATTTTGTTTTCCTTTTTGAAACTATCGCCTATCTACTTGATCTTTATTCTACTTTGTGGATCTCATTTTCAAATCCTCCTATTTTCAGGTGCTCTCCAACGCATAGTGCATGCACCGATCAGACAGTCCCAGACTCACAGCGAGCTTCGATCCTAAAATAGATAGAACCTTCCATCGCCAGATCAGGGAAAATCAGGCAAGAATGGCGCAAGAAGAAGAAGTAGCCCGCAGAGTGGCTCAAGCCATCAATGCGCAAAGAGAGAGGCTCATGCAAGAAGCTAGAGCTGCGGTTCAACAAGAGATCTTAGCAGCACAGGCAGCAGCGCAAGCAGCGGAACTTCAGAAAGACCTTAGAGAGTTCTCTATCCCAAAAGCTGCAAATGTCTATCATCCGGTGCAACCTCCTTCCATCGAAGATGCCAACTTTGAGATTAGAGCACATTGGATAACTTTGCTTCAGAACAACCCCTTCTACGGCAAACAAGCTGAAGATATCCAAGGTCATCTTCTCAGATTCATCGACCTTTGTGCTATGACGAAGCAAAATGGAGTCACTGATGATGCCATTCGACTCCATCTTTTCAAGTATTCTCTTGCCGATAGGGCCATCAGTTGGTACAATTCAATGCAGAGTGAAGTACCAATTACTACCTGAGAGCAGCTCCAAAACGCTTTTCTGGAAAAGTTCTACCCCCCATCGCTTACATATGAAATCAGGGGACGAATCACGAATTTCACTCAAGTCCCTGGAGAAACCCTTGCCGAAGCTTGGGATAGGTACAAGGAGCTCCTACGTAAATGCCCACACCATGGAATTCCTAAGAACCAGCTTATAGAGATATTCTACAGGGGTGTGGAAGATGACGTAAAGATGTTCCTTGACTCCTCGTCTGGAGGGAACTTCATGCGGCAAAGTTATGATAGCGCATGGAGAGTCGTCACCTTGGGAGCAGAAAATCAAGCCAATTGGGGCAGATCTGTTGGCAAAGGAGTCTTAAAGGTAGCCATGGCTGAAGCTATCCCAGAATACAAATCTATAACTGAAACTTTGAAGGTCTTAGTTGCAAAGGAAGATCACATAGAATCATCCCTTGCTGCGATTGGAAGAGGACATTCTCCTACCAGGCAACCAGAACAAGTCAAGTCCACTTCTAGACCTGACAGAGCAAAATACTCAAAAACATTGTAATTTACTAAGTAATCCATATCCCATGCATGCAGGCATATTGAAATTCCTTAAATAAACTAAACTCATATCAACTTGGCTCATATACGCTGGAATTTTACAATTGATCATCGTAACACACTAACAAGAGTTGATTACTCGATATATTAGAAATTGTCAGTAGCACTTGTAAGTTATCTATAATTCCTCAAAAACGAGCACATCAACCCAAATTCTAAGTTATGCATCACATAACTCAATCAAAAGTCAATTTACTTGACATGACAAGAATTAATTGTAAAAATGTGTGCATCAACCCTAATCTTGAGTTATGCATCACATAACTTAATTAAGAGTTAATTTCTTATCATGGCAAGAATTATTAATAATAACTGAGAACATTGATATCACAATACTTGATTCATTGAACACCCTACCCTTAGGGTTTCATTTACCTCATTCACTTATCACATGGCTCTCATAAGGATTTCATGCGGCATAAATATTCACTGAATAAAGACTACTATCAACAAATCATATAAAATCAATATATGTATGAAACCTTTGAACTGAGCTGAATTTGGGTTTCCATGCCATTCACCGGGATATCATGCATAAATAATAACATTGGATAAATAAAGTCTATCATGTCAAGAAAATCCCTTCAAATGGATTTCACGACATCTATTCGCAAATATCCAACTTTCCTCCCATATAGGGTTTCACCCTCTTTATTGAGATATCAAACAAACACTATTCACTTTAAATGAATCAAAATCATATTGACATATATGTACTATGAATTTAGATAAAAAATCATTCATAACCAAGGGGATCTAGATAAAAAAAATTCTCTATTTACTTATACAACAAATTTCAGTCGTAGACAAATTCCCTATATTTCAGTTTATTCTTATAACCTCTGCGAATACTTAGGGAATTCTCATTATGATGTATTGTATACATTTATAATATGATTTTATCATATGAAATTCATCCAAACAGAGGAAGAATTCATTTAATATCATTTTGCAACAACTTAGAACAAATAAACAATTCAGGGTTTGTAGTCGCATACTAAGCAATTAAAGATTATGGATGATTTAACCAATTTTCGTGAAATATACTGTTTAAAGAAAGTTCCCACTCACCATAAGGTGTGAAAACACCTTAAAAAATATCCCATATCTGAAAATCTCAAATCCATATCAAATCCTTAACAATTCACCCGATTCTTCTTCCTTTCAACTCGGAAACCCTAAAAATGAGGGGTTATGAAGAAAGAGTGAGAAAAGGGGAAGTTTTGATACCATTTGGATCAAACAGAGGAGGGACGGAATTTTGACATGTGAGAGAAGATTCTCCATGAAACTATATCCAAAGAAGCTAAACTTACATGATTTCATCATTCCTCAGACCGCAAAACCCTAGGTCAGCATCTCCATCATTTTCTCCTCTCAAACCCTAACTCTCTCTCTCTCTCTAGGATTTCGTTTCTCTATATTGAATCACAAATTATGAGAGCTTATTGTGTGTTAGGTTGACCGTATAGAGCAATTGAGCTGCTTGGGTCGATTGCACTTTGACCCCTCACTAAACTTTTTCTTATTTCAGCAGATTTTACTATCATAAAAAATGTTTCTGTAATTTGTCTATTTAAGATATCAAAACTTATCCAAAAATTATTATAATTTATCATGTTGTGTATAATTGAGTGAAGAATCTTAATTTAAAATTTTAGATCATTCCAGGCTCTCTTTAAATAATTAAAAATCAAATAGTGCACTGCTATCCAGAATTCTACAAAAATGTAAGTAACTATAATTCGTCTACTGATAAGGTCTAAATGCATCCAAAAATTATTAAAATTTTACATGTTGTTTATGATTGAGTTTCAGATCTCCATTTAAAATTTCAGATCATTTGGAGTTACTAATAAATAATAATAAAATATGCATGATTGAGTTATCCATATCATATACAAAATTCAATTAATTAAAAAAATTGTAGAAAATATGAAAAATCATTTACCATATTGCTATCCTGATCAAATTCCATACTCATGTACCATCAAAACCCGAATTTCATTCAACTAGGGTTTATATTTCTCAAACCCTAATTTCTCAAACAATAGAACACTTAATGTTCTTATTAGGTTTAAAACATCATAATTGAATTATCATCATTAATTAGATTTAAGAAATGATCAATTCAATTAAGCATATAATCATCCAGGTAAACCATAGTTTACCAATTAAGCTCAGATGCGGTCATAACACCAAGGGTAGTAATGGAGGGTGGAAAGGAGGGTGTTTCACCTTACTTCACCTACCATCTATCCTTTAGGTAGCTCCAAGACAATTGCACTAAGTGCTTCTTCACTAGCTATATAGATCTCACACCTAGAAGTAGGAGAAGGAATAAACATGTAGGAAGATGGGTTGCTAGCTAGGAATCCACTAGTTGGACCTAGGAGAAAATCTAAAAATAACTATATATATAATCCATTTCCCCTAAAACCTTGATGGCATCAAGAACAAATCAATAAGCAATCCATGGGAAATGAGATAGAAGTAGAACATAATCATTAACAAATAAAATTATAGACTTTACACATTACTTTCCCCCAATATGGTATCAAAGTCGCATTTTAACCCCAAACAACCCACCTAGGAGCGCTTATCTACTCATAACAAAAGAAAAGAAAAAAGATGAATGTGTAGAGGATTGGATAGCCATGAATGCTTGGTGAAGATTCCTCCTTTTTCACCTCATGTTGTAGAAGAGTGTCCTTCTAGTTCCTTGGTGAATAGATGGCATATGATGGTGGATGAAAGTAGTCAAAACCGTCAAAACCCTAAAAATTTAGGGTTTGAGGTGGAAGATGGCGTACTTGAGGTGGGATTAGGTGGAAATGAGAGGGAAAGGAGTAGGTGGTTCCTTCAATGCTTGGAGTGTTTAACCTTCATCTCCCAAATGCTACAAATGTATATATATATACGGGCTTGGGAACTTTAGGGTATAGTGAGGGTAGAATTAAAAAATCAGTGTAAAAATATACTAGGGTTTTCTGGAAGCACGACCATTCTAGACAAAATGATCATGGTGGTGTAAGGGTGGAATTGTCGTGAGGAGGGAACAAGTGTGGTGGTGGAGGAAAAATCAAAGATTAAATTTTGGGTTTTGAAGGTCAGTAGTACGATCGTATTGGGCAACATGATTGTGGTAGACGCTAGGTGGCATGACTGTGCTTAGCAGTAGGATCATGATGGCAAGGTTGGCGTGCGATCATTCTTATGAGCACATGCATTTCAGGGAGATGGCATCACAACTATTTTGGCTGGCACAATCGTGTTGGCTAGCATAGCTGTGCTACTAGACTTTCTTGGAGCTGCTCTAAATCTATGATTCTATTGTGATTTTGACTTGGGTAGCACGGTCGTTCCCTTTAACTACAATTGTGTTGGGGTCTATTGCTTGCACTTTCATTTTATTTTTTACCATCCATGGAGTTCTTTGCTTTGTCTTAACTCTTGGCCTCTGGGGTTAATTGGGGAAGCTTTTGAACTCTCCTTAGGCCCCTCCAAGCATAGAGAAACCCTTAGATCATACTCCTTATTCCCCATCCATACAAAGAGTGGTCCAAGTACCTGAAAAACATGCAAAGAACTTCTATAAGTGCATTTGACAATAGTATACTTATTGAGGGAAATAATATGCATCTTAACTTGTTTGGATGAGATTAAAGAGTAATATGTCACAAGATGAAGCCCTAAATGAGGGCGTAAATCCCTAAATGAGGGTCGCATCACCACCCCAAACTTGAAAAATACTTGTCCTCGATTATTCTTCAACTCAATATCTCTTCAATTTTCTTCAACTTGCAAGAAATGACAAATGCATTGCAATATATGTATATTGACTAGATGGGTTCAACGATGCCCAAATACATGTATTTCACTTCTTTCCTCTCCTCTTTCACAATCCAGTTGGGATCAAAGAATTGATAATATAAACTTCAAATATAGGGCATAAAATAAACAATAAATCCTTATGGTTCTTGTATAGCCTGTGTAAACCTTTTCATGATGGTGATGATAAAAAATGACTAGGAGTGTTGTTTTATCTTCATGCATGCAATCTTACATCTCAAACCACTCTAGGTGACCAACATGGTTGTGTAAAGTGTGAAGTGATCTGGGTTTGATGCTTCCTATGGCAATGGGCTTACAATTGGAAGAAGGTGGTTGTGTTATGATTTTGGATAGGAGCACTCTTCTTTTCTTTATTTATATGCCACTACATAGGAGCATATTTTATTTTCTTTTTATTTTTTCTTTGCCCTTGGTGTAGTTGGGGCTTATGGTGATAAGAGTGAAGAAGTGGGGGTATAGATATGGCCACCCCAAATTTTTAAAGAGTGGCTAAGGCTGATGTGTGCACTTTGGCATCCTTTCATGAGGCCGAGGGGTAAGAAGTGGTGAAAGAAAAATGAATCAAAAGACGAGTCACTGGTGTGGGTTTCAACATGAGATCTCCAACATTAAGATCACTCCAACATACTTCATCAATTAATGGTACACCACATGAATGAGAAAATACAAGAGCCACATTTCTTTCATGAGACTCGATAGACCCTAAGCATTTGTGGCTTTCTTAGATCACAATTCAACCAAGAAATTCACAAGCATGAAAGAGGTGATTCACGTGTAGAAAGTCAAGAATTGGGACCATTTAGAAATAGACCATGAGAATATGACATGCATTTGTCAAAGGTCAAAAATATTCAATTCAAAATGTAGAGATTGGGTTAAGGCACACTTTTCGGCAAGAACTTCAAGTTTGAGAAAAGTTGACCAAACTAATGTTGAATTTCCCTTACACAGCTAAACCTACACTAGAAAGCATAAATGGCAGATAACTAAACTCTAACTAAAAATGCAAGAAATTACAAAAATCTAATTGAAATGCAGTGTAGGGCATGTAATGGAAAAAAGAGCAAAACTATTAAAATTACTCAAAAACACAAGAAAATAAAGTATATGAATGCATGTATGCAATACAAGCAAAAATTTAAACTAGATAGAGGTGTTTCAAATATCAATTATCACAAAACAAACCAGGGTGGAATAGGATAAAATTGGAATATCAAAATGAAACTGAGAAGAGGGTGAGTACCACCCTACCACTTCAAACTTTTGAACATTGATGTCCTCATCATGACATTAAAGTCTATGAGTGATAGGGTAGATGTTATTGTTATTGTGGATCCTATGAGGGTCCCCTATATGGTGGTGGATGTTGGTAGTAACCACCCTAGTAATTCTCATGTGGGGGCATGTATGTCTCCTGGTAACCCTAGTAATTCCCATTGGGGGTTTCTTTGAACTTGTGCATGCTAAAAGCAGTAATGTGGTTGATTTGGTGATACATCTATTGCTTATCCAACCACATGACCTGCTACATCTGTTGAATCCCATCCAACTGTGCATTAATAGAATATATGTCGTATGCATTTGTCACAGGTGGATGTGCATCAAACTTGTCATGTCTTGATCTTGAGCAGTGAGAATGCTCAAGGATTTGATGTTGCTCCGAGATATGTGTCTCCCATCCCCCTCCATGTAGATCAACTGGAGGTGCCATGTAGTCTTCTCTCAGGTGTTACCTTTCCCACAAGGCAAGTGATGTCATGAAATCATCATTTGTCCATTTATCATCAAGAAGAGGAACGACATGATAGGGCATCTCTAAAGTGACACCAAGATATCTAGGGTTCGTGTTATAAATGATCTTTTCATTACATAGGAAGATCATATGAGACTGTGAAAGGTAGTTCCAATCAGCATACTTGATCCCTTCAACTTTTGTGAGCCCTTATAAATCACAATATAGGGCTAGAACATGGTAGTCACAATCCCTCCTATTATATATGAATGGATTTTTATTCTTATATGGGAATGTCTTTAGATGGTGAATCATCATTTCTCCTAGATTGACATGACCATTACTTAGCAATGGGACATCACAAAGAGGTATTTTTGAAAGCAACAACATTGATTGTTTTACCAGCCAAAATGGTGTTAGCTTAGGCTTTTTAGAAGTACCTTATGAAAGGATTGTTATAGTCTACTTATCTCAATTTTTCCCATGAAAAATGTTTCTTGGCTAGTAAACCTCTTCTACATTTCTAAATAGCTGCACTTTCCATACCTGTCAAACCTCCCATCATCAAATTTCTTTGTCATTTCAGGTGTCGGAGAAGAAATCATATTGAGTTGGGGAGTTTTCAACACATGGGTAGAACCATTAAGTCTAAACTGAATGACATCCTTACATGTATACTACACCTTGTCCAATAATCAGAGAACTCATGGATATCTTAGTGTAGGTATCTTGGACCTTGGTTAGTAATTTATACAAGATAATGTAATTAAGTAGTCCTTGAACTGGTAGTTGATCCTTAGGGCTTGCATGGTGGACATGCACACATGCCTCATAGGAATCACCCCCCTTGTAATACACTCAGGGTGGAGAGGCTTCACAAATCTTCCTCTTTATTTATTTTTTGATGTATGAGCTCCTTTTAAGCTATTATCCCAAAATCTTCATCCTCTCTGCTTCCTACCTTGAAATCATGTCAATTGGTTCATCTTCCACCTCCTCACTTTTGGTACCCTCTCCTTCTTATACTTGTTAATTGTGTGACTCAAACATGTATCCAAGTTGAGGGGCACCATTTCAATTGGCATGTTGTCTTCTTTTTCTTCAATCAACAACCTCCTTCTTATGGGTTTTTGTGTAGCATGTAGTTGTGATGAATATGTGGAGTGTCTTACCAGAGAAGGGCATGGAGGTGGGTGTGAAGATGAGGTAGAAACAACCATCTTGTTCCTTCTTCTCTAGATCATCAACGTCAATGGAGTCAATAACATTGTCTGTATCACGATCTGATGGAGCTTCCTCTTCTCCATGTTGGTTGCAAGTCGGATCTGTGGTGCATACGCTAGAAGAGGACCAGAGATGAGAGCCTCTCACTGACACTGAACATGGAAGGAAGCTAGACATGGAGTTTTACGTTGATGGAGTGGGACTGTGGGATGTTGGGTGACATTGGAGGCTCTCTTAGTGTGGGATTTGATGTTGGTGATGGCTTGGATGCCACCTTGGATCCCCTTCTTCACCCTCTTGACAATTCCTTTCATCTTGATATGATTTTCTGGTGAAAATGGATGTGGAGTTACATTTTAGTCTTTCTAGAGAGTTGGAGTGAAATGGAGTTGGACATGGTGAAATGGAGGTGGAGATGGGTTAGAATGGAGAGTTGGAGGTAGGATAAAACCCCTGGGAGCTCAAGGAAGCTTCAATGGAGCTTGGGGATGAAGATTGGGAGGATTTGATGGAGTTGGGAGTCACCCTATATTGCCCATAGTGTAGAATGGGTGTGTTGTATTGTGGTAGAATGAAAGGGTTCATGGTGATCCCCCAAATAAAATGAGGACTCATGTGATGGGTCTAGGCCAACACGGACATTCTAGCCAGCACGACCGTGGTGGTAGGCCTCAAAACTCCCAAAATTCTCATGTAACTTTGATGAGGCCAACACAACCATTCCATGGAAGCTCAGCCATGTTGTCCACTTTTCAATTTTGAAATCTTCAATTCTTATCAATTCTTCTAAAAGTCATGTCTCATTCATTTTCTTTGATCTACAAAAGAATTATCTACTCATTGTCACTTATTTGAGCCATTTTTCTCAATCTCTTACATGTTTTCTTATCACACTTCAGAACTCAAACAAAAAGTAGTAAATACATGTGTGTGTGTTTTCTTGGAAAATGTATGAAATAACTAAAAAGTATCAAAAAGTGAAGGTTGGGTGCAAAAGTTCCCAAATCTAGGTGGGTTGTTCCCTCTAGCGCTAAGTTTTATGCCTTTAATCGAAATTCTTAATTTTTTAATCACTCATCCTATTGAGAGCCTCAAAACACCATCATCATAGTAAATTGCTTTCTCATGTGAAATCAAGCACATTTTTTCATTAATAGGAATTCACTCAATCAACATCATGATGTCAAAACTTTGATTGGCCTTGTCATGCCAAACTTCAAAAACTGCTTTCAATCTTTGGCCATTCACTATGAACTCTTTAGCACCTTACTTTTCTTGTTCATAATAGCTCCATATGGATAGACATGATTGACTTGGTATGGACCTTCCCATCTTGACCTAAGATTCCCTGGAAAGAATTTCATTCTAGAATTCTACATCCATACCCATTGATTGGGTTCAAAAGACTTCTTCCTTACCAACTTGTCATACAAGAATTTGACTCTCTCTTTTTATATCTTGGAAAACTCAAAGGCTCCATGCCTCATTTATTCTAATTCATTGGTATGTACCTTTTTTATTACCATGGCGGTTTCCATGTCCATCTCCATATATTTCAAAGCCCATAGTGCCTCGTTTTGCAGTTCTACCAGAAAATGGAAGCTCTTCCCATGTATGAGCTCGAAAGGACTAGTGTTAAAATGAGGCTTTGAATGTAGTCCTCTATGCCCACAAAGCTTTGTTGAGACATAGAGACCAATCTTTGTGGACTGACTTCACTGTCTTCTAAATAATAAACTTTATCTCCCGATTAGCTAACTCAACTTGTCCACTTATTTGGGGGTGATAGGGTGTTGCTATGCAGTGATTCACACCATGTCTTTCCAATAAGCCTTCAAAAGTTCTATGAATGAGATGTCTACCCCCATCACTTATGATGATTCTTGGTACCCCAAACTGACTGGAAATGTTAGACTTGATGAATTTCCAAACCATATTAGGATCACTAGTTCTTGTAGACACAACCTCAACCCATTTATAGACATAATCAACAACCACTAAGGTGTATACAAACCCAAAAGAAGGTGGAAAAGTGCCCATGAAATCAATGCCCCAAACATCAAGCACCTTCACCACCAATATTAGTGATAGTGGCATCATGTCTCTCCTTGAGATAGTGCCCACCCTTTGGTATTTCATACAAGCTTTGCAGAACTCATCAAAGTATTTGAAGAGAGTAGGACAATAAAATCCACATTGAAATTTGTAGTTATTTTCTTTCCACCAAAATGCCCTCCATATATGATGGAGTGGCACATGGAGAGTATGTCTTGTTGTTTACATTTTGAAATGCTTCTTATCATTAGTTGGTTGAAGCAATATTTGAAAGGATATGGGTCATCCCACACATAGTTTTTTACCAAAGCAAACAATCTTCTACTTTCCTCCCCAGTCCATGTGCTTGGTACTCTATCACTAACCAATAAGTTGTATATGTGCTTGTGCCATGATCTTTGAGTGGAATTGAGTAAAAGAAGTTGCTCATGGGATACTGTCTCCTTGATCTTGGTTACTCCATCATAAGGTGCTTCAATGTAGGTGATCATCTACAAAATATTCAACCCATTTCTTATCAATAATTTCCAAGTTAAACTCTTAGAGCAACATAATCCACCAAATCAACCTAGGCTTTTAATCTTTCTTTGACATGAGATATTTGAGGGTTGCATGGTTGGTGTATATAATCACCTTGTTTTGTAGGACATTAGAACATAATTTATCAAGAGCAAAAAATCATATCAAGAAATTCTTTCTCTAGGATGGTGTAGTTCCTTTGATCTTCATACAAGGTTTTACTTGCATAGTAAATAGCATGAGGTATCTGAACAAGCCTTTGGCCTAGTATAAACCCCTTACAGTATTAGATGCATCAGTCATGATCTCAAATGGCAAAGAGAAGTCTAGGGCTGCGTAATAGGTGTAGAAATCAACTTGTGGTTCAAGTGATTGAATACTTAAATGAATTTGTCATCAAAGTTTAACTCAACATCCTTCTTAACAAGGTGGGATAATGGTCTAGAAATCTTGCTAAAACCCTTCACGAAACAATGATAAAAACATGTTGGTATGTATGCCCAAAAATCCTATTGTATGATGATTGGAATGTGGCATTAGATACTTGATTTGATAATAATAAAGGTAATTCCATCTATTATGTTTGTATCAGTCATGAGATGATGACACATACATAGTAGATGTCTAAAGAATGAAGTTACTCAATGTCGTGTGTCTTCAAGTACATGATTTGAACAATGAGATCATATGAATGTTAAGAGTACATGCATTCTTGTTATGTCCCTAGTTGGATATTATTGTTGAAGCAAAATAGACAACATTATTACATAAGACTAGAGTGTGCATTGACTGATGACAAAGTCTCATTATTCATGATATGTGATATCAAGTCAAGCACACAAGTACATGTTAGAGAACAATGTATCGGACAGAGCCACCATGAGAGTGATACATGGAGACCATGGAATGATAGTCAAAATCATCTCTCATAGTGATGGTGGTGATTGTGGTTCTTAGACCTGAAGTCACTGCATTCATCACATGTTGTTTGGTATACTTTGACATCATCCAATGTAACCATGAATAAGGATTGCCATAACGGTGACGATTGGGTAGCTGTGACACATGGGGACTGAGTGTGAATGATGTAGATGTGATTTGTCCCTCCTACAAAAGATTGATATCTAGGGCCTCTTGATAAGCGAGACTGAGAATTGTATGACCATACTCATGTGATTCAATATGTGATATGTGAACTCACATGCATCTCAGACAGTCTACTCTAGTTCAAGGAATATGGATTGAATGTTGAGAGGATGACGATTCCATAACTTGAGTTCAATATGGATATCAGAGACAAAGGAAATATACGATCACGGTAACACTAATCATGCATTGTAGGTTGAAGTTGTTGTTCAACTTTATGAATTACTTGGGTAGCAATGATGTGTGACTAGGCACCACTCTTTTCTTATGATTTCATAATTGCTTATGGACATTCACTGCTAACGTAATTCTTGACCTATAGGGTCACACACATATGATACACTTGGATTAAAGGAGTATATTCATGAATGATGTTTAGATTGAATACTAAAGGTGTTTAGGCATTCAATAAAATAAAAGATCAACTGACTCGACTTAGAACCATAAAGTTCAAGTGTTGAACTGACTTATTGGAGTGTCAAGTAGATTGAAAATTGAATTGGCTGATTTCTGCATGACTCAGGACACCAACCGATTGGCTCACTGGGTGAACCGATCAACTTAGGTTGGTGAGACAATTGGTTCACTTGGTGAATCGATTGGTTGGGTCAAGCCAACCGAAGCTTCTGGTGATTTTCTCAAATCATGAGAAAAGTTGATCATTTCACTTTATTCAATTTGATTGGTACAAGGATTAATGTTGGACAGTAATTGGAAATGAATTGTGAATTCAATTGCGATTGGGAAACACTGTGAAACAATTAGCTCACCGAGTGAACGGATTGGTTCACCTGCCATAGGCTACAAAATTCTGGACCCTCCTACTCCCACATAGAATGGGAACCCTGACTCTAGCCTCTAGTATAAATACAGGGAACTGGGGGCTTCCCAACACACACAATTGAGAATCAATTGCTCTGATAATTATTTTTCTCTCTGATTGTGGTAACCAATAGAGATCCTAAACAAGTCCTACGTGTTAAAGGGAGAGACAATGAGGGAGAGAACAACTAAGAACAATTGTGGGAGAGCATGTCAGTGACTAGTATGCCGATAGAAGGGAACAACTCCTTCCCGTTGGTTTTGGTTGTATAACATGGAGTTCTCAGTGGTCCATGTGGACTACTTTAGAAGCAGGAGTCCATTGGCTGCTGCTAGGAAGACATCGTCAACCGCTATCCGTGATGCCAGACCAAGAGGATGGTGGAGACGACTGTTCGAGTGTTGCTGCTGTTGAAGGAGCGTGCTACTGCCTAAAGAAGAAGAAGCATGATGCTACTGCAAGGGCAATGTCGTTGGACTCACTCTAGGACTAGGTATAACCTTGAAAACCTTCCTTCCTAGATACATTATTATTGAAGCATTCTTGTTGTTCTGGAAAAATGCATTTAATTTTTTTTGTTTATGCTGCCTATATCTGCGCTCGATTACCCTACAATGGTACCAGAGCCTCATCAATTTACGTTGTATTTGGATTTAAATTGATATATTCAGATTTATTTTTATTGCATATGATGCAAATATTAAACATGTTAATGTGCATATCTGATCAATTACCACAAACTAATGATATGATATATATGTAATTTACATGCATCGTCTTAAATCAGTATTGATGGTGTTTGTGAAGCATTATTATGGTCAATAACTCTAGATCTGTGTGTGCATGGTTGTGGTTGTTTATTCCTGTTGTTACTTAGTCTGTGTACTGTGCCTCTCTCTTCTTTCTAAATGTAAATTAATGCTCTTCTTCCTATTTCCCCTTGAATGTAACTCGAGGTTTTCCCTCATATAATGCAATAAGAAATAGGATAGTTTCAATTTATATATCATCGTGAGAATATGTTATACACCAGACAAACCAATCGACTCATGAGATGAACTAACTGTTTGGAGGATCGAGGAGTCCAGACGACAAGAGGAGAACTGATCGAATGGTGGCCCAACTGAGTGGCTGGAGTAGTCCAGATGTCGCTTGGACATGAGAACCAGACAACCATTTCAAGACACCAATTTACTGACCAGGAGGCCAGTCGACCGGTTCAAGAGTTGAACCAATCATCCTAGATTGGTTCAAACACATATCTTCATCAACAACAGGTTGCATATGATGTGGACCTTAGGTGGTAGTAATTCCTTTTGGCTCTAAGGAGTTACATTAGTATGGCCATAACCATCGCTTGTGTGTTTTATTATTGTATTTTCTCATTTCTGGTTATAACATGTATATGATACTTACTAAGTATGTGGTGATTGGATATGCATATGCATTTATATATAAAATCTCTCAATCTAAATATTAAGTCTTAGATGCTTTCCATAAGCAACACACAAGAAAATCTTGATCAACCAAGCATAGAGTTATGCCCAAGCGTGATGCACCGTCCATCTCGTGGAAGTGTTATGATAGATATGTAGGTTCTTCCCAAGCATGGTGTATTTCTATCATGTTACCTTTTAGGTTAGGCTTAACCAATGATTCTTAATGGGATTCAGTGCCAGAGGCATGCAAATGATCATGTCAAGGAGTTGCACATATCATCTATAAGAATTGCATATGATGCAATTGGCAAATGTTGCCTACCTTAATAATTGACTATGGACGCTGGAGTTGGCTGGGTAATAGTTGAATTATTTTGGATATTGGCTCGCTAGAAGGTTGTACACTACAATGTTAAGGATTGATACATGAGGGTTATCAATTTGACAAAATAGTGGGAGCGATAATCAATTAAAGGACTAATTAATATCATTAATTTATCAAATCAAACAGATCAAAAATATTTTGAAAAGTTGCAATATTTCTTTGTAGAATCTAATGTCAAACACAAACACGTTCACATTTTGATCAACCTATAAGAATGACAAAATTAAACGGAATTGACTTCCACGTCTGGTTAAGGACTTTGAGAAATTCTCAATTATGAGCAAAAGCTCTATGTCCTTGAAAGACTAGAGCCAGAGAATCCACTCAAAATGGATGCTTACTTGAAGCATGCTGATGATGCCATAGACATTAAGTACCTTATGCTATTGTATATGAACTATGAGTTGCATGAGCAACATGAAAAACATAGACATTCTCGAGATGGTAACACATCTTAAGAATCATGTAAAGCAAGAAAGGTATAATGTCTCCAAAGTGATGTTTGAGTGCAAACTGACAGAGGGAGATCTGGTAGAGCCCCATGTGCTCAATATGATTGGGCATGTGGAGAAATTGGGATTTCTCTTAGGTCAAGAGTTGACCACATACATGATTCTACAATTATTTTATGAATCATATAGTCAGTTTATCAAAAGCTTGGCATGTAGATTAATGCCAAAGCAAGGAAGAAGAAGGACAAATCCATGATGGTGATCAATATAAGTGAGTCCTAGGGAAAAGGCAAGGCCAACAAGAGTTCTAAGGCTAAGCTAAAGTCCAAGTCTTCTGCACTGAAGTTATAGAGAAGGGTAAGTGCAAAGGAAATTTGTCCTGTTCACTTAAAGGAACAAAGGAAGAAGAAAGAGATAGAGATCTCTACTTCAGGACCCAATAAGAAATAAGCTAGAACTGTAAGGAGAAAGAGTTGCTGATACTATAGTTGGAAGTTGTCATTCATGGGCACATAATAGAATTAGTGAATTGCTTTTATGTACCTGTCATTGATGAGAACATCATGTATCTTGTATGATAAGAACATATTGATGTTTCATTTTAAAAGATGAAATCTTATATGGCAATGCCCTATGTCTTATAAAATATACTTGATAGTTGTAGAGACAATTGTGTATGACACATATATTTAACGACTTGATGACTCAAATAAAGAATAACTATTGAATTGTCATCTAGAGTGCATAAATGGGAAATGCATTTCTAGAATCCATATGATGATTATCTAGACTCTTTTGCTTATTAAACCAATAGAGACATGCATATCTTATTTGTTATGTAATATGACAAAAGCATCTTCACTAGATGTAATGGGAGAGCGACTGTTCTAGTAGGACTCATACATACTGATGTATGAATACCTTTTAGGATAAATGCTAAAGGTAGTTGCAAGTACCTCATTGTATACTTACTAATGTTATCAGTATATATGTAAATTTGTATTTAATGAAATACAAGTATACATCTCTTGAAGTTTTCAAGGAGATTGTGAATGAATTACATAACTAACTTGTTAAAAGTACTAAGATACTTCATTGTGATCAATGTTGAAATATTTTAAACCAAGAGTTTGAGCACCTTCTGGGAGATCATGATAATGTATCGTGATGAACTCCACTTGAATCACAATGAAAGTGTATCAGAAAGAAGGAATCACACCTTGTTAGTCATGGTGTGATTATCCATAAAATCTAGCTAATCTTCCAATTTTCTTTTGGGCACATGCTTAACACTAAACAATGTACCATCTAAAATAGTTCAAAAGATACCATATGAGATATGGCATAGGAGGTGTCCTGATACATCTTTTATAGTGTTTAGGGATGATAACTTATGAAAGAAAATAGTTTCTTGAGAAGATTTGTCCACAAATCACATCAATGTTATTTTGTTAAAATACTACCCTTACACCAATCTGACAACAAAGTGTTTGTTGATCAAGATGGTTGTATTCCTAAAAGGGAACTTAGTTCCAAAGGAATCAGTGAGAGTAAAAGTAGAACTCAAAATGTTCAAGACAAACAAGAAAACATTGAACCTAAAGAGGTATAGTAGGAACAAGGAGAATCACAAGTTGTTATGGAATCTCAAGTTCCTTATGTAACACAAAACATCATATTTCTAGTAGTACATGCCTTGAGTTTGAAAGATAACTCAGAAAGGTGACAAGTTGGTCATATATTGTAACATCCCTGACCTGAGTTATGGCATAAACCTGGAAGTTTTTCTTACATAAGTTATTTATGAACTTGTTTTAATCTTTTGAAAAGTAATTAAGTCTCAAGGAAAGTTTAATTTTTAAGTTTGAGCTTATTTACAAACTGTTTGTGCATTATATGATAGTTTGGGTGTAATTTTCAATTTACCCAAAATGAGGGGTTATATTTCAATATGTCACACTTTGAATATGCTTCAAGTGCTTTATAATCATTTGAGAGAGAATTATGCTAAGGGGTGGCTTGTGGAAAGCCTAAGTTCCAAGTTGGAGCTTGTTTGAATAATGTGTGTGCCTTGTGTACTAGTTTTGGTGCAATTTGCAATTTACCCAAAATGTAGGGTTCATATACAAATTACCACCTCTATTGTCCCTACCCTCTCTTAGCATCATATAGAGTAGAGAGAAATAAAGAGGCACCATGTTTGAATCATATTTGAGTGATGGTATTCTTGGTGATGAAAGACCAAGAAGAGTTGTATAGTTAAAACCCTAATATGAGTTGTATTGGGAGCTTAGATGGGAGTGCCTATCGGCCAAGGAGACATAGAGGAGGTCCCATATCGTTTTTTCAACTCTTGGAAAAGGTCATTACGAGTTAAGCACCTCAAGAAGGTGATGGATATCAGTTTACAACTTTCCTTGGAAAAGTTGTATCAATTTGTGAATAAAGTGATGTTGGGTTGAAATATCTTGTTCAACAAGATAACTAATGGCCAAAATCTTATCCCTAGATTATCCTCAAGAGTTTTGCATGCCAGTATAAATATGTGTGCATGCATGGACACGTGTCTACCATGCATGGACACACATCACTTAGTAGTATAAGGTGATGACACCTCTTATACACTCTCTCTCATAAACCTCAAATATATATACCACTCCTTTCACCTACTAGTGAAACTTTTCAAATCCTACAACCCTCTTTTTCTTAGATATAGTGCATAGTAGTTGAGGAGCAAGGAGGAGCTCAAGCCTTAAGCTTAAGGTGAAGCCATGGTCATCTTCAACCTTGGTTGAAGAATGAATCTCGGGTTGTGATTCTTCCTTTCTTTTCTTCTTCACCAAGTTCTTATCTATGGATTCTTTACATATAGAGGAGTTGTGAACAAGTCTTGGATATTTGATAAGTTCATCTTCAACCTTGGGAATGTGAATATTTGGAGCTTGGATCTTTGAAGTTGTTCTTGAGGCGGGTTATATAACTTGAACCTAATCTTGTTATTATTCACCTTCAATCTTGCTATACTTGATGATCTACTTTCAATTTCGAGTTTTCTTTAATAATTGTTGAATCCATGAGTTCTAATAGTTGCATAGGACTATTTTCCATGAACTAGGATAGTAAGGAATGAAAGTATAGAGCTTTTTGATGATTACATCATCATGGCACAAACTGATATCGGGTTGAAGCACCTCTAACCCGATATGGTGATGAAACCCAATATGGTGATATGAAACCCGATATACCTTGGAACCCCACAACCCTATCATTTTGTGCTTTTGGGTTGGTTGAAAAAGGACTAACCAGTTGTCTATCCTATCACTCAACACATGGTAGGTTGATACTTTAAAGGTTTGAAGAGGTATGAGCATAAGGGTCTAACCCGATAGGCAAAACCTTAAACTTGAGTAACCCGATATAAGTGATGCACACACACACCTCTTGGATGATATGGTGTGAAGTTCACACACACCTCCTGGATGATATGGTGTGAGACACACACGCATACACTTCTTGGATGATATGGTGTGAAGCACACACCCACCTCTTAGACTATATGGTGTGATACACACACATACACCTCTTACCTGATATGGTAAGCAAGCATACACCTCTTTCCCGATATGGTAAGCAAACATACACCTCTTGCCCAATATGATGAGAAAGCATACACCTCTTGCCCGATATGGTAAGCAAGCATACACCTCTTATCCAATATGGTAATCAAGCATACACCTCTTGTCCGATATGGTAAGAAAGCATACACCTCTTGCCTGATATGGTAAGCAAACATACACCTCTTGCCTGATATGGTAAGCAAACATACACCTCTTGCCTGATATAGAGGTAAGCACCTCCAATCCGATATACTTGATTGAGTAACACTTGAAGTGTGTTATGTCAAATAATACATTAATATGTAAAGAGTTTAATGCATTTTGATAAGTGTAGGCCGATGTACCTTGAGAAAAGGGTTGAGCCAACTTAATAAAGTATGATGTAATCAATATCCTAGTGAGGATGAGAGAGAAACTCATACTTTGCGTGATAATCATTTAATGAGCATACATTGATGCTCCTAATATGTGTGGATCTATGAATTGGGGTTTTGATTCTTGATAATATGAACTTGAAACCCTAATCGACTTGAAACCCTAATTGGATTGAAACCCTAATTGGCTTGAAAGGGAAACCCTAGCCCTAATAATGGGAAGGTTGTATTTCTCTTGTATTGCATGGTGATGTTATGTACTTGATATTGTTTTTATCATGAAATACTAACCATGCAGGTATCATGAGATGATGAACATAGCCAGGTATGAGCTATGATGTTTCATATGATACATATTAAATGGGCCTTGTGAGCCATGTGAAATACTTGTGCAATAAGTATAATGTATACCTGGTCTGAGGACCTAGAGGTAATAGTTACCTGATAAGAGGTGACAATGTTCAGTGATGAACTAAGGGTTTGAATACCCAGATCTAGAAATCATGATGATGATCATGTTAAGGGATGAGAATGTCTAGTAATGTGATAAGAGACTGAGATCCCGAGTGTTATGCATTCAATGTGTTCCAAAGATTATGAAAGTACTTGATAAATATATTACACCTTTCTTTGTAGCATCTTTTATAATTCATGCTTGTAACTTGGTTGATAAAAGATACTATAATGCACCTAATTAATCAAGTGGAACCTTATCATGTAGTTTCCCTGGCCATAGATCCATTCATTATCAGGATTTACTGAATGGTGAAATGAGTTTAACTCGGAGTGCATATTTTTGAATATGTGGGGGGTGACAGACGAACATATCCTTACATCCAGATAGGGATTTATGTGCGATCTTCTTGAGAAATACCATGGTTGTTGTGTGATTGCCCTGATGAAAATGTATCGAGGTTGCTATGTGATCTCCCCGAAGAGAGTGCATGCTACGACTGTAGCTCTATAGTGAAGATGCCCCTATACCCCGGAAAGCTAGTTGCAGTTTGACATGATGTCACTGCCAGTGGTCTCGTACTGACTGAGACGGGTGAGGTCTTTGTAGCTGACTCTTCCATTGACCTTGTATGGTACTAATTTCGACTAAGCAGTGGTCAGTTGGAGCATGAGCGGTATACCTCATATCCTCTGGGTATAAGTGTGATTGTAAATATGTAATCAGCCGTGTAGCGTATCTGCTTAAGGATTGAATACAGAAACATTGGTTGATGTTACATTACTTTTATACATCTTAAATAGATAGATGTTATATGTGTTCTTTGTATTCCTTATAAAATGAATATATGATTTATTGCTCTATCTTAGATAGCTGCAATGCTTTAAAAGATGATATCCCTGTGTTCTTCTTTTAAACAGTTATTAATCTTGATTATTAATATAAAAGATCCTCTACTTAGTTTTATACTATTTACTTGTGATAATAATATTGTTGGTAGAGAGTTATACCTCTCATTGAGACTTTTGTCTCACCCCGTTGGTCCCAACATTTTTAGGTGGACACAAATGAAGAGGTAGAGAGTGTACTGTAGAGGGGGGAGAACAACAATAGGGACAACAATAACAACTTAGGATTGAGTGTGTTGTCTGTCGTGTCTTGTAGATAGAAGTCTTATGTGTCGTCTCTGTACTCTCAGGTCCTTAGGAGTTAGTACGTAATGGTTTTATAAACAATATGAGATTTTGGCTTGTATGCCTCAAGGTTCACTAGTACATAAATGATGTATGACATCACATTTACTAACGTCAGTTATAAATCAAACACCGACGCTAGTAAATTATGATGTCGGTTAAAACTATCAACCAACACCGATGTTTGGAGGTCATCCACTTTAAAAAATACATGAGTATCACTTTTTCTTTAATTTCGACTGGTAGAAACAAGAAACGACATCCAAAATCACCCGCGAAATACAATTTTCCAGGGGAAAAAATTTGCCTCCAAAATTTTCAATTCAACGTCGATTGTGTACACACCGACGACTCATGTTTCGTGCCAAGCCTCACAAAATCCCCCCCCCCCCATATGGTGTCGATTATTTAGAACATAACAGACACCTAAATACCCCTCGCGAGGAAAATTTCATACCTTATTCTGCATCAGGTGTTGCATGGGAACCGACGAGGATGTTTGTTTGCGCGTTGACCCTGTGAAAAAATCCCCCCCCCCCCAATTTGCCTAATAGGCGTCGGTGTTAGGTTCCAAACCGACAACTATGATTGTAACTCAAGACCAAAATTTTTTTGTCGGCATATGTGGATAGACGTCGGTTATTATACATTGAAACCGACGATGAACACCCCACCCAGTGTTTGTAGATGGTGTTAAGTGTCAGTTTTAAGCAACAACTGATGTCGATAATTAACTGAATAGCACCGGCGCGAGCCAGTCTCTTCCCCTTCTCTATTTCATTCGCGATTCTCTGTTGCCACTCAAGCTAGGTCTCACGATTCTGTGTTGCCACTCGCCACCGCCGCCGCTGCTGTTGTGGAGAGGAGCTCGCTGCCGCCGCTATGGAGAGGAGCTTGCCGTCGTCGCTGTGGAGAGGAACTGCCACTGAGAAGCTCGCCGCCGCCGCTCCAGTTCATCGCTGCCACCTCCGCTCCAGTTCAGTCACCGCCGCCGCCGTCGCTCATTTGCTCAGTCATCTCTGCCAACGACCACAACCACAACCCACCATCCTACCACCGCTCGCCACCTGCTTCACCACAACTTCAGTCATCTCTTCCTCCCACCTCCGGCCACAGCTGTGACCACCTCCACAACCACAACTGTGACCACCTCCACCTCCGGCCACTTCCACCACAGCCTGCTCCACCAATGTGAGTTTTCTGTAAGATTATTATTGATTAATTATGGTTGATTAATATTGATTAATAAGGGTTAAATAAGGAATGAATGAACATAGTTCAATATATAATTTGTTCTCCAAAACTGTGTAGTTGATTAATAACGATTAACTAGGGTTAATGATGAATGAATGAATTTAATAAATTGTTATTGCTTTCTTTCTCTCTTGTTAGTGATTGATTTAAATTATTTCAATATATAATTGTTCTTCAAAATTGTGTAGTCGATTATGATTGATTTGGGTTAATGATGAATGAATGAACTTATCCAAATGGAATAATGAATTGAATTAAATGATGTTACACAAAACCTAGGATATGAACGATGATACTATGATTGTAGGTATATGAATGACAACATATATACATGTATTTTGTTGGCCTTGGGATAGTCCCCAGTTTGGGACTGTTCTTGAACACTTAATCTCACTTAGGATGTAAGTGTATAATGTGTATTCAGTTTTCATGATGTTTCGTCAGCACTTCCCCATTTGTTCTCTAAGTACATATGTCGGTGGGCGTTTGCCCATGTACATCGGTGTACTTGGAGAACTGCGGGGAAATGTTGCTGAAATTTCTTGAAAATTGAATACACATTATACACTTACTAGTGAGATTAGGTGATCAAGAATGGGATAGGTAGTACACATTTATCATATATAACACTGTCAACCCTAATATATACTTGTTTTCTCTTTGATCATAGAATGGATAGATCATGGATGTCCATTCCAAATCAGTGCACCCCAGAGTTTATTTCTAGTCTTGATCAGTTTATTAGATTTGCTGAGGAACATAGGAAACAACCTGGAGATAGGTTCTACTGTCCATGTTGGCATTGTAGTAACAACTTGAAAGTTAGCACTGGTGACGAAATCAAAAGTCATGTCATGTACAAGGGGATTGTACAAGGCTATACAAAATGGCACTGACATGGAGAGATTTCAAACTTGAAATCAGTGGATGTCGATAATAGTGCTTGTGTGGAAGAAGAAATTGCCTCTGATGACGTAGATGTGAACGAACTAGTTCCAGTAGACATCATTGATGCGATGCTGGATAGTTGTGGGGTAGAGCACACTGATCCACCTCCCATGTTTAGAAACATTATGCATGATGCTGAGATACCATTATACACAGGTTGTACTAAGTTTATGAAGCTTAGCATTGTGTTGAGATTGTATAAGCTAAAAGCTAACAATAGATGGAGCGACAAAAGATTCACATCATTGTTGTCTTTGTTGAAAGAAATCCTTCCTGAAGGAAACGAGCTGCCAATCTCAACATACCAGTTAAAGAAATTGTTGTGCCCAATGGGAATGGAGGCCAAGAAGATACACACATGCTCGAATGATTGTGTATTATTTCAAAAGGACTATGTGGATTTGAAAGATTGTCCAAAATGTGGTACGTCAAGGTATAAAATGACAACTTTAGGGGAGTCCAAAATTAGTTCTCCTGCCAAGGTGATGTGGTATCTACCTATAATATCATAGTTTCAACGCTAGTTTGCCAATTCGATAGATGTAAAGAATTTGAGGTGGCATGCAGATGTTAAGAAAAATAATGATGGGATCCTACGACATGCGTCTGATTCCCCACAGTGGAAGAAGATTGATTTATTGTACCCTAAATTTGGTGAAGAAGTTAGGAATCTAAGACTTGGACTTTGTACAAATGGGATGAATCCGTACGAGACATTGAGCAGCCAACATAGCACTTAGCCAGTTATGCTTGTTATATACAATCTTCCTCCCTGGTTGTGTATGAAAAATAAGTACGTTATGCTGTCGTTGTTGATATCGGGCCCTAAACAACCTGGAAATGATATCAACGTTTATCTTGAACCTCTGATTGATGACTTAAAGAAACTTTGGGGTGAAGGTGTGATGAACTATGATGCTTCACGAAGAGAGACATTTTATTTGCAAACTATGTTGTTTTACACTATTAATGACTTTCCAACATATGGGAATTTGTCTGGATATAGTGTCAAAGGATCTAAAGCATGTCCTATATGTGAAGATAACACTGATTCAATACAATTAAAACATGGCGGCAAGACTGTATATCTTGGTCATCGAAGGTTTCTTCCAAAAATTTCATCCATACCGTAGGTTGCGCAAAGCGTTTAATGGATGGAATGAGGAACATAGTGCACCTAAACCTATACCAGGGGAGGTTGTTTATGAAAGAGTAAAAGACTTTGTCAATAAATTTGGTAAGAGATCACAATGTACCATGGACACACGGAGTGACAAATCTTTATTCAAGATGAAGTCAATATTTTGGGATCTTCCTTATTGGAGTTCTTTGGTAGTCATGCATTGTATCGATGTCATGCACGTTGAGAAAAATGTATGTGATAGCATCATTCGTACTCTTTTGAATATACCAGGTAAGACTAAAGATAGGATAAAATCCAGAATGGACCTACGTGAAATGGAATAAGGACAAAATTAACAAAAGTAGTTAGTAGCAATCAGAGAACATACTTACCTCTTACTTGTTACACATTGTCTAGAAAGGAGAAGAAAGTTTTTTGCGATTTCTTGGTAAATGTTAAGGTGCCACAAGGTCACTCATCCAACATCCATAGATTGGTATCAATGAAAGATCTAAAGTTGATAGGTCTTAAATATCATGATTGTCACACTCTAATGCAACAAATATTGCCCGTGGAAATTCGATCTATATTGTCGAAGCATGTAAGGTTTACAATCACCAGACTTTGTTTCTTTTTCAACAGTCTGTGCAGCAAAGTTATTGACCCTGATACTCTCGATAAATTGCAAAGAGAAGTGGTTGTTACCCTATACCAACTTGAGATGTATTTTCCTCCTTTGTTCTTTGATATCATGGTACATCTTGTTGTCCACTTGACTAGGGAAGTGAAAATCTTGGGACCAGTTTTCTTGCATTGGATGTATCCCTTTGAACGATACATGAGCGTTTTTAAAGGTGATGTTCAAAACTGTTATCGTCCTGAAGGGAGTATTATTGAGGGTTATGTGGTGAGAGAGGTTATGGATTTTTACAATGACTTTCTGAGTGGTAATGATGCTCCTATTAATGACAAGAATATTAAGGAGTATTCTGGAAAAGGAATTTTGGGATCACGGATGAAAGTAATCAGCCGTGAGCAGTTGGAACAAGGTCACTTGTATACTTTACACAACATCGACGAAGTGAGTGTTTATATCGAGGAACATACCAATTTCATCAAGAAACAATATCCTTGAGCCAATTCAATGTGGCTTGCTAGATAGCATAACAAGACATTTATTAAGTGGTTTGAAGATAAAGTCTTACATCAACTATCTCAAACACCAAATAATATTGCTGAAACTATCAAATGCCTCACATTTAAACCAAACTTGAATGTTATGTCTTATGAAGGGTTTGACATAAATGGGTTCTCATATTACACAAAGCATCAAGATGATAAGAGCGTCGTCTAAAATAGTGGGGTCACCCTTCAAGCATCTTCATTATTTTTTGCAAGTGTAAAGGATAAGAGTCCACGTGAAGCTAAAATGTCATATTACGGTGTCATTGAAGACATATGGGAGTTTGACTATGTAGATTTCAGAATTCTACTCTTTAAATGTAATTGGGTTGATAACACCAAAGGAGTTATAGTGGATGAATTGGGTTTCACATTAGTGAACTTTGAAAAGATTGGCGAGAAGGGTGAGCCATTCATATTGGCATCATAGGTGAAACATGTATTTTATATCGATGATCCTGCAAATGATAAATGGTCGGTTGTTCTTCATGGTAAAAGACAGTTCATTGAAGATCCTATAGATGAAGAAGAGTAATATGATAAGTATGATGACTCTAGTCCATTCTCAGTTGGGTTGCCAACACCAAGTATTGAAGCTAACGATGACTTGTATGTGCACGGGGATCACACTGAAGGAAATTTTAATTGATAAAAGATCGCAATATTAGAGGCATGTTTTAATTTTTTTATATGTTTTATTTTTCTGAATGTGAACTTTATAATGTTTTATTATCTTCTAGTTATGTTAAATGTTAAATGTTTAATTTTTTAATGACACTTTCAGACGGCTGAGCATGAGTATGATGACCGTGATGATGATTACCGTGAGGGTGAGGATATGAATGCGGTGCCTGCCAATGTAAGTTTTTAAAATATATCCTATATATCTATCTATATGTCCATTTATAGTTATATCCTGTAAGTGTTTTTTTGGGTCAAATTTTAGGTTGATGATGTACCCCCTGAAGAACTTGGGGCACTTGATGAGTAGTAAAAGAAAATTGAAAAAGTGAGGGGCATCACTATGATGAACAAGTTACTACTATAAAGGGGAAATGGACCCAAACTGGCTGTGGATTTTGATCATGCAGGAAGTCCAGTTGGAGTGAACCGCAACTCATTTATTTCATATCTTGAGGTTCTTACTCATAGCCATTGTAGTCCTAATGTAGAATCTTGGCGTAAAGTTCCTAAGGGGAAGAAATACTTAGTATGGAAGGAACTATGCATGAGTTATTATTATTTGCAATTATATATTGCAGATTACTAATTTTTAGGATACTAGTTAAAAGCAATTCTATTTTGTAGAGTATATTTGAACTAGATGAAAGCCTGCATCATAAATGCATGATGTAGCACTGTGGGAGGGTCCTAAGGAACTATAGGACAAATCTCACTCGAGATTACATACGAGATGCTAAGAAGAGGAAGAAGTCAGTCACTGAGTGGTGGAACTACTTGGACCCCAATGACTGGGAGGAGTTTGTTGCCAAAAGAAAAACGGATGAATTCAAGGTATTAAGCGCCACTCCCAATTTAATTAATATACATTCTTATGTATTCACCTATTGAAGATTGACCTTTAGTGTTACTAACCAAATAAATGTACTTACTAACAAGGCTATCAACGATGCTCAAAGAGCAAGGCGTGCACTGAATGTGCATGACCACACAATGGGACCAAAAGGCTATGCAGGCGTTGGCCAAAGACTACAAGCTGCTACTGCTATTGAGTCTACTGCTACTTAGGAGACTGGGAAGTCCTCTACTGCTACTCCCGCATCTCTGCCTTGCCATGTTGTGTGGATAGCTGGGAGGCAAAATAAGAAAGGAGATATAACCAAACCCGCAACTACTGAGGCACCTGCAAAAATGGTAAAATTCAACTCTCAAAGCAATCAATATCAATTATTATGTTTACTCACCAATTTCTATTGGCGATTAACAGGAGCTTCACAAGCAGAGGAAGCAAGGCAAGTTCATCCCTGAGGGCACAAGGGATGAATTGACAGTTGCTCTTAGTAACCCAAAGCATCCCAGATGTGTTAGGGGTGCATGCGCTGGTGTGGGCATAAAAGCGTTCGTTGGGCCATCACAATGCAAATATGTCCCAAAAGTAAGATTTTCAAAAGCTGAGGTAACCTATTCTTTTTTTAGAATGTTATTTGACATGGTTTATTATTGCACTAACAAATTCACTCAGGGTTGAAATCCCTGAGCTTTTACCAAAACCTTGTGCAATAATACCACCCGCAAGCAGACGAGTCTTATCAAAATATAGATAAGGATCGAATCCCAAGAGACAACATTTTTAAGAATCGTTGCTAGTCAAATCTAGCTCAAGTAAGACTAATATTTAGAATGATAGATAAATTTTAGGTTAATTAAACTAAGTACATGGAAGTAAAAAGTAGATGTAAGGTTGAATCTAAATTAATGATATAGGATCACTGGGGTGGTCCCGAGTTTCACCACCACTACATATGCAAACACATCCAAACATCAAACATCAAACATCCAGGAAAGATATAACTATCCAAATGGAGCTGCTGCAAAACCCCCCATATGGGCATTAGGCTTGCGTAAGTATCACCTTAGGTATCAAATGTCTCATCACCATCTGAATCACTCACTTACGGCTCCGAAGATACAAAAATCCAACTGAAGTTGTGGGCCCCCTATATAGGCGTTAGGCACACAGAAGCATAACCGTAGGCTAGATGGCTCGTCCCCTCATGGATCATACACTTACAACCTCAAGGAATCCCATTATATTTCTTGTTTGGGAGTCAACCGGGCTAATAGTCAAGCAGGAAGGCAATTAATCTACAAGCAAACATCTACAATTAACAATGAAGATACAAATATCCAACTGAAGATGTGGCCCCCCTATATAGGAATTAGACACACAGAAGCATCACCATAGGCTAGATGGATCGTCCCCTCATGGATCATACACTTATGACCTCAAGGAATCCCATTCTATTTCTAGTTTGGGAGTCAACTTCGTTAAACGACATTCTACCCTATATATAGAAGTTCTCACAACATAGGGAAGAATAAGATGAAAATGAGCAGGTAATCAATCTACAAACTTTAACGATTAACAACAAAATGAAAAGTTATATACATTGCCATGCAATGTTTAATAAGAAAACATGCTTGCATGGATAGCGGGGCTAATCCCCGCACCCCAGCGAAAAGGAACTACCCACTCATGATGCGAGAAACAAGAAGAATAAGAGAGAGGGAAGATTCTCCCATGAGCATGATGTAGAAGGTACTCACAGCTCGGTGAAGATGATGCAGTCTTCTACGTCGTGTCAGAGTAGATCTAGACAAAGAACGAGGGATGCCAAGACAGACCATGCAGTCTTTCTCTCTCCTCCTTCCTTCTCTTCTTGGCCTCCTTGCTCGTAGCAGGAGCAGTAGGTGGAGTAGCAATGGTGTGGACGTGGATGTATCTGGATTGAACCTTGTGTTTGGGCAGCCTAGCGGCGTCCTAGATCCGATGCCCCAATTGAGGACCATACTAGTCCTATTTATAGGTACTGGAATGGGGCCTCACATTTTTGCTGTGGACTCTTTACACAATTTTGAGTTTAAACGGTTTGGAGTTAAGTGCCTCCAACTGGTCTTGCTTTAACGGTTTGGGCATTCTATTAGTTTTGATTAGTATCCTCCAACTGGTCTTGGATTTGATAAGTGCAAATGGTCTTGGAGATCGATAATCATCCAAACGGTCATTTCTATTGGTTTTGGCTTCCACGTCCAAATGGTTTTGAGCCAGCAATCACACAGTCTTCAATAAATGTTTTTGCAGACCGTTAAGTTTTCCTTGGTTTGGAAACCAATCAGATCTTCACGATCTTGGTTCACGCTTCCTCGCGATCTGTGGCTCCAACCAGTTTTGACACCCTAGCGGCCTGCGCTCCAAATGATCTTCGACTCTTTGGCTTCCAATCGGTCTTTGGGTGGCTGTCCTAACGGTCTTGAGCGATTGATGGCCTCTGATCGGTCTGGAGACCGATCGCTGCCTCACAGTCTTGAGACTGTGAGGAGCAGGTTGAGCGGTCAAAAGTGGAGAGTACTGACGGCGGGATGGAGGTCAGGCGTTGCGTTGACGGTCGTCGGAGGTGGATCTTCTTGCGGTGGTGTTGTGACGATGCTGCACTCCTGATGGGAAAGAAGGTCTGTTTAGGGCGACACCGCGGGGTAATGACGGTAGGTTAGGGTTGCAGGGTTCAAGTAGAAGGAAGAAGAAGATGAAGGCAGAAGGGGGGCTCGATCGTCATGTTTGCAGGTGGTGGCACAAGTGTTAGGGTTACAGAATGGGGTGAAGGAAGAAGAAGAAGGTGAGGAAGCCGCAGTTGAAGTCTGCTAGGGCGCATGGAGACATGCGGGAGGATGGTGGACGATGGAGGACATCACAGGTCCTCGCGGTTTAGGGTAGATAGATGCCCAAACAGTCTTGAGGACATGTTAGATCCAAACGATCTTGATGAAGTGGTTGCCCATACGATCTTGAGGGATTGTTAGGAGGGAACCGATGGGGAAGGTTGAGATCAAAACCGTTAGCCCAAATGAATGAGGACCATATATCCAAGATCTGATGGTGTAGAAAGGCTCGCAGTCTTGAGACCGTGTAGATGAATGGCTAAGGCGGATAGGTTGAAACTGAATGGATGAAACCGTTAGGTCAAGACCGTTTGGTGAGAGGATCTAAGTGAAGGTAGATCTAGGTCAAAGAAAGGTGGGCCCCAGTTATTAGGGTTTGATTTGGATGATGGTTGATGGAGATAAAGGTGGAGTGAAGCACGCAGTGGTGATGATAGTGTTGAAGGTGGATTAGGGTTAAATGGATGTGGGATCCATCTGATGGTTGAACCTCCTCATGACTTGCATAAAATCAACATGAACTCAGTTAATAGCCTTGATAATTGAACCAATTAAGCAATTTTGCATTTTGTGAGATTTAGGATATGAATGTGAAAGCATTGAGTCGAATTTGGCCCCAGATGGTGAATTAATATCATGATGAATGTGCATTCATCAATACACCTCGAACTTAAACGTTGCTCATCCTCGAGTAACACAAAATCTGAATAGTTGCCAAATGTATACTTTCAACTCGTGTGGTTGCCTCTTCTTCATGTCACGATTGTTTCCTTTCTACCTAGTATGACTAAGCATCTCAACTTCCTAAGACTACTGAACACATCTTACCATATCTTCATTCCTGAGTTTGCTTTCCAATATCACTTCCTCCTCACTTTTTCCAACAACAAGCATGTCAAAGAGTTTTGTAAGAGTCTAGAGATATCCACAGAACAACAAGTGTGCACCTGATCTGACACTGGTGTTTTTTAGGACAGTGGAGGCATTTAATGTGCCTTTAGGTGGAAAAGGGAGTGAAGGTGGTATGGAAGGAATAAATAAATCTCTCCTCTATTCGACTCAAGATTTTTATTATATAATTTGCAATTTCATTTATTGCATTTTTTGTGTGAATCTCTCCTCTATTCGACTCGAGATTGCATTTATTTGTGTGCGCTTTGGCATCTTTTCTTGGTGCTACACCCCTATTAATTTGCGAGGGGTATGGAAGAAGCGGATATAGAGGGAAATGGCGTGCCATCCCAAACTTAGGGTTTGGCACTATTTTGGCTATTTTTGTTTCTTTTTGATGGACGGAGGGGTACAAAGATGATGGAAGAAGTGTAAAAGAGAGTTTAGATCAGAATGCCACTTGATTTATGATTCAGTGCATCAGGTTGTTCTCTTTATCGTACTCTGCTCAAATAATGACTTGATGAGGATCCGGTGGGGATTCCATGTTATTGTTCCACTAGTCATTTAGGAAGCACGACGTGTTTGATCCCTATCAGTTCGATAGACTCTTGCCATATTTGCAGAAGGATCATGATGTTAGGAATCATAAGCTTCACAAGATGATTTCAATCAATAGGCTAGTTTAAAAAAATGGTCCTTTTGAGGATCTGCTTCAATTAAGGAGGGTATAATGATTTGAAATGCATATCAAGCTAGGAAATGTCTTTTAATGAAACAAAAATCGTCAAAACTTCATCAAGTATCTGTTCAATTTCTTTGAAATTTTTTAAAAATTTTGGTAAAAAAAAGCAATAATGAAATCTTAAGTCTGAAATAGATGAGTGAAGGTGGAAAGTAAAGTACGTACCACCCACCCTCCACCCCAAACTTAGAAATTTGCTCATCTCGAGCAAACCCTAAATCCAAGATGGAGGGGAAAATTCATGCCGTTTGGACCACCAGATGTGGCTATGTTCTAATCAGCGTGCATCCTCCATCTGAAAATCTCAAAATAAAGATTAATCAGAACTCAAGATGGCATCTCACGATGTGATTTTTATTTAGTGCAAAATTATCTAAAAATTAAAACAAAAGGAAAATTTCTAATTTGAAATTAAAAGTAAAAATGAATTTATTGATCGGGTTGCCTCCTGACAAGCGCCTTTGTTTTATGTCGATGGCTCGACTAAACCCTTCAATTTTACGGTGGATATGTTGGATTGGTAAGTTTTATTGATTCTTCAGTGCTAGTATCTACTGGGGTGAAGTATCTCTTCACACGTTGTCAATTTGTCACAAAATCGCCTGACTTTTCACTCCATAAAGAGAAATCACCATGTGGGTACATACTCTTGACGATGTAGGGTCCAGACCAGCGAAAATGAAGTTTCCCTGGGAATAATTTTAGTCTTGAATTAAACAATAGAACTTGGTCTCCCACTTGTATGTCCTTTCTTTTCAGATGACCATTGTGTCAAAGTTTCGTACATTCTTTGTAGATTCATACATTTTCATAAGCTTTCATCTGGAGTTCATCCAACTCTTGAAGTTGTAGAATCCTGGCTTGGCCAACTTTCTTCATGTCAAAGTTTAGCTGTTTTATTACCCACCATGATTTGTGTTCCAGTTCTACAGGCAGGTGACATGACTTTCCATAGATTAATCGAAATGGTGTAGTTCCAAGAGGAGTCTTAAAAGCAGTTTGGTAGGCCCACAATGCGTCATTGATTTTCACTGACCAATCCTTTCAGTTGTGGCCCACTGTCTTTTCTAAGATAGCCTTAAGTTGACAGTTAGAAACCTCTACCTGCCCACTTGTTTGTGGATGATAGGGTGAGGCTACCTTGTGTGTTACACCATATTTCCTCAGCAATGCTTCAAAGCTTTTTTCAATAAAATGAGAACCTCCGTCGGAAATCACAGTCCGTGGGACTCCAAAACGGGGTAAAATAATGTCTTTGAACATCTTGATGACAGTTTTGGAATCGCTAGTGACGATCGGTATGGCCTCTACCCATTTAGAGACATAATCCACCATGACTAGGATGTAGGAAAAGCCATGAGAATATGGGAATGGGCCCATATAGTCCACACCCCAAACATCAAATATCTCGATTTCTTACCAAAACTTAAGTGGCATCTCATCTCTTTTCATAATGTTACCTATTCTTTGACATTTGTCACATGATAGAACAAAGTTGTAGGAGTCTTTGGATATAGTTGGCCAAAAGAAACCACATTGCAAAACTTTTATAGCAGTTTTCTTAGCACTCATATGGCCTCCATCTGGGCCTAAGTGACATTGCTCTAAAATAAGTTGAGCTTCTTCTTTAGCGATACAATGTCTATATAGACCGTCAACACAAAGCTTGAAGAGGTATGGCTCGTCCTAGTGATACTCCTTCACATCATGCATGAATTTCTTCAGTGCATTTCCGGTGCATTCAGGGTGGATAACACCAGCGGCGAGGTAGTTCACATAGTCTGAGTACCAAGGGGTAGTTTCTGAGATTTTCATGAGTTGGTCATCTGGAAGAGAATCATTAATTGGGATCTTCTCAGTTTCCAAGGTGTGGATGCGACTTAGGTGGTCTGCTACAACATTCTCTGTACTCTTCTTATCTCTTATCTCAAGATCAAATTCTCGCAATAGGAGAATCCATCTAATTAACATGGGTTTAACATCTTTCTTTGTCAGGAGGTAACAAATAGTAGCATGATCCGTGTAGACAATGATTTTTGAACCAATGAGATATGATCTGAACTTGTCAAAGGCATACACGACTGCAAGGAGTTCCTTTTCAGTAGTTGCGTAGTTCCTCTGAGCTTCATGGAGGGTCTTAGATGCATAGTAGATCACATAGTGTTTCTTCTCTATACATTAGCCTAAAACAACACCCACAACATAATCACTGGCATCACACATAATTTCAAATGGGTGATCCCAATCGGGATCTCTGATGATGGGTGTTGTTGTAAGGGCATGCTTCAGGTTATTGAAACTCTTGACACATTCTTCATCGAAATGGAAATCAGTGTCCTGTAGAAACAAATTCGTCATTGACTTGGTTATCCTGGCGAAATCCTTTATGAACCGTCTGTAAAAGCCTACATGACCTAGGAATGCATGAACTTCTCTTACACTTGTTGGGATGGCGAGTTTGGAATCACTTCAATTTTTTCTCTGTCTACTTCGATACCTCTACTGTCGACTCTATGACCAAGGATGATGCCTTCGTTTACCATAAAGTGACACTTTTCCCAATTTAACACAAGGTGTGCTTCTTCACACCGTTTGAGGACAAGAGAGAGGTTCTTTAGGCATGATTCATATGAATCTCCATATATAGAAAAATCATCCATAAAAACTTCCATGATAGTCTCAGTGAGACCAGCGAATATTTCTGCCATGCAACGTTGGAAAGTTGCAGGCGCGTTGCAGAGACCGAACGACATTCTTCTAAAAGCATATGTTCCAAACAAGCAAGTAAAAGTTGTTTTCTCTTAGTCGTCTGGATGTATAGGAATTTGATAGAATCCATAGTAACCATCGAGATAACAAAAATATTCTTGGTGAGCCAGCCTCTCTAAGATTTGATCAAGAAAGGGCATTGGGAAATAATCCTTTCGTGTCGCCTTGTTTAACTTCCTATAATCAATACACATCCTCCACCCAGTGATAGTTCGAGTGGGGATGAGTTCGTTATCTTCATTGTGTATCACGGTAATTCCGCCCTTCTTGGGGACAACATGCATGTGACTTACCCATGGCGAGTCAGATATCAGATAGATGATTCCAGTAGTGAGTAGTTTAATGACTTCACAACAGACTACTTCCTTCATATTTGGATTAAGTTTCCTTTGGTGTTCAATAGTTGGCTTGTGGTCTTACATCATGGGGATTTTATGCATGCATAGCACTTGACTGACTCCGATGAGACCACTCATCTTGTAACCTATAGCTTTTCTTCTTTCCCTTAATTTCGTCAAAAGTTTATCATCTTGTTTTGTCATTAGATCAGAATTTATAATGACTGGGCAGACTTTGAGGTCATATAGAAACACATAATTCAATCAGTCAGGTAGAGGTTTCATTTCAGGAGCCTGTGGTTTTTCACATGGTTCTTCAATGACATCCATAGCTTTGAGTTCCTCAATTTTGGCTTCAAGATCTTCTTTAGCAGTATCGAGGTGGAGAATACAATCCTTTATTTGTTCATCAATGGAGTTATCAGTAGATGGGTTTGTTAGAGCCACTTCTAGAGAATCATCTTGTTCATAATCCTATTGCGTAAGCAGTGTAGTCTGCTCTATGCACTCAATCAAGTAGACTTCTTCTTGCATACTTGGTCTTCGCATACTTTCAAAAACTTTGAACTCTAGGATTTCTTTTCCTAATCTAAGCAGCAAGGTTCTTGCTTCAACATCAATTAGAGCTCTTGTAGTGGTGAGGAACGGACGTCCAAAGATGAGAGGGTATCTAGTGTCTTCCTTTATGTCCATAATGACAAAGTCACAAGGGACATAAGAATATTTGCCAACCTTGATAGGGATATCCTCAATGATTCCTAAGGGAAGAGTCACAATGTTATCTGCAAGTTGTATGGTTATGACGATTGGGAGTAGTTCAACAAATCCTAGCCTTTTGCAAAGGCTAAGTGGCATGATGGAAATACTAGCACCAAGATCTACCAATCCTTTCTTACATGAAGAATCACCGATATGGCAAAAAAATTCCAAAAGATCCCAGATCTTTCTATTTCTTTGGCATCTTACTCTAGATGATGTTGGAAGTAGTTGTCGCTAACTTCACTATCTCATATTCTTCGGTAATATATTTCCTGGTGAGAAGTGATTTCATGTACTTCGCTAGGCTGGTATCTCAGCCAGTGCATCCAAAAAGGGTATATCAACATGAAGCTTTTTCATGGCTTCCTTGAACTTATTGAAATGAGTATCAAGCTTGGTTTGCCTTAAACAAGCAGGGAAAGGGGGATGAGGTTTGTACACTGGCACATATGGATTTGGTGTTTCAGTTTCTTCATCAGTAGGTTTCTCTGGACTTTCCTTGTCTTCCTTATCAGTAGTTACTGCCTCTTTTGGTTGAGACTCTGGTGTTTTAGAGTCTTAGACAATTACATGTTCATCCTCGCCTGTAATAACCACATGTGTCTTGATAGGAGGATCAGAATAGTCTTTTCCAGACATGGTGGTGACAACCTTTAGCTGCTTAGGGTGTTTAGGGTTATTTTCTGGTTGGCCAGCAAAGGCTCCAGCAGGTGGTTTCATACTAGCTGCAAGTTGAGCTAGTTGAGATTCAATAGCCTTCTAATGGGCTTGCTGGTTAGCTATCATGGTTTTCTATGACTGTAACATCTTTTCAATGGCTGACAACTTGTCATCAGGAGAGATGGGGCTAGCTTGTTACCCTTGTTGTTGGTTACGGTAAGGGATTTGGTTGGGATTTTGGAATTGAGAGTTGTTCTGATACTGGTTGTAGTTCATATTCTAAAAGCTTTCCCTAAAGTTTCCTTGATTCCCAAAATTTTGTTGTTGGTTATACTGGAATCCTAGCGGGCCTCGTTGCTAATTATTTGAACCAAGTTGTCACGAGTTTTCCGCTCCTGAAGGATTTCCATATTGAAAACCTGGATGGTTCCTATTCTGATTCGGATTATAGTATCCTTGACCAGGGATGGTGTTGACAACATTAAGATTTTCCATTTGACTATTATCTCCTTGGCCACATGCGTTGCTTAGTACTACATTGTAAAGAACATTGCATGCTAAAGTGGGATGATCAGTACCTTTGCATGCTTCACAGAACAGTGAAGCTGACTTGATCTGTTCTTGTTGTTGAGGGGGTGAACGTACTCTTCCAAATGCAGCAAGAGATGATTCAATATGGCCTTGCTTGGCAACTAAGAGTTTGAGGGTTACAACAATAGACTTGTATTCAGAGATAACTTCAGCCATAGCTACCTTCAACACTCCTTTGCCCACATATCTACCCCAAATATCTTGATTTTCAGCTCCAAGGGTGACAACCTTCCATGCGCTATCATAACTTTGATGCATGAAGTTACCTCCAGATGAGGAGTCTAAGAACCTCTTGATATCGTCATCCACACCTCTATAGAAGATTTTAATAAGCTGATTCTTACGAATGCCATGGTGTGGACATTTGCATAGAAGTTCTTTGTATCTTTCCCATGCTTCAGCAAGGGATTCTCCAGGGACCTGAGTGAACATTGTTATTCGACCCCTGATTTCATAAGTGAGTGAAAGAGGATAGAACTTTTCCAGAAAAAACATTTTGGAGTTGTTCCCAAGTGGTGATCTGTTCACATTGCAAGGAGTTGTACCAACTTATGCTTCTATCAACAAGAGATTATTTGAAAAGTTAGAGTCAGATGGCATCGTCTGAGACTCCATTTTGCTTTGTCATAGCACATAGATCGATAAACCTCAAAAGATGTTCCTGACTATCTTCTTCTTGTTTACCATAGAATGGGTTGTTTTGAAGCAAGGTGATCCAATGTGCCCTAATCTCAAAATTGGGAGCATTGATGGGAGGAGGTTGCACTAGGTGATGAACTTCAGCAGCTTTAGGGATTGAGAACTCTCTAAGGTCTTTCTACAATTCTACTGCTTGCACTGCTGGTTGCACTGCTTGGATTTCTTCTTGAACCGCAACTCTATCTTCTTGCATGAGCCTTTCTCTTTGTGCATTAATGGCTTGAGCTACCCTTTAGGCTATTTCCTCCTCTTGAGCCATTCTTGCTTGATTCTCTCTATTTTGACGATGAAAGGTCCTGTCTATCTCTGGGTCAAAACTAGTATAGAGTCCGGGACTGTTCAAACGGTGCATACACTAGTCTTTGGTGGTTCCTGAGATGAAAAGAATTTTCAAAAGTGAGATTGATGGAGTGGAATCGAATTCAAGTGAATGATCAATTGTATCAAAAGAAGAAAAAAAACCTAGATTAGTCTTAAAATAACTAGATTTGCCTAACTGATTCTGTTGTCCCCGACAACGGCGCCAAAATTTGACGTGGTTTATTATCGCACTAACAAATTCACTCAGGGTTGAAATCCCTAAGCTTTTACCAAAACCTTGTGCAATAATACCACCAGCAAGCGGACGCATCTTATCACAGTATAGTTAAGGATCGAATCCCAAGAGACAACATTTTAAAGAATCGTTGTTAGTCAAATCTAGCTCAAGTAAGACTAATATTTAGAATGATAGATTGATTTGAGGTTAATTAAACTAGGTGTAGGAAAGTAAAAAGTAGAAATAAGGTTGAATCTAAATTAATGATATGGGATCACTGGGGTGGTCCCGGGTTTCACCACCACTACACATGCAAACACATCCAAACATCAAACATCTAGGCAAGATATAACTATCCAAATGGAGCTACAACAAAACCCCCCATACGGGCATTAGGCTTGCGTAAGTATCACCTTAGGTATCAGATGTCTCGTCACCATCCATATCACTCACTTACGACAACAAAGATAAAAATATCCAACTGAAGCTGTGGGCGCCCTATACAGGCGTTAGGCACACAAAAGTGTCACCGTAGGCTAGATGGCTCGTCCCCTCACATATCATACACTTACGACCTCAAGGAATCCCATTCTATTTCTAGTTTGGGAGTCAACTTCATTAAATGACATTCTACCCTACATATAGAAGTTCTCGCAACATAGGGAAGAACAAGATGAAAACAAGCAGGTAATCAATCTACAAACTTCAAAAATTAACAACGAAATGAAAAGTTATATACATTGCCATGGAATGTTTTACAAGAAAACATGCTTGCATGGGCAGCGGGGCTAATCCCCACACCCCAACGAAAAGGAACTACTCGCTCATGATGCGAGAAACAAGAAGAATAAGAGAGAGGGAAGATTCCACCATGAGCATGATGCAGAAGGTAGTCGCAACTCGGTGAAGATGATGCAGTCTTCTACGTCATGTCAGAGCAGATTTGGATGAGGTACGAGGGATGCCAAGACAGACCAAGCAGTCTTTCTCTCTCCTCCTTCCTTCTCTTTTCGGCCTCCTTGCTCATAGCAGGAGCAGAATGTGGAGTAGCAATGGTGTGGATGTGGACGTATCTGGATTGATCCTTGTGTTTGGGCAGCCTGGTGGTGTCCCAGATCCAATGCCCCAATTGAGGACCCTACTGGTCCTATTTATAGGTATTGGACTGGGGCCTCATGTTTTTGTTGTGGACTCTTTACACAATTTTGAGTTTAAACGGTTTGGAGTTAAGTGCCTCCAACTGGTCTTGCTTTAACGATTTGGGCATTCTATCAGTTTTGATTAGTATCCTCCAACCGGTCTTGGAGTTGATAAGTGCAAACGGTCTTGGAGACCGATAATCATCCAAACAATCTTTCCTATTGGTTTTGGCTTCCACGTCCAAACGGTCTTGAGCCAGCAATCACACAGTCTTCAGCAAATGGTTTTGCAAATCATTAAGTTTTCCTTGGTTTGGAAACTGATCAGATCTTCACGATCTTGGTTCACACGTCCTCGTGATCTGTGGCTCCAACCAAATTTGACACCCTAGTGGCCTACGCTCTAAACGATCTTTGACTCTGTGGCTTCCAATTAGTCTTTGGGTGGTTGGCCTAATGGTCTTGAGCGATCGATGGCCACCGATCGATCTGGATACTGATCGCTACCTCACGGTCTTGAGATCATGAGGAGTAGTTGAGCGGTCAAAAGCAGAGAGTACCGACGGCGGGATGGAGATCAGACATTATGTTGCTGGTCATCGGAGGTGGAGCTTCTTACGGTGGTGCTGTGATGATACTGCGCTGCTAAGGGGAAAGAAGGTCAATGCAGGGCGACACTGTGGGGTAGTGACGACAGGTTAGGGTTGCAGGGTTCAAGTAGATGGAAGAAGAAGATGAAGGCAGAAGGGGGGCTCGATCGGCGTGTTTGCAGGTGGTACCACAGGCGTTAGGGTTATAGAACGGGGTGAAGGAAGAAGAAGAAGGTGAGGAATCCGCGGTTGAGGTCCGCTAGGGCACGTGGAGACAGGTGGGAGGATGGTGGAAGACGGAGGACGTCGCAGTTCCTCACGATTTAGGGTAGATAGATGCCCAAACGGTCTTGAAGACTGATGGGTACCAAACGATCTTGAGGACATATTAGATCCAAACAGTCTTGATGAAGTGGTTGCCCATACGGTCTTGAGGGATCATTAGGAGGGAACCGATAGGGCAGGTTGAGATCAAAACATGTTAGCCCAAATGAATGAGCACCATATATCCAAGATCTGATGGTGTAGAAAGGCTCACGATCTTGAGACCGTGCAGATGAATGGCTAAGGCCGATAGGTCAAAACCAAATGGATGAAACCGTTAGGTCAAGACCGTTTGGTGAGAGGATCTGAGTGAAGGTAGATCTAGGTCAAAGAAAGGTGGGCCCTACTTATTAGGGTTTGATTTGGATGATGGTTGATGGAGATAAGGGTGGAGTGAAGCAAGCGGTGGTGATGATAATGTTGAAGGTGTATTAGGGTTAAATGGAGGTGGGAGCCATATGATGGCTGAACCTCCTCATGACCTGCATAAAATCAACATAAACTCAGTTAGTAACCTTGATAATTGAACCAATTAAGCAATTTTGCATTTTGTGAGATTTAGGATATGAAAGTGAAAGAATTGAGTCAAATTTGGCCCCAGATGACGACTTAATATCATGATGAATGTGCATTCATCATTATTGCAAAAGGGAATTCAATAATTAAAAGCTAGCATTTCTTTTACTGATGATTAGGTAGATTAGTTAATTGATAGGAGAGTCGAGGAAGCACTTAATAAGAGACTCCAGGAAGCAATGAGCAAGTGGCAGGCATCTCAGACTGCTACTCAGATAGTACCTGTGGCATGCCGCTCTTCTCCTAGTATAGAGGTGGTTGGGAGTAATCCTGTAGACCCACCACCTAGCATGTCTGCTGTAAGTATTTTTATGAAATAGTAGCTAGTATTTTCAAGATGATATGTTTATGTATATATGTATATAACAAACTTTATGTAAATTTGTAGGGGTTGAAGCCATGTCGTCTAAAAAGCAAAGAATTTATCATTGCAGAGGCCGAGGCTTACCCACCTTTTCCAGGGGGCATGTTTCATGGCACTCCAGTTCCAGTTGGTGCGGTTCGTGTGAACCCGAGACTTGTACTCCACCCGTGGAGGCATCATCCATTGCCATATGCACACCCAGATTCTGAAATGCTTGGTGAAGCAGAAGGCGGAGTGATAGTGTGGCCCAAAGAAAATGTCGTATATACTGATATTGTATGGTAAATTTACATTACGTTAATTTGTTAGCGTGTATATACAAGCTAGTCAATTGATTTGAAATTATATATACATGTCAAAAGGAAGAAACCCGCTATAGCTCTGCCTCTACCTCCACCTCTTCCTGAAGTACCTAGTTGATTTCCAAGGGACCTATATGACTCGTTAGGTCCTAATTGTAAGGGTATGACAGTATGGATAGGCAAACATGACCCAAATTCTCCTATAAATGTTTATATTCCAGTGGATGCTATAGGAAAATCATACAATAACCAAATATTTATACAAGATATTTTGGAGTTGTTTTGTTATGATTGGCTGAATACATCTATGATAGAACTATGGATATGGTGAGATCTTGTTTATATATCCATATACCTTGTTTTATATATGGTGATCTGGTTTCTTATATATTAATGCATGCACAATACATGTTTTGCAGCCACTTACACACGGTCTGTAAAGATTTTTCATTTTCCCATGTGGGATTTCTAGTTCCATCTTTGATCAGTCTTGTAGATAAAGACCCTTCATCAGTTACCTCATACTACTCTGCTGCTTTTAAATGTTTTGGTAAAAAAAAGAAGACGGTGATAATAGCTCCATTCAATGTTGAGTAAGTTTACTTTGCTTATAATTTGGACTTAAGAAAATTACATTTTTATTGTGTATTTTGAGTTATTAATTTTTAACTTTCTTACCTCTAGTGGTAGGAATTGGGAGTTACTGGTTATTGTCCCCAAGACATGGACTGTTTATTATCTAGATCCTTCGGGGAAGGAATTAGACTCATTATATGGACACACAATGAAAAGGACATTATTCACGTGAGAAATCTTTCATATTTTTTATATCCGTTAACATATATTATTACATTATTATTTAATAATGCAATTTAATGTGTTATATTAACATGTAGGGATTTAAAAGCATTCAAAAATGCTGGAGGAAACATGGCCAAGACAAAGAAACCGTTACTTTGGGAGAATGTGAAAGTAATTTCCTGACTCTTTTTTTTTGTAACATCCAACACATGTTGGTCACCTAAACCAAAGAACTAGAAACAACACCTACATCGACTTCAAAAATAGAAGAAAAATTATGAAATCCTCCATAAAAGCCTCCTTGAGAATTAGGGGGCATTCTGCAAGAGAATGGAGGTCGTCTGGTTGCTTGAGGCAGTGCTTGGCTAAGATATCTGCTAGGTTGTTCCTTGCTCTTCTGACATGGAACAAATTGACGCCTCCCACCATCGAGTTCAGATCGCGGATCGAAAGGACTTGCATCTTATAGGCTTCTGGAGGGTCTGCTTTGCCAAGGGACCATTCAATTGCAAGTTTTGAGTCACTCAGAATAACTGCATTTGAGATTCCCTGGGACTTTAGACATGACAGAGCTTTAGAGAATGCTAACAGTTCACCCCTCATCGGGTCAGATCCCCGGAAAAGCTCAGTCGAGCCTCCCTTCCATCTACCCGTGCTATCCCAGATGATCATAGCTACAACCATTGTGTGATTCTTCCCATCCACCGCAGTGTCGACATTGACGATGGTTGTCCCTGGGTTGATGGTAACCTTCTGAGACAAGACTTGTTTCATGCTTTGGGTTTGGTTAATCTGGTTTCCAAAGGCTCTAGTGACCGCTATTGCCTCTCCTCTGTAGATCATCGCTAGTACCGTTGGAGGTTTAGCGCTATTCTCAAAGATCGTGGCGTTCCTATTCCTCCAAATAATCCAGCACGTTATACTAAAGGTCACTCCCCAGTCCTTTGGTGTTTTGGTGGATTTCAAGTTATATCCAATCCATTCCTCCACAGTGTTACATGCGAAGAATTGTGATGTTTCAGGGGGAAGAAGGAGACTCCATGTGTTCCTCGAATCCGTACAATCCCTAAGAGCATGTAGGATGTCTTCATCTGTTTCGTTACATTTGGTGCAGGTGGCGGTGTCCGCAAGCTTCTTCTTATGATGCAGAACATTGGTTAATAGGCGCTGCCTGTTCATCAGCCAGATATGCATCTTTACTCAGTGGGGAGCCTGTAGCACCCAGATGGATGAGTAGTGATCAAACGAGGGATGATTCCCATTGCCGCTGAGAATCTGGTAAGCTGAATTTACCGTGTAGTTGCCGTTCTGCGAGGGTACCTGTGACGTCCCCAGATTTTCTAAAACTTAATCTGATGTGTGACGTCCAAATTGAAACCCTCACCTCAGCGAGAATCCCATATTTAAACATCCCACATGAGGCTAAGAAGAAGAAAATCAGAGGAAGTCATAAGGAAACCATCAGTAACACATGTACATGAACAATAATAAAACCATACACACATGTTCACCATTCAACATATAATTACAACATGAATTGTTACAACATTTGATATTACATATTGAACAGCAAACTTAAACATATACATGTACTACCTCTAAACAATAGGATCTTAAGACAACAGGTCCACCCGTACATCAGCTCGCTACCCAACTCTCTCTATCCTGGATCTTCAAGAGCATAACCACAACCTAAACAAAAGATTACATGCGGTACACGTCAGCACAATATTTCAAGAATATTGTACTGAGTACGCCTACGTGTCTTTTATATACCTCTCATCATATCTTGGCAATAAGATAAAACTAATACTTGGCAGTAACAGAAGAATATAAGAAAAGCGTATACTTGCACAAAGATATTCATTAACAAAAGAGAACACATATTTTAAGCTCATTTTCCATTATATGCTCGTGCATCCGCCTACCAATGGGATAGATGCATTCAGGCCTTATGATCCGCTTACCAAAGAGATAGATCATTGTACATGTGATCCGCTTACCAAAGAGATAGATCACTCACTAGCACTATGCTTACCAAAGAGATATAGTGCTTTCATATAATGGAACAATATATTATGTTTCATGTGTTCATAGCCATAAGTACGGAAAATCAGGCAACATATCATACAGGAACAATCATTTCATCCAATACCATATGCCAAGTATTATACTACTCATATAACACAAGCATATTGTATAATAAGCCAAGTAAGAGGTAATAGCATACCTTAGATCAAGAACAAACCTAATCATCATATCCTCATGTCAACCCTAACCTTGGTCAACCTGATCAAGACAAGACCATATACTATCATCATGTTCTCATCGTCTTACATATCATCTTAACCCTAATCGTGATCATTAGGGATTCTCTTATCTCATTAGGATATGTGTATCATTACTTGTATTCTTATCTTAGATTTATGTTACTGGTGTCATATTCCAGATTATGGTTCATTATCTGAACATTAGGTTCCATATCCTATTTATGCACGTATTACTCAAATTAGGGTTTCATTACATGTATTATGGGTCATTCTTCATATAATATGTATTTCGTGTATAAAACTGATCTCAGATCTACATATTAACTTTAAACTACAGATATGAGAGTATTCTGTAAATTTCATCATTTATTGAGCATGTATGCATTTATTGCATTTTATTTAGGGTTAAAAGCCCTAATTAGCCATATTAAGCAAATTACATGATTTCGTACATCATCATGACCATAACTGACATCATATGCATTAAAGACATGGTTATGGACTTACTAACATTTTATCATGATTTTATATCGTCATTTGATATTTATTATACATCAAATAAGCATTTGACATATTACATGATATCATGATATTAGTTCTTCAAAAGCTTGATATTACTGTTCCAATGTATTCTACGCATTTTTCTAAGAAAAACAGTACCTTGTTTGTAATTTTCTGATAGGCGGGCTAGTTTTTACGAATTATATAAGATGCGAGTATTATAGAATAATTTACCTTTGTGTAACCAAACACGTTGCGCCACATGGCCACTAAGGGCGCTGCTCTTCTTTGGTCTACTTGGGCCGGTAGAAAAAGTGGTCTGATCCCAATTTAATTTACTTTCTACCCTCAGCCTTTATGTTTCCTTCTCACGCAGTTCTGTTCCTTGCAGCGCCGCCGTCATTGTGGCTCTCATCACGATCGTGGAGCTACCTAGAAAACAGCCGCCTTCGCAAGCAAGGCAATGATCGGCCCCTCTGAGAAGCATCAGTGGAGGTGCTGGGCTTTTCTCCGATGATCTCCTGCAAGCCGTGTCTTCCTGCACCTGCACACCTCCGTTCTTGAGACGCGGACGTCTCCTGTAGTTCTCGGCGCACGCGAGAGCAACCAGCCAGCCGCCTTGGATCCCAGATCTGACGGGGCTCGATTCTCTCGATTGAACTCTATCTCACCGCCGCCTCTTCAGGGTAGATCATTGGTGAGAGCTCGGCCAAGATGCCCTCCTACTTGCCAGAACCATCATCCGTCAAAAGCTCCTACACCTGCCATTGCTGTCGCCCTCCAGGTTGCTGCAGCCACTACATCCTCCTCCACGAAGCCACCGCCATCCCGCTGTGATGCGAGCACTGCTGCAAGGTTGGAACGCCAGCGAGAGATAGGCCATGGTCGCTCCTATTTGTAGCTCAAGGAGACCGCCGCCGTGGGGCTTCGCTGGTCTGATGCTCCACACAGGGTGTGAGCGCCGCCAGGTTGGATTCCGGCGAGCCACCCACTGAGTTGAGGTGCTCCACGTTGTTTCGTTGTCCAAGCATGCTCCACCACCGATCTCTCCTCCAGAAGGCCATCGGGCTCGGACTCCTTGTGCACTCGCACACGACACAGCGGTGAAGCCTGCCTTCTTCCTCTACGACGTGAAAGGCGATGGATAGGGAAGGAGAACAACCACCAGTTCTCGTCACTTGGTAGGCTAAAGGGGACCGTGAGAGGGGGGCTATAGATAGCTATTAACCTCCCGAAAGAAACCGCATTCTCAGTTACGTGCCTCAACCCACGACCACGTCATGTGTTGGTGGAGGTAACGCAGCAACTACCTGCTGCTATTGTAAGCCAACTACGTGGTAGGAGATCGGATGCCACCCCTCGATCTCATATCCAAGACCACATCCTAACAGTAATCTGACGCCCTCTTTGTGACTAGTGCTACGACCATTAAAGGAAATTGGATCCAAAGTCAGATCATTGCCACACATTTCATATGTACATCATAGGGCATGTGATGTAGCTATTGATAAGAACTTAGTAGATCTTGATCTATCATACGTCAAATCACATTATTGCATGACATTCCAAACTAAAAAAAAAATCTCCTATTAGGATCATTCAAATATTCACTAGTTTGGGCTACAACTTCCTCATCACTTCATGTATTTTACATTCAGTTTTGATGCCAAAAACCAACTATTATCACGCCAACTAAAATCATGTTGAAACCCAAAAGTTCACTCCATCACATCCTACACACCTTAAAAGAAATTTCATCCTTGAAATTAAGCTCAAAATCCAGTCTTTGACATCATATACAACTTAAAAGAACTTTCGTCCTCGAAAGTCAACCATACTCGTACTCCAAGAAAAAAAATTTACCATGTATTCCACATGTAGGCACTATTCTGTGTGTAACATAGCCTCAAAAGTTACCTAGAACCATGTATCCAAAGCACTATTAGGGGGTTTTAAAAACATATAGGGTGAAACACCCTTTCATGAAGATTGAACCAAGGGTTTAGAAACTCGAATTATGTCATGACATATTTCATATGTTGGATTTGCATCCTTATCTTTGCCCATGAATTAGGGTTCCGTCATCATATTACCATGTTCTGAAGGAGTTAACTAAAGTTAACCCATATATTTAGATGTCATCAACATTTTATTGAGCTAATTGTTAGAACATGTTTATCATTGACATATGTCATTTAGGAGGGAGTTAACTAAAGTTAACCCACCTTATCCATCCAGTTCACTTCAAGGTGTTATAAGCATTTTGTCGTGCTAACTGTCAAACTATACTTTTCATCTTTATTAAGCACTTAGATTAACATCTCATGTAACATGTTTCATTCTTTTGATCTTATTTCATTGTTCATATTAAACTGCAACATTTATTAATGATTGCATCACAAGGTTAACCATCTTTATCATATTACCATCATTATTCAGGTATGTGGTTAACCATTTATACATATAGATCTATTAAACCATTTCTAGATTTCCATCTTATCATGTCTACATATCACATCTTGAGATTAGATTGCATCCTTACATGTATAATATCATGGTTGTGTTACACAAACTTATGTGAGTGGCTCATATATCAAAACTTTATCTAGTCCAAAAGAGGTTCCTCTAACCCATAACACGAGGGTAAAGCCATGCTCAGTCTCTTTGAGCTAACTCAACTCTATGAGTATCTCGTAACACAACTTTATCTTCCCTCTCTTAATCTAGGGTTATCAGGTTACCTCATTGGCACTAGTGATTAACTTCACAAGGTCTAGCCACAAGGCACAAACCATAACATGCTATGACCTTCTCTTCATAGGTCTTCTATCCATGAGACATGCTTACCCAAAGCTCTCTAATATACACCACTAGATTCCTATGTGGGAAACCACCAACCCGAGCATGAGGCTTCGCAGAAGCTAACATAGCTACCTCCTCTGGGGTCTTGGGCTCTCTCCCTCACCCAGATGGCAGGCACTCATATTTCCTTATTCACATATATATAACTAGCCTCTCTCTGTCTCTAGGGTTTGGTCCTCCCAAGGACATCTAGGGTTCAAGAAGACTATAGGAATCATGCATAAAGCAACTCATCTCAATCACTCAGGAGTAGTCTAGTTTAGGACATATCATATCACATATCTCATATTTCTCATATCGTGGAGTCTAGGTTCTCTGACCTTCTCCCTGTGGGTCTCGCTCTCTCTTGAGCTAGCCCCAAAACTGATCCTAACACTAGAGGTCCTCCTTTGTAAAAGAGCTTGAGGCTCATGCTGACTCACATCCTTATTTTAGCTTAACTTATATCATCTCATAAAAGAACTCATACTTGCATCATCAAAACTTATCTCAACTCCTCAAAACTGAACTTAAGTCTTTGAATACAACATATATCATCATAAACCATCTTATGTCATCTACATCATATCATCAAAACTTATATCATCTATTCCATCTATTATATATATCAAAAGGCTCTAGACATCTAATCTAGAACTACTCTCTCTTCTAGACTGATGTCATTCACTTTCACTTAGGTTGCATGACCACCTCCTACTCGTACATGTGTGGGGACACATTTTTCTAATACATATACATAATAAAATATTATATAGTTTTTCTCCGATAAAGCGAGCGTCAGAGAAAACTACCAAGGTTCGATCCGATTGGAATCAAAAAAACAAATCCAGAAACGAGTGTCCCACACATAGTAGAGAGTACAGTGTCATGAAAACTAGTGAAAAGGGTGAGAACAAGGGGTAGACTAGTATAGCTACTCTATACAACATGCACAATATGTCTAGGGTTTCTCTTCCCTTGATGCACGTCATTTCCAAATAGTGCAACGTCCCATACCGCTGCACTACAAGGAAAGAACGACATCTAAGGACTTGCTACTCCACAAGCACTAGTCTAGTCCTAGTTCTCGGACATCTAGGTGATGACCTAGAGGCTAGGTCAGATCTAGTCTCTAAAGGACGACTAATCTAACCCTAAAAGATATTAAGTTCAAAGTTCTTTGGTTTTGAGTTGCATAATGAGCAAATGTCAGGCTTTGCTATTGTCCATGCTCTGATACCACCTGTGACGTCCCTAGATTTTCTAAAACTTAATCTGATGTGTGACGTCCAAATTGAAACCCTCACCTCAGCGAGAATCCCATATTTAAACATCCCACACGAGGCTAAGAAGAAGAAAATCAGAGGAAGTCATAAGGAAACCATCAGTAGCACATGTACATGAACAATAATAAAACCATACACACATGTTCACCATTCAACATATAATTACAACATGAATTGTTACAACATTTGATATTACATATTGAACAGCAAACTTAAACATATACATGTACTACCTCTAAACAATAGGATCTTAAGACAACAGGTCCACCCGTACATCAGCTCGCTACCCAACTCTCTCTATCCTGGATCTTCAAGAGCATAACCACAACCTAAACAAAAGATTACATGCGGTACACATCAGCACAATATTTCAAGAATATTGTACTGAGTACGCCTACGTGTCTTTTATATACCTCTCATCATATCTTGGCAATAAGATAAAACTAATACTTGGCAGTAACAGAAGAATATAAGAAAAGCGTATACTTGCACAAAGATATTCATTAACAAAAGAGAACACATATTTTAAGCTCATTTTCCATTATATGCTCGTGCATCCGCCTACCAATGGGATAGATGCATTCAGGCCTTATGATCCGCTTACCAAAGAGATAGATCATTGTACATGTGATCCGCTTACCAAAGAGATAGATCACTCACTAGCACTATGCTTACCAAAGAGATATAGTGCTTTCATATAATGGAACAATATATTATGTTTCATGTGTTCATAGCCATAAGTACGGAAAATCAGGCAACATATCATACAGGAACAATCATTTCATCCAATACCATATGCCAAGTATTATACTACTCATATAACACAAGCATATTGTATAATAAGCCAAGTAAGAGGTAATAGCATACCTTAGATCAAGAACAAACCTAATCATCATATCCTCATGTCAACCCTAACCTTGGTCAACCTGATCAAGACAAGACCATATACTATCATCATGTTCTCATCGTCTTACATATCATCTTAACCCTAATCGTGATCATTAGGGATTCTCTTATCTCATTAGGATATGTGTATCATTACTTGTATTCTTATCTTAGATTTATGTTACTGGTGTCATATTCCAGATTATGGTTCATTATCTGAACATTAGGTTCCATATCCTATTTATGCACGTATTACTCAAATTAGGGTTTCATTACATGTATTATGGGTCATTCTTCATATAATATGTATTTCGTGTATAAAACTGATCTCAGATCTACATATTAACTTTAAACTACAGATATGAGAGTATTCTGTAAATTTCATCATTTATTGAGCATGTATGCATTTATTGCATTTTATTTAGGGTTAAAAGCCCTAATTAGCCATATTAAGCAAATTACATGATTTCGTACATCATCATGACCATAACTGACATCATATGCATTAAAGACATGGTTATGGACTTACTGACATTTTATCATGATTTTATATCGTCATTTGATATTTATTATACATCAAATAAGCATTTGACATATTACATGATATCATGATATTAGTTCTTCAAAAGCTTGATATTACTGTTCCAATGTATTCTACGCATTTTTCTAAGAAAAACAGTACCTTGTTTGTAATTTTCTGATAGGCGGGCTAGTTTTTACGAATTATATAAGATGCGAGTATTATAGAATAATTTACCTTTGTGTAACCAAACACGTTGCGCCACATGGCCACTAAGGGCGCTGCTCTTCTTTGGTCTACTTGGGCCGGTAGAAAAAGTGGTCTGATCCCAATTTAATTTACTTTCTACCCTCAGCCTTTATGTTTCCTTCTCACGCAGTTCTGTTCCTTGCAGCGCCGCCGTCATTGTGGCTCTCATCACGATCGTGGAGCTACCTAGAAAACAGCCGCCTTCGCAAGCAAGGCAATGATCGGCCCCTCTGAGAAGCATCAGTGGAGGTGCTGGGCTTTTCTCCGATGATCTCCTGCAAGCCGTGTCTTCCTGCACCTGCACACCTCCGTTCTTGAGACGCGGACGTCTCCTGTAGTTCTCGGCGCACGCGAGAGCAACCAGCCAGCCGCCTTGGATCCCAGATCTGACGGGGCTCGATTCTCTCGATTGAACTCTATCTCACCGCCGCCTCTTCAGGGTAGATCATTAGTGAGAGCTCGGCCAAGATGCCCTCCTACTTGCCAGAACCATCATCCGTCAAAAGCTCCTACACCTGCCATTGCTGTCGCCCTCCAGGTTGCTGCAGCCACTACATCCTCCTCCACGAAGCCACCGCCATCCCGCTGTGATGCGAGCACTGCTGCAAGGTTTGAACGCCAGCGAGAGATAGGCCATGGTCGCTCCTATTTGTAGCTCAAGGAGACCGCCGCCGTGGGGCTTCGCTGGTCTGATGCTCCACACAGGGTGTGAGCGCCGCCAGGTTGGATTCCGGCGAGCCACCCACTGAGTTGAGGTGCTCCATGTTGTTTCGTTGTCCAAGCATGCTCCACCACCGATCTCTCCTCCAGAAGGCCATCGGGCTCGGACTCCTTGTGCACTCGCACACGACACAGCGGTGAAGCCTTCCTTCTTCCTCTACGACGTGAAAGGCGATGGATAGGGAAGGAGAACAACCACCAGTTCTCGTCACTTGGTAGGCTAAAGGGGACCGTGAGAGGGGGGCTATAGATAGCTATTAACCTCCCGAAAGAAACCGCATTCTCAGTTACGTGCCTCAACCCACGACCACGTCATGTGTTGGTGGAGGTAACGCAGCAACTACCTGCTGCTATTGTAAGCCAACTACGTGGTAGGAGATCGGATGCCACCCCTCGATCTCATATCCAAGACCACATCCTAACAGTAATCTGACGCCCTCTTTGTGACTAGTGCTACGACCATTAAAGGAAATTGGATCCAAAGTCAGATCATTGCCACACATTTCATATGTACATCATAGGGCATGTGATGTAGCTATTGATAAGAACTTAGTAGATCTTGATCTATCATACGTCAAATCACATTATTGCATGACATTCCAAACTAAAAAAAAAATCTCCTATTAGGATCATTCAAATATTCACTAGTTTGGGCTACAACTTCCTCATCACTTCATGTATTTTACATTCAGTTTTGATGCCAAAAACCAACTATTATCACGCCAACTAAAATCATGTTGAAACCCAAAAGTTCACTCCATCACATCCTACACACCTTAAAAGAAATTTCATCCTTGAAATTAAGCTCAAAATCCAGTCTTTGACATCATATACAACTTAAAAGAACTTTCGTCCTCGAAAGTCAACCATACTCGTACTCCAAGAAAAAAAATTTACCATGTATTCCACATGTAGGCACTATTCTGTGTGTAACATAGCCTCAAAAGTTACCTAGAACCATGTATCCAAAGCACTATTAGGGGGTTTTAAAAACATATAGGGTGAAACACCCTTTCATGAAGATTGAACCAAGGGTTTAGAAACTCGAATTATGTCATGACATATTTCATATGTTGGATTTGCATCCTTATCTTTGCCCATGAATTAGGGTTCCGTCATCATATTACCATGTTCTGAAGGAGTTAACTAAAGTTAACCCATATATTTAGATGTCATCAACATTTTATTGAGCTAATTGTTAGAACATGTTTATCATTGACATATGTCATTTAGGAGGGAGTTAACTAAAGTTAACCCACCTTATCCATCCAGTTCACTTCAAGGTGTTATAAGCATTTTGTCGTGCTAACTGTCAAACTATACTTTTCATCTTTATTAAGCACTTAGATTAACATCTCATGTAACATGTTTCATTCTTTTGATCTTATTTCATTGTTCATATTAAACTGCAACATTTATTAATGATTGCATCACAAGGTTAACCATCTTTATCATATTACCATCATTATTCAGGTATGTGGTTAACCATTTATACATATAGATCTATTAAACCATTTCTAGATTTCCATCTTATCATGTCTACATATCACATCTTGAGATTAGATTGCATCCTTACATGTATAATATCATGGTTGTGTTACACAAACTTATGTGAGTGGCTCATATATCAAAACTTTATCTAGTCCAAAAGAGGTTCCTCTAACCCATAACACGAGGGTAAAGCCATGCTCAGTCTCTTTGAGCTAACTCAACTCTATGAGTATCTCGTAACACAACTTTATCTTCCCTCTCTTAATCTAGGGTTATCAGGTTACCTCATTGGCACTAGTGATTAACTTCACAAGGTCTAGCCACAAGGCACAAACCATAACATGCTATGACCTTCTCTTCATAGGTCTTCTATCCATGAGACATGCTTACCCAAAGCTCTCTAATATACACCACTAGATTCCTATGTGGGAAACCACCAACCCGAGCATGAGGCTTCGCAGAAGCTAACATAGCTACCTCCTCTGGGGTCTTGGGCTCTCTCCCTCACCCAGATGGCAGGCACTCATATTTCCTTATTCACATATATATAACTAGCCTCTCTCTGTCTCTAGGGTTTGGTCCTCCCAAGGACATCTAGGGTTCAAGAAGACTATAGGAATCATGCATAAAGCAACTCATCTCAATCACTCAGGAGTAGTCTAGTTTAGGACATATCATATCACATATCTCATATTTCTCATATCGTGGAGTCTAGGTTCTCTGACCTTCTCCCTGTGGGTCTCGCTCTCTCTTGAGCTAGCCCCAAAACTGATCCTAACACTAGAGGTCCTCCTTTGTAAAAGAGCTTGAGGCTCATGCTGACTCACATCCTTATTTTAGCTTAACTTATATCATCTCATAAAAGAACTCATACTTGCATCATCAAAACTTATCTCAACTCCTCAAAACTGAACTTAAGTCTTTGAATACAACATATATCATCATAAACCATCTTATGTCATCTACATCATATCATCAAAACTTATATCATCTATTCCATCTATTATATATATCAAAAGTCTCTAGACATCTAATCTAGAACTACTCTCTCTTCTAGACTGATGTCATTCACTTTCACTTAGGTTGCATGACCACCTCCTACTCGTACATGTGTGGGGACACATTTTTCTAATACATATACATAATAAAATATTATATAGTTTTTCTCCGATAAAGCGAGCGTCAGAGAAAACTACCAAGGTTCGATCCGATTGGAATCAAAAAAACAAATCCAGAAACGAGTGTCCCACACATAGTAGAGAGTACAGTGTCATGAAAACTAGTGAAAAGGGTGAGAACAAGGGGTAGACTAGTATAGCTACTCTATACAACATGCACAATATGTCTAGGGTTTCTCTTCCCTTGATGCACGTCATTTCCAAATAGTGCAACGTCCCATACCGCTGCACTACAAGGAAAGAACGACATCTAAGGACTTGCTACTCAACAAGCACTAGTCTAGTCCTAGTTCTCGGACATCTAGGTGATGACCTAGAGGCTAGGTCAGATCTAGTCTCTAAAGGACGACTAATCTAACCCTAAAAGATATTAAGTTCAAAGTTCTTTGGTTTTGAGTTGCATAATGAGCAAATGTCAGGCTTTGCTATTGTCCATGCTCTGATACCACCTGTGACGTCCCTAGATTTTCTAAAACTTAATCTGATGTGTGACGTCCAAATTGAAACCCTCACCTCAGCGAGAATCCCATATTTAAACATCCCACACGAGGCTAAGAAGAAGAAAATCAGAGGAAGTCATAAGGAAACCATCAGTAGCACATGTACATGAACAATAATAAAACCATACACACATGTTCACCATTCAACATATAATTACAACATGAATTGTTACAACATTTGATATTACATATTGAACAGCAAACTTAAACATATACATGTACTACCTCTAAACAATAGGATCTTAAGACAACAGGTCCACCCGTACATCAGCTCGCTACCCAACTCTCTCTATCCTGGATCTTCAAGAGCATAACCACAACCTAAACAAAAGATTACATGCGGTACACGTCAGCACAATATTTCAAGAATATTGTACTGAGTACGCCTACGTGTCTTTTATATACCTCTCATCATATCTTGGCAATAAGATAAAACTAATACTTGGCAGTAACAGAAGAATATAAGAAAAGCGTATACTTGCACAAAGATATTCATTAACAAAAGAGAACACATATTTTAAGCTCATTTTCCATTATATGCTCGTGCATCCGCCTACCAATGGGATAGATGCATTCAGGCCTTATGATCCGCTTACCAAAGAGATAGATCATTGTACATGTGATCCGCTTACCAAAGAGATAGATCACTCACTAGCACTATGCTTACCAAAGAGATATAGTGCTTTCATATAATGGAACAATATATTATGTTTCATGTGTTCATAGCCATAAGTACGGAAAATCAGGCAACATATCATACAGGAACAATCATTTCATCCAATACCATATGCCAAGTATTATACTACTCATATAACACAAGCATATTGTATAATAAGCCAAGTAAGAGGTAATAGCATACCTTAGATCAAGAACAAACCTAATCATCATATCCTCATGTCAACCCTAACCTTGGTCAACCTGATCAAGACAAGACCATATACTATCATCATGTTCTCATCGTCTTACATATCATCTTAACCCTAATTGTGATCATTAGGGATTCTCTTATCTCATTAGGATATGTGTATCATTACTTGTATTCTTATCTTAGATTTATGTTACTGGTGTCATATTCCAGATTATGGTTCATTATCTGAACATTAGGTTCCATATCCTATTTATGCACGTATTACTCAAATTAGGGTTTCATTACATGTATTATGGGTCATTCTTCATATAATATGTATTTCATGTATAAAACTGATCTCAGATCTACATATTAACTTTAAACTACAGATATGAGAGTATTCTGTAAATTTCATCATTTATTGAGCATGTATGCATTTATTGCATTTTATTTAGGGTTAAAAGCCCTAATTAGCCATATTAAGCAAATTACATGATTTCGTACATCATCATGACCATAACTGACATCATATGCATTAAAGACATGGTTATGGACTTACTGACATTTTATCATGATTTTATATCGTCATTTGATATTTATTATACATCAAATAAGCATTTGACATATTACATGATATCATGATATTAGTTCTTCAAAAGCTTGATATTACTGTTCCAATGTATTCTACGCATTTTTCTAAGAAAAACAGTACCTTGTTTGTAATTTTCTGATAGGCGGGCTAGTTTTTACGAATTATATAAGATGCGAGTATTATAGAATAATTTACCTTTGTGTAACCAAACACGTTGCGCCACATGGCCACTAAGGGCGCTGCTCTTCTTTGGTCTACTTGGGCCGGTAGAAAAAGTGGTCTGATCCCAATTTAATTTACTTTCTACCCTCAGCCTTTATGTTTCCTTCTCACGCAGTTCTGTTCCTTGCAGCGCCGCCGTCATTGTGGCTCTCATCACGATCGTGGAGCTACCTAGAAAACAGCCGCCTTCGCAAGCAAGGCAATGATCGGCCCCTCTGAGAAGCATCAGTGGAGGTGCTGGGCTTTTCTCCGATGATCTCCTGCAAGCCGTGTCTTCCTGCACCTGCACACCTCCGTTCTTGAGACGCGGACGTCTCCTGTAGTTCTCGGCGCACGCGAGAGCAACCAGCCAGCCGCCTTGGATCCCAGATCTGACGGGGCTCGATTCTCTCGATTGAACTCTATCTCACCGCCGCCTCTTCAGGGTAGATCATTGGTGAGAGCTCGGCCAAGATGCCCTCCTACTTGCCAGAACCATCATCCGTCAAAAGCTCCTACACCTGCCATTGCTGTCGCCCTCCAGGTTGCTGCAGCCACTACATCCTCCTCCACGAAGCCACCGCCATCCCGCTGTGATGCGAGCACTGCTGCAAGGTTGGAACGCCAGCGAGAGATAGGCCATGGTCGCTCCTATTTGTAGCTCTAGGAGACCGCCGCCGTGGGGCTTCGCTGGTCTGATGCTCCACACAGGGTGTGAGCGCCGCCAGGTTGGATTCCGGCGAGCCACCCACTGAGTTGAGGTGCTCCACGTTGTTTCGTTGTCCAAGCATGCTCCACCACCGATCTCTCCTCCAGAAGGCCATCGGGCTCGGACTCCTTGTGCACTCGCACACGACACAGCGGTGAAGCCTGCCTTCTTCCTCTACGACGTGAAAGGCGATGGATAGGGAAGGAGAACAACCACCAGTTCTCGTCACTTGGTAGGCTAAAGGGGACCGTGAGAGGGGGGCTATAGATAGCTATTAACCTCCCGAAAGAAACCGCATTCTCAGTTACGTGCCTCAACCCACGACCACGTCATGTGTTGGTGGAGGTAACGCAGCAACTACCTGCTGCTATTGTAAGCCAACTACGTGGTAGGAGATCGGATGCCACCCCTCGATCTCATATCCAAGACCACATCCTAACAGTAATCTGACGCCCTCTTTGTGACTAGTGCTACGACCATTAAAGGAAATTGGATCCAAAGTCAGATCATTGCCACACATTTCATATGTACATCATAGGGCATGTGATGTAGCTATTGATAAGAACTTAGTAGATCTTGATCTATCATACGTCAAATCACATTATTGCATGACATTCCAAACTAAAAAAAAAATCTCCTATTAGGATCATTCAAATATTCACTAGTTTGGGCTACAACTTCCTCATCACTTCATGTATTTTACATTCAGTTTTGATGCCAAAAACCAACTATTATCACGCCAACTAAAATCATGTTGAAACCCAAAAGTTCACTCCATCACATCCTACACACCTTAAAAGAAATTTCATCCTTGAAATTAAGCTCAAAATCCAGTCTTTGACATCATATACAACTTAAAAGAACTTTCGTCCTCGAAAGTCAACCATACTCGTACTCCAAGAAAAAAAATTTACCATGTATTCCACATGTAGGCACTATTCTGTGTGTAACATAGCCTCAAAAGTTACCTAGAACCATGTATCCAAAGCACTATTAGGGGGTTTTAAAAACATATAGGGTGAAACACCCTTTCATGAAGATTGAACCAAGGGTTTAGAAACTCGAATTATGTCATGACATATTTCATATGTTGGATTTGCATCCTTATCTTTGCCCATGAATTAGGGTTCCGTCATCATATTACCATGTTCTGAAGGAGTTAACTAAAGTTAACCCATATATTTAGATGTCATCAACATTTTATTGAGCTAATTGTTAGAACATGTTTATCATTGACATATGTCATTTAGGAGGGAGTTAACTAAAGTTAACCCACCTTATCCATCCAGTTCACTTCAAGGTGTTATAAGCATTTTGTCGTGCTAACTGTCAAACTATACTTTTCATCTTTATTAAGCACTTAGATTAACATCTCATGTAACATGTTTCATTCTTTTGATCTTATTTCATTGTTCATATTAAACTGCAACATTTATTAATGATTGCATCACAAGGTTAACCATCTTTATCATATTACCATCATTATTCAGGTATGTGGTTAACCATTTATACATATAGATCTATTAAACCATTTCTAGATTTCCATCTTATCATGTCTACATATCACATCTTGAGATTAGATTGCATCCTTACATGTATAATATCATGGTTGTGTTACACAAACTTATGTGAGTGGCTCATATATCAAAACTTTATCTAGTCCAAAAGAGGTTCCTCTAACCCATAACACGAGGGTAAAGCCATGCTCAGTCTCTTTGAGCTAACTCAACTCTATGAGTATCTCGTAACACAACTTTATCTTCCCTCTCTTAATCTAGGGTTATCAGGTTACCTCATTGGCACTAGTGATTAACTTCACAAGGTCTAGCCACAAGGCACAAACCATAACATGCTATGACCTTCTCTTCATAGGTCTTCTATCCATGAGACATGCTTACCCAAAGCTCTCTAATATACACCACTAGATTCCTATGTGGGAAACCACCAACCCGAGCATGAGGCTTCGCAGAAGCTAACATAGCTACCTCCTCTGGGGTCTTGGGCTCTCTCCCTCACCCAGATGGCAGGCACTCATATTTCCTTATTCACATATATATAACTAGCCTCTCTCTGTCTCTAGGGTTTGGTCCTCCCAAGGACATCTAGGGTTCAAGAAGACTATAGGAATCATGCATAAAGCAACTCATCTCAATCACTCAGGAGTAGTCTAGTTTAGGACATATCATATCACATATCTCATATTTCTCATATCGTGGAGTCTAGGTTCTCTGACCTTCTCCCTGTGGGTCTCGCTCTCTCTTGAGCTAGCCCCAAAACTGATCCTAACACTAGAGGTCCTCCTTTGTAAAAGAGCTTGAGGCTCATGCTGACTCACATCCTTATTTTAGCTTAACTTATATCATCTCATAAAAGAACTCATACTTGCATCATCAAAACTTATCTCAACTCCTCAAAACTGAACTTAAGTCTTTGAATACAACATATATCATCATAAACCATCTTATGTCATCTACATCATATCATCAAAACTTATATCATCTATTCCATCTATTATATATATCAAAAGGCTCTAGACATCTAATCTAGAACTACTCTCTCTTCTAGACTGATGTCATTCACTTTCACTTAGGTTGCATGACCACCTCCTACTCGTACATGTGTGGGGACACATTTTTCTAATACATATACATAATAAAATATTATATAGTTTTTCTCCGATAAAGCGAGCGTCAGAGAAAACTACCAAGGTTCGATCCGATTGGAATCAAAAAAACAAATCCAGAAACGAGTGTCCCACACATAGTAGAGAGTACAGTGTCATGAAAACTAGTGAAAAGGGTGAGAACAAGGGGTAGACTAGTATAGCTACTCTATACAACATGCACAATATGTCTAGGGTTTCTCTTCCCTTGATGCACGTCATTTCCAAATAGTGCAACGTCCCATACCGCTGCACTACAAGGAAAGAACGACATCTAAGGACTTGCTACTCAACAAGCACTAGTCTAGTCCTAGTTCTCGGACATCTAGGTGATGACCTAGAGGCTAGGTCAGATCTAGTCTCTAAAGGACGACTAATCTAACCCTAAAAGATATTAAGTTCAAAGTTCTTTGGTTTTGAGTTGCATAATGAGCAAATGTCAGGCTTTGCTATTGTCCATGCTCTGATACCACCTGTGACGTCCCTAGATTTTCTAAAACTTAATCTGATGTGTGACGTCCAAATTGAAACCCTCACCTCAGCGAGAATCCCATATTTAAACATCCCACACGAGGCTAAGAAGAAGAAAATCAGAGGAAGTCATAAGGAAACCATCAGTAGCACATGTACATGAACAATAATAAAACCATACACACATGTTCACCATTCAACATATAATTACAACATGAATTGTTACAACATTTGATATTACATATTGAACAGCAAACTTAAACATATACATGTACTACCTCTAAACAATAGGATCTTAAGACAACAGGTCCACCCGTACATCAGCTCGCTACCCAACTCTCTCTATCCTGGATCTTCAAGAGCATAACCACAACCTAAACAAAAGATTACATGCGGTACACGTCAGCACAATATTTCAAGAATATTGTACTGAGTATGCCTACGTGTCTTTTATATACCTCTCATCATATCTTGGCAATAAGATAAAACTAATACTTGGCAGTAACAGAAGAATATAAGAAAAGCGTATACTTGCACAAAGATATTCATTAACAAAAGAGAACACATATTTTAAGCTCATTTTCCATTATATGCTCGTGCATCCGCCTACCAATGGGATAGATGCATTCAGGCCTTATGATCCGCTTACCAAAGAGATAGATCATTGTACATGTGATCCGCTTACCAAAGAGATAGATCACTCACTAGCACTATGCTTACCAAAGAGATATAGTGCTTTCATATAATGGAACAATATATTATGTTTCATGTGTTCATAGCCATAAGTACGGAAAATCAGGCAACATATCATACAGGAACAATCATTTCATCCAATACCATATGCCAAGTATTTTACTACTCATATAACACAAGCATATTGTATAATAAGCCAAGTAAGAGGTAATAGCATACCTTAGATCAAGAACAAACCTAATCATCATATCCTCATGTCAACCCTAACCTTGGTCAACCTGATCAAGACAAGACCATATACTATCATCAGGTTCTCATCGTCTTACATATCATCTTAACCCTAATCGTGATCATTAGGGTTTCTCTTATCTCATTAGGATATGTGTATCATTACTTGTATTCTTATCTTAGATTTATGTTACTGGTGTCATATTCCAGATTATGGTTCATTATCTGAACATTAGGTTCCATATCCTATTTATGCACGTATTACTCAAATTAGGGTTTCATTACATGTATTATGGGTCATTCTTCATATAATATGTATTTCGTGTATAAAACTGATCTCAGATCTACATATTAACTTTAAACTACAGATATGAGAGTATTCTGTAAATTTCATCATTTATTGAGCATGTATGCATTTATTACATTTTATTTAGGGTTAAAAGCCCTAATTAGCCATATTAAGCAAATTACATGATTTCGTACATCATCATGACCATAACTGACATCATATGCATTAAAGACATGGTTATGGACTTACTGACATTTTATCACGATTTTATATCGTCATTTGATATTTATTATACATCAAATAAGCATTTGACATATTACATGATATCATGATATTAGTTCTTCAAAAGCTTGATATTACTGTTCCAATGTATTCTACGCATTTTTCTAAGAAAAAAAGTACCTTGTTTGTAATTTTCTGATAGGCGGGCTAGTTTTTATGAATTATATAAGATGCGAGTATTATAGAATAATTTACCTTTGTGTAACCAAACACGTTGCGCCACATGGCCACTAAGGGCGCTGCTCTTCTTTGGTCTACTTGGGCCGGTAGAAAAAGTGGTCTGATCCCGATTTAATTTACTTTCTACCCTCAGCCTTTCTGTTTCCTTCTCACGCAGTTCTGTTCCTTGCAGCGCCGCCGTCATTGTGGCTCTCATCACGATCATGGAGCTACCTAGAAAACAGCCGCCTCCGCAAGCAAGGCAATGATCGGCCCCTCTGAGAAGCATCAGTGGAGGTGCTGGGCTTTTCTCCGATGATCTCCTGCAAGCCGTGTCTTCCTGCACCTGCACACCTCTGTTCTTGAGACGCGGACGTCTCCTGTAGTTCTCGGCGCACGCGAGAGCAACCAGCCAGCCGCCTTGGATCCCAGATCTGACGGGGCTCGATTCTCTCGATTGAACTCTATCTCACCGCCGCCTCTTCAGGGTAGATAATTGGTGAGAGCTCGGCCAAGATGCCCTCCTACTTGCCAGAACCATCAGCCGTCAAAAGCTCCTACACCTGCCATTGCTGTCGCCCTCCAGGTTGCTGCAGCCACTGCATCCTCCTCCACGAAGCCGCCGCCATCCCGCTGTGATGCGAGCACTGCTGCAAGGTTGGAACGCCAGCGAGAGATAGGCCATGGTCGCTCCTATTTGTAGCTCAAGGAGACCGCCGCCGTGGGGCTTCGCTGGTCTGATGCTCCACACAGGGTGTGAGCGCCGCCAGGTTGGATTCCGGCGAGCCACCCACTGAGTTGAGGTGCTCCACGTTGTTTCATTGTCCAAGCATGCTCCACCACCGATCTCTCCTCCAGAAGGCCATCGGGCTCAGACTCGTTGTGCACTCGCACACGACACAGCGGTGAAGCCTGCCTTCTTCCTCTACGACGTGAAAGGCGATGGATAGGGAAGGAGAACAACCACCAGTTCTCGTCACTTGGTAGGCTAAAGGGGACCGTGAGAGGGGGGCTGTAGATAGCTATTAACCTCCCGAAAGAAACCGCATTCTCAGTTACGTGCCTCAACCCACGACCACGTCATGTGTTGGTGGAGGTAACGCAGCAACTACCTGCTGCTATTGTAAGCCAACTATGTGGTAGGAGATCGGATGCCACCCCTCGATCTCATATCCAAGACCACATCCTAACAGTAATCTGACGCCCTCTTTGTGACTAGTGCTACGACCATTAAAGGAAATTGGATCCAAAGTCAGATCATTGCCACACATTTCATATGTACATCATAGGGCATGTGATGTAGCTATTGATAAGAACTTAGTAGATCTTGATCTATCATACGTCAAATCACATTATTGCATGACATTCCAAACTAAAAAAAAATCTCCTATTAGGATCATTCAAATATTCACTAGTTTGGGCTACAGCTTCCTCAGCACTTCATGTATTTTACATTCAGTTTTGATGCCAAAAACCAACTATTATCACGCCAACTAAAATCATGTTGAAACCCAAAAGTTCACTCCATCACATCCTACACACCTTAAAAGAAATTTCATCCTCGAAATTAAGCTCAAAATCCAGTCTTTCACAGTACCCAAGCCCACCTATCGTTACCATAGTGAGCCTGAGGAGGAGGCATTTGAGAGATCTCCTGTACTGTTTTGGCTGTAAACCAGTATGCAAGGAAGCCAGTGTCCCAAGTCCCGTCGTCCATGACTAGACTCGACACTTTGAGGTCTCTTATGTAATCCGGAATTGTTCTATCCACCTGCAAGGCCGGAAGGATGCCATCGCCGATCCATGCATCACCCCATACATTTTTGTCTGAACCAGAGAGAACAAGGCAGCGTGAGTTTCTTAGAAGGAAGGGAAGGGATGATCTGATGCCTCTCCAAACATGGGATCCTGAGGGTTTGCTGGTGCCTTGGTTTGTGTACTTGGCCTTCATGATATGAATCCAAGGGAGATCGTTGTCTTGTATGAACTTCCATGCCATCTTCATAAAGAGGGCCTTATTGTAATCCATGTAGTTGCGTATTCCTAAACCCCCACAGCGGAGAGGTTTGGTGACGTGTTTCCAAGACACCAGATTCAGGCGACGATTGTTTCCCGGACCGTTCCAGAGGAAGTTTCAAACAATTTGGTCGATCTTATCACAGCAGAATAGAGGAAGGAGGGTTGATTGCCTAGTATAGCATGGTTGTGAAATAAGAACTGACTTAACCAAAGTAAGTCGGCCAGCCAGGGATAGAAAGCGATTTTGCCAAGAGCAGATGCGTGATTGAAGCTTCTCCAGTAAGTGTTGGTAATGGTGTTTCCCTTTCCTTTTGTGAATGATGGGTATCCCAAGATGCCTTCCCAGATCAAGAGTTTCATTGATGTTTAGCTTCCTGCAAATCTGATTCTGAATGTTCCTTGGTGTATTGGACGAGAAGAAGATTGCTGATTTCTCATGCGAGAGAAACTAACCTGAAGCTCTGCTGAAGGATTTGAGGCAGCGTTGGATCACCTTGGCTTGGAGGAGGGTAGCTTCTCCAAAAAGAATAATGTCATCAGCAAAACTCATGTGAGAGATAGGAATCTTCTTCTGTGTGAGTCTGATAGGTTTCCATTCATTCCTTGTTATCTCGGCTTCAATCAATTGGCTAAATCTTTCAAGGCATAGAACAAAGATATAAGGGGAGAGGGGATCCCCTTGCTTGACACCGCAAGAGGGCGTGAAGGATCCAATGTTCTCGCCATTCCAGAGAATGGAGGTGGTTCCTGATGTGATGATGTCCATGATGATTGAAATCAGATTTCTTGGCAGGGGTGTGCGATTGAGGGTGTCTTCAATGAAGGCCCAGCTCATCTTGTCAAAAGCCTTGACAAGATCGAGTTTGATCGCCATGCAATGCTTCCTGGAATGTGCTCCCTCCATGGAATGAACTATCTCTTGAACGATCATCGTGTCATCCCCAATGTGCCTACCTGGAACAAAACTGGACTGGAAAGGAGATATCCAGTTGTTGAGAAACGGTTTGATTCGTCCAACGATAATCTTCGAAATGAGCTTAGTGCACACATTATTGAGAGAGATCGGCCTCAGCTGAGAGCAAGAGCAAGGATGAGGATTCTTGGGAATCAACACCAGGGATGAGTTAGTAGCGCCGGGGGGCAAACTCTGACCTGCAAAGGGGTTAGATACAAATTCGATAATTTGATTCTTGAGCAACCTCCAGTGTTGTTGAAGAAAATGAGCATCGACCCCGTCCGGGACCGGTGCTTTCAACAGAGCCATCGATTGCAGAGATTCAAAGATTTCTTGTTGGAGAGGCGGTGCTCCCAGGCTGGTCTTGAGCGCCTCCGGGCAGGAAGGGAAGACTCCTAAGAATATTTTGCTAGCCTCTTTCCTCTCCTCTGAGGTCGGGTCAGCATAAACATTTGAGAAGAAAGATAGGATGAACTGTTGAACTTGGTGCTCGTCGTCGACCCAGGTGCCATCGCTGTCCTGCAACCGGACAATCTTGTTCATCCGCCTTCTCGTCTTGACAAGGTTCTAGAAAAATTTTGTGTTATTATCGCCAAGAGTGACCCAATCACAGTGTGCCCGTTGTTGCCAGTCATCCTCCTCGCGCTGCAGGATTGCATCCAGTTTGGATTGCAAATCGATCGTCTCCCTCACTGTGGACATGTCAAAACACATTGCTAAGAAAGTTTGATTATATTTGATCTTGTCACTGATTCTATTCTTCATTCGCCGTGCTTGGCATCCCATCTGGATGCCACCGGAAGAAAGCGTGTTGCAGCCTCCTGGAGGGGGGCAGATGTGTCCCAACTTGTTTCCATGAAGGGTTGGAAATCTGCATTCGTCTCCCACCTAGCCGACGTTCTGAAGTGGGGACTTTTGGTGACCTTAGCAGAAGCTGATGAGATTAGTAAGGGTGCATGGTCGGAGTGGTTTCTCTCCAGGACCTGAATCGGGTTGAAATCTGGCGTGTCTAGCCATGCTTGGTTGCCCAAAGCACGATCCAGATGCTCGTGAAGAAGGCCACGCCTGAAGGTGGTGTGAGCTCCTTGTGCACCTAGATCCTGTAGTTGGCAATCCTCCATAGCCTTGATAAAGTCATTGCTATTAGCTCTGTCGAAGGAGGAACTCCCAAATTTTTCAGAAGAATACATGACCACATTGAAGTCTCCTATAACGACCCATGGAATGGAGGTTGTAGGGACTAGATGCGTAAGCTGGTTCCAAAGAAGGTTCCTACTATTCCTTATCATGCCTGCATACACAAAGGTGTAGAGGCGATCATCCGCTTTACAGTGAACAAATTGTTTGTGTGAGAGGAGGATCTCCATGGAGATGTTGTCATTCCACAGGATCCAAATACCACCATCATAACCTACCGCCTCCACCCTGTGAGAGGAAGAGAAACCCAGCGTCCGAATGATGCGGTCAGCCTTCTTGCCGCTGCATCTTGTTTCAAAGAGTGCCATCATCGATACTTTATACTTCTGCTTCAACTCCCTTACTGCATTTTGGGTATCTTCGTCGCAGATACCCTAGGTGTTCCAGGTGATTACAATCATTTAGAACTCTCCTCCAGGGTGGATGAGCCCATCCCTCTCGCTTGTTCTTCAAGGTCCTGGAGCAGGGATTGTTTCCCCCTTTTCCTGGTGGTAGCCCTTCCTGGGTCACCCACGTGAATCACCTTCCTGTTACGGAGGTGAATTCCTACAGAGTTCTTACCTGTGCTTCTATAGGAGATGTAGGATGGTGCCGCCTTGTCTGTCCTTCCAACCAAGAAGTTCATAGAGAGGAAAGGGTGGGTTTATTGGTCCCTTCCTTGCAATACCATGTCGCCAGACGGGACGACCACCATGTGGTCAGTGTTGGAGGGTTGCGCCGCCTGGTGTTGCTGAGTGGGGGTCTGTTCCTTGCTTGCCTCCTCCGTCTGCTTGGCTCTGGAAGGATCTCTTTGTTTCTTTTGGTTTCGCTATTCATTCTTCCGTTTGCTCCAGTCGATGCCCGCGACTCATTCAACAATCTCTTCGACCGTAGAGGGGTCTTGATCGTCTTCTTCATCATCTTGGTCCGCGAGATTGATGAACATGTTGGACGTGCTCGGGGCTCTTTTCTAGGTATTAGGGTTTCCTTGCTTCCTTGGTTTCCTGAAGACCGGTTGGGCGTGAATTGATTCTGAAAACCCTTCTCTCCTCTACGGCGTCGGTGTAGGAACTAGCGAGCCCGTTTCCAGTGCTGCTGCTCTGGCTTTGTTCTCTTCGTCTATCCTTGTTCTGCAGTCCTTCTCGACATGGCCGGTGCGGCCGTAATGCAGACAGATAAAAGGTATATTTTCGTACTCAATCTTGTATCGGGTATCGACGATGAAGACCATCAGGATCAGCGGCTTCGCCATGTCTAATTCGATAGCCAGCCTTGCGAATCTACCCCTCTGTTGAAGCTTAGTGTTCGGGTCTATCTTAATTGTCTTCCCTAGCCTATCGCCGATCTCTGTCAAGAAGTTCTCTTGGTATAGATACATAGGGAGGTTTGGAATACGTACCCAAGCAACCAGCCTGGGTGGGGAAGCCAGCGCCGGGGAGAAGGCGGGAAACCATCGCTGAACTGTTAGATAGGAACCAAATATGGGCCAGGGGCCTCCGGTAAGGGCGTTGATGAATTCGTCCTCCGTTTGAAGCTGTACAATGAAGTAATCATTGTCCACATCAATAATATTGAAGCCTCCCACCGGTTTCCATAGAGACTTGATTCTGTCGCGTAGTGTGAGGAAACCGATCTCCCGGGCCAAAAGCTTGACAATGACTGTGAACTTCCATGGTTTCAACAGGTCGTCCATGACTTCTTTCCGCACGTCGAAGGAAGGGAAGCCATCCTCTGTCGAGAAGATGATGTCTTCAGGCCTTAAGGTGATGTCTGTTTGATCGGCATCGATGTGGATGAATCCTTGCTTGTTAAACAGGTTGTTCCCCATACCCATGGAATCCTTATAGGATGGGCGGGTCTGCTGTTCCTCCCGCGGGGGGTCAGCAGCATGCGGCAAAGTGGACAAACTAGGAAAGTTGGTGGACGGCGCAACACCTCCATCAATCTCCATGCTCGTGTGTCCAGGACTTTGTTGCGGCAGACTGTTCCTGCTGGTCGAGTAGTTCAACATGATGCCTGTCGTGCCCAGGGGGATGGAACCCGGCCTCCCTGGATCACTGTCTCCTTCCTCGTCAGGAACTCCACTGCCCGTCGCCTGCGGAGAAACCCTAGGTGGCGCCTCAGAAATTAGTTTGTAATTTCCTGACTCTAATATATATATTATTTATGTGAACTATGCTTGTTTGTATTTATTAATATTTTGTATGTTTCAATTTATAGTGTGCTACACAAGACAACAGTTGGGCATGTGCATACTAAGTGATGCGATATATGGACCTAATTATTAAACAAGCTGCAATGGAAATCGATACCATACAACATGTATTATATATAGTCTCACTAGATAATATGAAATGTATCAATCTTATTATATATTATTAATTTTATATATACGTCATTCTCTTTGTAGGTGTTTAAAACCAGTGACTTCACTATAGGTGAAAAGTTATTAGATGTACATACTCCCTATACGATGGAAGAAATAAATGATGTAAGAGAACAATGGGCAAAAACCTTACAAGTAGTGGGAATTTTTTATTATCATTGGAATACTGATGGCAATGATGATAATGATAATGATAATGAATGATATTTCTAAACTTTGTTGTCATAATTATTTCTATATTTGATGACATGTTAAACTTTAAAAGACACACTTATATATACATGTCTGAATGATTTTTCTGAATTGTCTTATCTGAAGATGAATACATGAATGTTTAATTCTGCATGTACATGTCTGAATGTGAAAAGAGATGAAATGAATGGAACTGTAGGTTGCTAAATGAAAACTACAAGTTTCTACATGTGTGTGATGAAATTGTAATAATGAAATGTGCTTATACATGTGTGTGAATCATTACATATATTAAAAATGCTATCCATCCTTGTTAATTTTGCAGGTTTGTGGCTTGTTGTTGGCTGAAATCAATGGATGCTGTAACCTGTAGTTCATAACTGAATTGTAGGTTCTGCATCCTGCTGACTAGCCAGACAACATGCCTATAAGTTGATAATAAGAAAAAAAATCAAAACATAGACGTTGGTTAACAATAGAAATTGACAACAAAAACTTAACTCGTCGGTGAAAAATATTTAACTGACGTCTTTATCCTTTAACGATGTCAATTTTTTATTACTAATAGACACCTATGGTCTAACCTGGTGTCGATTATGGATTTTTAACTGACGCATATTGTCCCCCTACTGGCGCGGTTTTTGGGTTTGCAATCAGGGGACAACTTTGTGGCGTCGGTTGTGAAATCGACGCTTCAGGCACCTACATTTAGTGTCACCCACTTGGGTGTCACTTGGGAACTGACTTCTAAGGTCATATTTAACTGACGCTAAAGGTGATATCTGTACTAGTGGTTTTATGTTGCTTATGTATATGTTTGGGCAAATCAACTGGTATATGATATCCTCGAGTTAAGATGGTACAATGTATGTACAATGTGAAACATGATGTATATATTGCCTTGGTTCTTTCTTTAAGAGTTTCCTGACAATGGATCTCTTTGCAAAATGATTTTAATTTTTAGTGATTTTCGTTAATCCACTGCTAATGGTTATTCCACATATTTACTATGACGATTTGACTGTCGGTTTGATAGTGATCGTCACAAGTTTTAGTATTAGAGAGAGGTTTGCTGAGTCTACAGAGACATGATTAAGGTTGTTGAGTCTGTTCTAGTGTCCTCTAGTTTATCTTATAGTGACTTCTGCTCATATAAGAGAAGAAGTAAAGCTGAAGGATGGCTAGAGCACACAAAGAACATGCTACTGAGAGCAGTGTTGCTGCACTAGGGGGAGGTGTAAGGGATCTGGATAGAGAGGAATCAGTGCCTGAGAATCCCAATCTTCATCAAGCCATGCTAGAAAACCCAACCTTTCATGCTCTTTTTGGACAGTTCATGACCACAATGATGCATACGGCAGATCGGATGCCAACACCAGCACCTAGGGAACCATTTCCCAATGAGGGACATGGATTTGGTAAGACCTTTGAGCGGTTATGTCAGGTAGGAGCCACTGAATATGCCAGTACAGCTGACCCAGCAGACGCAGATTTATGGCTCAATGAGTCGAAAAAAGCCTTTAGAATCCTTAGTATCCCAGAAACTGATAAATTTAGGCATGATGTGTACCTTTAAAAAGGAAGCATTGGCCATTGGTGGGCCATTGAAGAAGAGAAAAGACCTGGTGTTGAGGTCGGATGGCAGGAATTCCGATGTGAGTTTGTCAATAGATACTTTCCTAAGACTTATCTGGATGGGAAAATCTCATGATTTGAGTGGATTAAACAAGGACCAATGAAGATTAGTGAGTACGAAGCTAAGACAATAAAGCTTCTGTGGTTTTGTCCAAACATGGCTACTATGGATGAGGAGATGATTCAACATTTTGAGAAGGGTCTGAACACTGAGTTAACCACACTTGTAGCTAATCTAGAGAATAGAGAGAGGTTTGTCACCTTTGTGGAATCAGTTAGGAGGATAGAAAGGTCCATGATTGAGAAACAGGAGGCGAATAGTAGGAAAGAACCTACCCAGTTCTAGGGACAAATGTCTAGAAGTTTCAAGAAACTAAGGTTTCTTGCACCATTAGCACCACAGAGGTTCAATGCACAGACGCAATGGACAAACAAGGGTAGAGGCCATAGTACGACATCAATGTCAGTAATAGGACCATCTAGATCACAACGGGACATAAACTGCTTCAAGTGTGGGTAGACGGGACATATGCTGAGAGAATGTTCACTTAGAGACATGGAGGTAACCCAACCACCGAGGCAGAGTCAACAAGGCTCTCAGAAGCAATAGTTCGGAAGTGGCACACGAGGACGTGGACAAGTGTTCCAAGCAGGTTCATCTACACTAAACAATCAAGTACGGAGTCGGCAACAGGAACGACAAGATTCTATGGTATGAATCAGTCAGAGTCAGTAGTCAATCCACGAGTCATGACAAGTCAGATGGAATTGTTTCATTATGATATGTCTTCATCATGCTTCGTATCTATTTTGATTGATCCAGATGCTACACATTCCTTTATCACTCAAGAAGTGATTCATGACTGCAATATGACTGTTAGTCGTAGAGCAGATAATCTGTTATTAGAAATTCTGTCAGTTGGAACTACAATGTTGTGGGAGGTATGTTCTCCATGTATTCTTTCTTTTTTAGAGCACAACATTCAGGTGGATCGTATACCACTTGAGATGCATGGGTTTGATGTAATTCTTGGGATGGATACCCTAGAAAAGTATAAGGTTGTCTTGGATTGTAGTTCCAAGCAAGCTATGTTCACAGATAGTGATGAGACATGGGTCTTTCAGGGGGACATAAAGATTCTTCCAACCTATCTAGTGTCAGCAATGGTAGATGAGAGATTGATGCGACAAGGTTGTGAAGCATTCTTGGCACATGTGGTAGACACCAAAGCAGAGAGTCCTAGTCTTTCTGAAGTTCCTATTGTCTGGGAATTCATGGATGTGTTTCCTGACGAATTTCTAGATATTCCTCCACCTCGAGAGATTGATTTCGTGATTAATCTAATTCTGGGTACACAACCCATAGCCCAAACACCTTATAGGATGCCCCCTGCTGAGATGGCATAACTCAAGAAACAGTTACAGGAGTTGCTTGAGAAAGGTTTCATTTGACCGAGTACTTCATCATGGGGTGCTTCGGCTCTTTTTGTTAAAAATAAGGATGGGTATATGAGAATATGCATAGACTATAGACAACTTAACAAGGTGACTATAAAGAACAAATATCCTTTGCCAAGGATGGATGAATAGTTTGACCAGTTGTGTGGTGCAACAATGTTCTCTAAGATAGATCTAAGGTCAGGATATCATCAGTTGCATATCAAGGAGAGTGACATATCTAAGTCAACCTTTAGGATAAGGTATGTTCATTATGAGTTTGTAGTTATGTCGTTTGGAATAACTAATGCAACAACTGCATTCATGAAGTTGATGAATAGAATCTTCCGGCCATTCCTTGATCAGTTCATAGTGGTCTTCCTAAACACATCCTAATATACAGTAGAGATGGTAAAAAACACGAACAACACCTTCGTCAAGCCTTAACTTTGTTGAGACAACACCAGCTATGTGATAAATATAACAAGTGTGAGTTTTGGTTGTCAGAAGTGTCTTTCCTAGGACATGTTATATCTGCTTCAGGTATTCGTGTTGATCCTAAGAAAGTGGAGTCTGTTGTAGAGTGGGAATAACCCAAGACACCAACTGAGATTCACAGTTTCCTAGGTCTGGTAGGGTACTACAGAAGGTTTATTGAAGACTTCAGTTCTATAGCATTATCCCTAACTGGATTGACCAGGAAGGAGGTTCCTTTTGTCTGGAATGACAAGTGTCAGTGTTCTTTCTAGTTGTTGAAAGAAAGGTTGACTGGTGCACCTGTGTTGGTTTTACCTGAGTAGGGAAAGGGATACATTGCTTTCTGTGATGCCTCTAAGAATGGTCTAGGATGTGTGCTGATGCAGAGTGATCATGTAGTTTCTTTTGCTTCCCGACAGCTTAAGAAACATGAGGAGAATTATCCGATGCATGATTTAGAATTAGCTGCAGTGATCCACTCGTTGAAGATTTGGAGGCATTATTTGTATGGAAAAACATGTCAAATTTTCATAGACCATAAAAACTTAAAGTACATCTTCTCACAACACGAGTTGAATATGAGACAATGCTGCTAGATGGAATTAATCAAGGACTATGATTGTACAATTGATTATCATCCAGGAAAAGCTAATGTAGTGGCAGATGCACTAAGTAGAAAATCTTCATCTCCAACCATAGATAAAGCACAGTTGAATTCTTTAATGTGCTTTAAACAGACATGTTTGCCTCTTTGAGACAAATAAATGTACATTTAAAAGTATCTTTGTTAGCTGGATTAATGGCCAAGATGCATGTGAAACCTACTATGAGACAATAGATTAAAGAGGCACAATAGGCTGATACTGTGATTCAACATATCATGTCAGAGTATGATAGTGAGAAATGGGACGGTTTCCATGAGGTAGTCTGTTACCATGGTAGGATGGTAGTACCTGATTCCAATGACTTAAGAAAGATTGTTATGGAGGAAATTCATTCATCCATGTATGCAATGCATCTAGGGAGTACTAAAATGTATCATAAATTAAAAGATATGTATTGGTGGCCTAGTTTGAAGAAGGATGTAGTTGAGTTTGTTATGCGGTGTCCAGTGTATCAACAAGTTAAAGCAGAACACCAAAAGCATGTAGGAACATTGCAACCCTTACCTATAACGCAATGGAAATGGGATCACGTGACAATGGATTTTGTGGGTCATAGTTGATAGGTTGACTAAGTCAGCACATTTTCTTCCTCTTAGAACAACCTATACTGCTAAAAAACTTACACATATCTACATAGATGAGATAGTATGGTGGCACGGAGTTTCAGACACAATTGTCCCAGTTTACAAGTCATTTTTGGGAATGACTACATAAAGCCTTGGGTACACAGATAAAGTTTAGCACAACTTTTCACCCTCAGACAGATGGACAATCTGAAAGGACTATATATACTTTGGAGGACTTACTTAGGGCATGTGTTTTTCAGTTTATAGGAAGTTGGGACTTACACTTGAGCCGAATAGAGTTTGCCTACAACAATAGTTATCAGACTAGTATTGATATGGAACCATATGAAGCATTATATAGTAGACGTTGTAGATCTCCATTATGCTGGTATGAGACAGGAGAATACCAACTTCTGGGTCCTGAATTAGTGCAACAAACAACTAAAAAGATTAAAGTAATACAATAACTATTGAAGGTTGTACAGGATAGACAGAAGTCATATGCTGATAAATGTCATAGACCTTTAGAATTCCAAGTTGGATACCGAGTGTATCTCAAGGTCTCTCCTTGGAAAGGTGTTCTCAGATTTGGGAAGAAGGGTAAGTTAGCTCCTAGTTTTATGAGACCTTACCTAGTGGCAGCACAGATTGGAAAGGTAGCCTATAGGTTGGAGTTGCCTCCTGAGCTACATAGACTACATCTAGTGTTTCATATATCTATGCTAAGAAAGTGTCATCCTAATATAGGGTTGGTGTTGCAACCTGTAGAGGTAGAATTGAATGAATCCTATGTGGAAGGTCCAATGATGATTCTTGACAGAAGAATCAAGAAGTTGAAAAATAAAGACATAGTTCTTGTGAAAGTTATCTAGCATCACTATGGTGTTGAAGAAGCCACATGGGAGCTGGAGGAAGAAATGAGGAGGAAGTACCCTTCTCCTTTCTCTTCAGATTTCGAGGATGAAATCCTTGTTAGGGGTTGATAATTGTAACATCCCTGGCCTAGTTATGGCATAAACCTAGAAGTTTTGCTTAAGTAAGTTATTTATAAACTAGTTTTAATCTTTTTAAAAGTAATTAAGACTCAAGGAAAGTTTAATTTTCAAGTTTGAGCTTATTTGCAAATTGTTTGTGCATTATATGATAGTTTGGGTGTAATTTGCAATTTACCCAAAATGAGGGGTTATATTGCAATATGTCACATTTTGAACATGCTTCAAGTGCTTTAGCATCATAAGAGAGAGAATGATTCTAAAGGGTGGCTTGTGGAAAGCCTAAGTTCCAAGTTGGAGCTTGTTTGAATAATGCTTGTGCCTTGTGTACCACTTTTGGTGCAATTTGCAATTTACCCAAAATGTAGGGTTGATATGCAAATTACCACCTCTAGAGTGTCCCTACTATCTCTTAGCATCATCTAGAGGAGAGATAAATAAATATGCACCATGTTTGAATCATATTTGAGTGATGGTGTTCTTGGTGATGAAAGACCAAGAAGAGTTGTATAGTTGAAACCCTAATATGAGTTGTATTGAGTTGTAGAGCTTATATGGGATTGCCTATCAGCCAAGGATCCATAGAGGAGGTCCCATATAATTTTTTCAACTCTTGGAAAAGGTCATGATGAGTTAAGCACCTCAAGAAGGTGATGGATATCGGTTTACAACTTTCCTTGGAAAAGTTGTATTGGTTTGTGAATAAAGTGATGTTGGGCTGAAATATCTTGCTCAACAAGATAACTAATGGCCGAAATCTTATCCATATATTATCCTCAAGAGTTTTTCATGTCAAGATAAATATGTGTGCATGCATGGACACGTGTCAACCATGCATGTACACATGTCACCTAGTAGTATAAGGTGATGACACCTCTTATACACTCTCTCTCATGAACCTCAATTATATATACCACTCCTTTCACCTACTACTGAAACTTTTCAAATCCTACAACCCTCTTTCTCTAAGATATGCATAGTAGTTGAGGAGAAAGGAGGAGCTCAAGCCTTAATCTTAAGGTGAAGCCATGGTCATCTTCAACCTTGGTTGAAGCATGAATCTTGGGTTGTGATTCTTCCTTTCTTTTCTTCTTCACCAAGTTCTTATCTATGGATTCTTTGCATATAGAGGAGTTGTGAACAAGTCTTGGATCTTTGATAAGTTCATATTCAACCTTGGGAACGTGAAGCTTTGGATCTTGGAGCTTTGAAGTTGTTCTTGAGGCGGGTTATATAACTTGAACCTAATCATGTTACTATTCACCTTCAATCTTGCTATACTTGATGATCTACTTTCAATTTTGAGTTTTCTTGAATAATTGTTGAATCCTTGAGTTATAATAGTTTCATAGGACTGTTGTCCATGAACTAGGATAGTAAGTAATGAAAGTATAAAGCTTGATGATGATGACATCATCATGGCACAAACTGATATCAGGTTGAAGCACCTCTGACCTGATATGGTGATGAAACCCAACATGGTGATATGAAACCTGATATACCTTGGAACCCCACACCCCTATCATTTTATGTTTTTGGGTTGGTTGAAAAAGTACTAACCAGTTTTCTATCCTATCACTCAACACATGGTAGGTTGATACTTTAAAGGTTTGAAGAGGTATGAGCATAAGGGTCTAACCCGATATGCAAAACCTTAAACTTGAGTAACCCGATATAAGTGACGCACACACACACCTCTTGGACGATATGGTGTGAAGCACACACACACCTCTTGGATTATATGGTGTGACACACACACATACACCTCTTGGATGATATGGTGTGAAGCACACACACACCTCTTGTATGATATGGTGTGATACACACACATATACACCTCTTGCCCGATATGTTAAGCAAGCATACACCTCTTGCCCGATATGGTAAGCAATCATACACCTCTTGCCCAATATGGTAAGCAAGCATACACCTCTTACCCGATATGGTAAGCAAACATACACCTCTTTCCCGATATGGTAAGCAAACGTACACCTCTTGCCCGATATGGAGGTAAGCACCTCCAATCCGATATACTTGATTGAGTAAACCATGGAGTGTGTTATGTCAAATAATACATTAAGATGTAAAGAGTTTAATGTATTTTGATAAGTGTAGGCCAATGTACCTTGAGAAAAGGGTTGAACCAACTTAATAAAGTATGATGTGATCAATATCTTAGTGTGGATGAGAGAGAAACTCATACTTTGTGTGATAATCATTTAATGAGCACACATTGATGCTCCTAATATGTGTGGAGCCATTAATCAGGGTTTTGATTCTTAATAATATGAACTTGAAACCCTAATCAACTTGAAACCCTAACTGGCTTGAAACCCTAACTGGCTTGAAAGGGAAACCCTAACCCTAATAATGGGAAGGTTGTATTTCTCTTGTATTGCATGGTGATGTTATGTACTTGATATTATTTTTATCATGAAATACTAACCATGCATGTATCATGAGATGATGAGCATAGCCATGTATGAGCTATGATCTTTCATATGATATAGATTAAATGGGCCTTGTGAGCCATGTGAAATACTTGTGCAATAAGTATAATGTATACCTAGTCTGAGGACCTAGAGGTAATAGTTACATGATAAGAGGTGACAATCTTCAGTGATGAACTAAGTGTTTGAATATCCAGATCTAGCAATCATGATGATGATAATGTGAAGGGATGAGAATTCCTAGTAATGTGATAATGGACTAAGATCCCAAGTGTTATGCATTCAATATGTTCCAAAGATTATGAAAGTACTTGATAAATGTATTACACCTTTCTTTGTAGAATCTGTTATAATTCATGCTTATAACTTGGTTGATGCTAAAATATACTGTAATGCACCTAATTAATCAAGTGGAACCTTATCATGTAGTTGCCCTGGCCATATATCCATTCGGTGTCAAGATTTGCTGAATGGTGAAATGAGTTTAACTCAGAGTGCATATTTTTGAATATGTGGGGGTGACGGATGAACATATCCTTACGTCCAGATAGGGATTTTTATGCGATCTCCCTGAGGAATACCATGGTTGTTGTGTGATCTCCCTGATAAAAATGTACCGGGGTTGCTGTGTGATCTCCCCAAAGAGAGTGCATACTGCGGCTGTAGCTCTATAATGAAAATGTCGCTATACCCCAACAAGCTAGTTGTAGTTTGACATGATGTCACTGCCAGTGGTCTTGTACTGAACAAGACATGTGAGGTCTTGGCAGTCGACTCTTCCATTGACCTTGTATGGTACTGATTTCGACTAAGCGGTGGTCGGTTGGAGCATGAGAGGTATACCTCATCTCCTCTGGGCATAAGTGTGATTGTAAATATGTAATCATCCGTGTAGCGTATCTGTTTAAGGATTGAATACGGAAACATTGGTTGATGTTACATTACTTTTATACATCATAAATAGATAGATGTTATATGTGTTCTTCGTATTCCTTATAAAGTGAATAGATGATTTATTGCTCTATCTTGGATAGCTGCAATGCTTTAAAAGATGATATTGCTCTATTATGCTTTTAAACAATGATTAATCTTGATTATTAATATAAAAGATCCTCTGCTCAGTTTTATACTATTTACTCATGATAATAATATTGTTGGCGGAGAGTTATATCTCTCGCTGGGACTTTTGTCTCACCTCATTGGTCCCAACATTTTTAGGTGGATGCAGACGAGGAGGTAGAGACCGTACTGTAGAGGGAGGAGAACAACAACAGGGACAACAGTAACATCTCAAGATTGAGTTTGTTCTCTGTCATGTCTTGTAGATAAAAGTCCTATGTGTTGTCTCTGTACTCTCAGGTCCTTGGGAGTTAGTATGTAATGGTTTTATAAATGATTTAAGATTTTGGATTGTATGCCTCAAGGTTTTATGTTGCTTATGTATATGTTTGGGCAAAGCAACTGGTATATGATATCTTCGAGATAAGATGGTACAATGTATGTACAATGTGAACCATGATGTATATATTGCCTTGGTTATTTCTTTAAGAGTTTCTTAGCAATGGATCTCTTTGCAAAATGATTTTAATTTTTAGTGATTTTCATTAATCCACTACTAATGGTTATTCTGCATAATTACTATGATGATTTGACTGTCGGTTTGATAGTGGTCGACACAAGTTTTGCTATCAGAGCAAGGTTCACTGAGTCTACAGAGACATAGGATTAAGGTTATTGAGTTTGTTCTAGTATCCTCTAGTTTATCTTATAGTGACTTCTGTAATATAGGAGAAGAAGTAAAGCTGAAGGATGGCTGGAGCACACGAAGAATATGTTGCTAAGAGTAGTGTTGCTACACCAGGGGGAAGTGCAAGGGATCAGGGTAGAGAGGAATTAGTGCTTGAGAATCCCCATCTTAATCAAGCCATGCTAGAAAACCCAGCCTTTCATGCTCTTTTCGGGCAATTCATGACCACAATGATGCATATGGCAGATCGGATGCCAGAACCAACACCTAGGGCACCAGTTCGCAATGAGGGACATGGATCTAGTAAGACCTTTGAGCGGTTACACTAGGTAGGATCCATCGAATATGCCGATACTGCCGACCCAACAGACACAGATTTATGGCTCACTGAGCTGGAAAAAGGCTTTAGAATCCTTAGTATCCCAGAAACTGATAAAGTTAGGCATGCTGTGTACCTTTTAAAAGGAAGCGCTGACCATTAATGGGACATTGAAGAAGAGAAAAGATTTGGTGTTGAGGTCAGATGGCAATAATTCCAACATGAGTTTGTCAGTAGATACTTTCCCAAGACTTATCTGGATGAGAAAATCTCACAGTTTGAGCAAATTAAACAAGGACCGATGAAGATTAGTGAGTATGAAACTAAGTTTATGGAGCTTATATGGTTTTGTCCACACTTGGTTACTACGTATGAGGAGAGGATTTGGCATTTTGAGAAGTGTCTGAACACTGAGTTAACCACACCTGTAGCTTCTCTAGAGAATAGAGAGAAGTTTTCCACCTTTGTGGAATCAGTTAGGAGGATAGAAAGGTTCGTGATTGAGAAACATGAGATGAACAATAGGAAAGGACCTACCCAATTCTAGGGACAAAGGTCTGGAAGTTTCAAGAAACCAAGGTTTCCTACACCATTAGCATCACAGAGGTTCAATGCACATACACAATGGACGTCAAGCAAGGGTAGAGGCCATAGTTTTCTGCCAAGTGGAGCCCATAGTATGGCATCAATGTCAGTAACAGGACCATCTAGACCACAACGGGACATAAATTGCTTCAAGTGTGGGCAGACATGACATATGATGAGAGAATGTTCAGTTAGAGACATGGAGGTAACCCAACCACCAAGGCAGAGTCAACAAGGCTCTCAGAGGCAACAATTCTATAGTGGCACATGAGGACATGGATAAGAATCCTAAGTAGGTTCATCTGCACTAAACAACATAGCACAGAGTCAGAAACAGGCAATGAAAAGATTCTATGCTATGAATCAGCCGGAGGTAGTAGTCAATCCACGAGTCGTGACTGGTCAAATGGAATTATTTCATTCTGATATTTCTTCATCCTGCTTCGTATCTTTTTTGATTGATCTAGTCGCTACACATTCCTTTATCACTCAAGAAGTGATTCATGACTGCAATATGACTGTTAGTCATAGAGTAGATAATCTATTATTAGAAGCTCCGTTAGTCGGATCTGTAGTGTTACAAGAGGTATGCTCTCCCTATGTTCTTTATTTTTCAGAACACAACATTCAGGTGGATCTTATACCACTCAAGATGTACAAGTTTGATGTAATTCTTGGGATAGATACCCTAGAAAAGTATAATGTTGTCTTGGATTGTGGTTCTAAGCAAGCTATGTTTGCAGACAGTGATGAGACATGGGTCTTTCAGGGGGGACAGAAAGATTCTTCCAACCCGTCTAGTATCAACAATGGTAGCTGAGAGATTGATGTGACAAGGATGTGAAGCATTCTTGGCACATGTGGTAGACACCGAAGTAGAGAGTCCTAGTCTTTCTAAAGTTCCTGTTGTCATGGAATTCAAAGATTTGTTTCCTATAGAATTTCCAGATATTCCTCCACCTTGAGAGATTGATTTCAAGATTAATCTAATTTTGGGTACACAACCCATAGCCCAAACACCTTATAGGACGACCCTTGCTGAGATGGAAGAACTCAAGAAATAGTTACATGAGTTGCTTGAGAAAGGTTTCATTTGACCGAGTACTTCTCCATGGGGTGCTACAGTTCTTTTTGTTAAATAGAAGGATGGGTATATGAGATTATGCATAGACTATAGACAGCTTAACAAGGTGACTATAAAGAACAAATATCCTCTTCCAAGGATAGATGATATGTTTGACCAGTTGCATAGTGGAACAGTGTTCTCTAAGATAGATCTAAGGTCAGGATATCATCAATTACATATCAAGGAGAGTGACATACCTAAGTCAGCCTTTAGGACAAGGTGTGGTCATTATGAGTTTGTAGTTGTGTTGTTTGGACTAACTAATGCATCAACTGCATTCATGGAGCTGATGAATAGAATCTTCTAGCCATTCCTTGATCAGTTCATAGTGGTCTTCCTAGACGACATCCTGATATATAGTAGAGATGGTCAACAACATGAACAACACCTTCATCAAGCCTTAACTTTGTTGAGACAACACTAGCTATATGCTAAGTATAGAAAGTGTGAGTTTTGGTTGTCAGAAGTGTCTTTCCTAGGACACGTTATATCTGCTTCATGTATTCGTGTTGATCCTAAGAAAGTGGAGTCTGTTGTAGAGTGGGAACAATCCGAGAAACCAACTGAGATTCACAGTTTCTTAGTCTGGTAGGTTACTACAGAAGGTTTATTAAATACTTCAGTTCTGTAGCATTACCCCTAACTAGGTTGATGAGGAAGGAGGTTCCTTTTGTCTAGAATGATAAGTGTCAGTGTTCTTTCCAGTTGTTGAAAGAAAGGCTGACTAGTGTACATGTGTTGGTTTTACCTGAGCAGGGAAAGGGATACATTGTTTTCTGTGATGCCTCTAGGAATGGTCTAGGATGTGTGCTGATGTAGAGTAATCATGTAGTTCTTTTGCTTCCTGATATCTTAAGAAACATGAGGAGAATTATCCGACACATGATCTAGAATTAGCTGTAGTGGTCCACACATTGAAGATTTGGAGGCATTATTTGTATGGAGAAACATGTCAGATTTTCACAAACCATAAAACTTAAAGTACATCTTCTCATAGCACGAGATGAATATGAGACAATGTCGCTGGATGGAATGAATCAAGGACTATGATTATATAATTGATTATCATCCAGGAAAAGCTAATGTAGTGGCAAATGGACTAAGTAGAAAATCTTCATCTCCAACCATAGATAAAGCACAATTGAATTCTTTAATGTGTTTTAAATGGGACATGTTTGTCTCTTTGAGACAAATAAATGTACAGTTAAAAGTATCTTTGTTAGCCGGATTACTGGCCAAGATGCATATGAAACCTACTATGAGATAACAAATTAAAGAGGCACAACAAGGTGATACTATGATTTAGTAGATTAGGTCAGAGTATGGTAGTGAGAAACGGGATGGTTTCCATGCATGAGTCAGAGGATGAGGTAGTCTATTACCATGGTAGGATGGTAGTACCTGATGCCAATGACTTAAGAAAGATATTTACAGAGGAGGGTCATTCATTCATGTATGTAATGCATCCAAGGAGTACTAAAATGTATCATAACTTAAAAGATATGTATTGATGGCCTGGTTTGAAGAAGGATGTAGCTGAGTTTGTTATGTAGTGTCCAGTGTGTTAGCAAGTTAAAGAAGAACACCATAATGAGTGTGAGTGATGTAGATAGGATTCGTCCCTCCTATAAGAGATTGATATCTAGGGCCTCTGGATAAGCGAGACTAAGAATTGAACGGCCATACTCATGTGATTCAATATGTGATATGTGAACTCACATGCATCTCAGACAGCATGCTCTAGTTCAAGGAACATGGATTGAACGTTGAGAGGATGACGATTCCATGCCTTGAGTTCAATCCGAATATCAGAGACAAAGGAACTATACGATCACACTAACACTAATAACAGATTGTAGGTTGAAGTTGTTCTCCATCTTTTTGAATTTACTTGGGTAGCAATGATGTGTGACTAGGAACTGCTCTTTGCGTGTGATGTCATAATTGGTTATGGGCATTCACTGCCAATGTAATTGTGGACCTATAGGGTCACACACATAGGATACACTTGGATTAAAGGAGTATATTCTTGAATGATGTTTAGATTGAATACTAAAGGTGTTTAGGTATTCAATCAAACAACTAATTGGACTCAAAACCATCAAATTCAAGTGTTGAACTGACTGATTGGAGTGTTAGGTTGATTGAAAATTGAATTGGCTGATTTCTACATGACTCATGACACCAAATGATTGGCTCATTGGTGAAGCGATCGGCTTAGGTTGATGAGATGAATAGTTCACTTGGTGAACTGATCGGCTTGGTCAAGCCAACCGAAGCTTCTGGTGATTTTCTCAAATTATGAGAAAAGTTGATCGTTTCACTTTGTTCAATTTGATTGGTACAAGGATTAATGTTGGACATTAATTGGAAACAAATTGTGAATTAAATTGCAATTGAGAAACACTACGAGATGATCGGCTAATTGAGTGAACCAATTGGCTCATTGTGCCATCTGACCGGTTCACCTGTTGCATGCTACAAAATTCAGGAAAATGCTGGACCCTTCTACTCCCACACAGACTGGGAACCCTGACCCTAGCCTCTATTATAAATAAAGGGGTACTGGGGGCTTCCCAACACACATAATTGAGAATCATTTCTCTAATAATTGTTGTCCTCTCTGGTTTTGGTAACCAATAGAGAGCCCGAGCAAGTCCTACCCGTTAAAGGGAGGGATGGCGAGGGAGAGAACAACTGAGAACAATTATGGGAGAGCACACTGGTGACTAGTATGCCGAAAGAAGGGGACAACTCCTTCTCGTTTGCTCTGGTAGTGAAACATGAAGTTCTCGATGGTCCATGTGGACTACTCTAGAGGCAGGAGTCCATTGGCTGCTACTAGAAGGACATCATCAACTGCTGTCTGTGGTGCCAGACCAGGAGGCCGGTGGAGACAATTATTCCAGTGTTGTTGCTGTTGAAGGAGTGTGCTACTGCCTGAAGAAGAAGAAGCATGATGCTAATTCAAGGGTAATGTCATTGGAATTTCTCCAAGACCAGGTATAACCTTACAAACCTTTCTTCCTAGATACATTGTTATTGATGCGATCTTGTTGTTCTGGAAGACAAGAATTTTTTTTCCGATGCCTATATCTATGCTACAAGCCCACATGCCCCAAGAAATAGAAAATATTTCTTATAGAGGAAGGAATGACTAAGGTAGAAATGAGACCCACTGTGATGGTGTGGACTTTTGAGATCCTAAATTTCCAATGAAATAAGTGAATTTAGGCATGTTGAATTATTTTGAAGAGTCCAAGTGCTTTGATAAATATGGATGTCAATTGGTGTTGATATCATGACTATGATTCATAAGTTCATACTCTCTTGAAGTATTTAATTGAATGATCAAATAAGTGAGTCTTGGTAATAAAGTTGGGTGAGATGTAGCTTGGATGATGCTAGAGCTATGGTCAAAGATTCATGATATTTAGATATTCCTAGGAGGAGATATCATGATTTGAAATTGGTGAAATAATGCATGTGTTGATGACTTTAGAACTATGCCTATTAATGATTTTAGACCAAGTTGTTGTTTTGGAGATGTCATGCTACCCTTGACAATAGGTAAAAGGATAAGCATCCTTTCTAATGCCACATATCTTCCTCTAGAAGCCCATGGATTGGTGATATGATGGCCAAAAGTTGTCTCTAAGTTACGATTAGGCCCAACATCGTGGGTGTACCACGATGCCCATTTTTGACCAAGGCCATGTCGTGGTCATGGCTAGATGGCAGAAACCAAATCGGAAATTGATCTCACAACACCTATATAGAGTGGTGACCACTCATATTGAGGGTTTGACTAGAGAGTAGAGAAGAACCATTGATGGTGTTTGCATAGACGCAAGCACTGAGATAGTCAGAGGATGAGGATGAGACTGACAGAGCAAGGATGCCTCTTCCCCACCACCGCTTTCACTGGCAGCTCCTAGATGAGAAGCTTTGGAGAAGAGGATAAGAATCTTTGTTGTTGAGGGTCCAAGGACTTGGCACAGACTTTAGAGGTGTTAGCAGGGGATGCTAGCAGATGATTGCACACTGTAGACCTCCCCCATGGTGGTGGTGTGACCCAGAGGATGATGACCTCAGGAAAACCCAGAGAGGGAGATCCAATGCTGGAACTTGAGGGTAATGTCAAGTCCTCTGGTTGTGTATGGAGTAGATGCTCAATAGAGCAGTTCCACCATGGCGGCAGGTGCAGACGAGCTCTGCTGATCCTTAGCCCCAATGGTTTCCGACGATCGTGGTGGAGCCATAACATCGTCTGATCAAGGGAGGGGCGGAAGATCGGTTACGGGTAAAGCTCAGAGTAGATGATTCCATGTCAGGAGAAGGAACTTGCTTAGTGATTGCACAGTGGAGACCAGACAACAGTGGCACATCGACATCTCAAGAATAGAGGAGCACGTGCACAGGCGAGAAACCCAGATCGCGTTCTCAAAACAGCCACACACAAAGGAGAAAGGGCGGCCCAAAGCGTGAAAGCAAGGAAAGAAAGGGCAAAACTGGCCCTCCAAGCCAAACCAGGAGGGTCCAGACTACTAAACCAACCGGCTCACCAAGTCAGCAAGGCAAGAGTTGTGCCCACCATAGTGGCCACATGGTAGTGTGTGATTGGCCACAAAAGGTAATAATTCAATAAATCTACAGATCTTATATAATTCATAGAAATTAGCTTGTTTATCCAAAAAATACAAATAAGGTACCAAAATTCTCACAAAAATGAGTAGAACAAAATAGAATGATCATATCAGGTTTTTAATGCACTAATCTCAGTAATATCATGCAAGATGTGATAAAATATCAAGCGATGGCATAAAATTATGATAAAATCTCAGTAAATCCTAAATCATGTTTATAATCTATATAAGGTCAGTGATTATGATGTTGATGTACAAAATCATGTAATTTGCTTTATATAGCTAATTAGGGCTAATAACCCTAATTAATATGCAATAAATACATTTATGATCAATAAAAGTTGAAATTTACAGAACACCCTTTTTAGTAACAGGAATATAATATGTAAATATGAGATCAATTTTATACATGAAATCTGTGTTATATGAAACTAACCCCTAATACATGGTTTAAAACCCTAATTTAGGTTAATGATGTAACCTAGTGTTAATATGTGCATAAAATACTATGGAAGATAATGTTCATATGATGAACCCTAATCTATAACATAACTGGAAAATAAGATTAGAGAGATAAACACATGAAGAGGAGACAAATAATGATTCACATATCCTAATGAACTAAGCTAAACCCTAATGGATATAAATAGGGTTAAGATGATGAGAATATGATGATAGTACATGGTCTTATCTTCATCAGGTTTGACCAAGGATATAGTTGATATCAGAGATATGTGATGATTAGGTTTGTCTTTCTTGATCAAGGTACGCCATTACCTGTTACTTGGCTTATTATACAATATGCTTGTGTTATATGTGTAGTAAAATGCTTGGCATATGATATTGGATGAAATGATTGTTCTTGTATGATATGTTGCATGATTTTCCATACTTATTGCTATGAACACATCAAACATAATATATCTGTTCCATTATATGAAAGCACTAAATTCTTTGGTAGTACAATGCTTGGAAGTGACCTAACTCTTTGGTAGTCGGTCACATTGTACACATGATCTAAATATTTGGTAGTCGATCATAAAGGCCTTAATCTTGAGCTCCTTGAGAGCCAAGAGAATGCATCAAAACCTTCGGCGGTCAATGCATGGATATATAATGGAAAATGTGCTTCAAATCTGTGTTCTCTTTTGTTAATGAAAATATCTTTGTGCAGTATATGATCTTTCTTATATTTCTTTATAACTACCAAGTATTAGTTTTATCTTATTGCCAAGATATGATGAGAGGTATATAAAAGACATGTAGGCATACTCAGTACAATATTCTTGAATATTGTGCTGACGTTTACCACATGTAATCTTTTGTTTAGGTTGTGGTTATGCTCTTGAGGAACTGGGATAGTTGAGAGTTGTGTGGCGAGCTGATGTATAGGTGGACCCGTTGTCTTAAGATCCTATAGTTTAGTTGTAGTACATGTATATGTAGAAGTTTTTTGTTCAATATGTAATATCAAATGTTGTAACAATTCATGTTGTAATTTTATGTTGAATGGTGAACATGTGTTGTATGGTTTTATTATTGTTCATGTGCATGTGCTACTGATTGTTCCTTCTAACTCCCTTGATTTTCCCTTTCTTAGCCTAGTGTGTGATGCTGAAATTGGGATTCTCGCTGAGGTGAGGGTTTCAATTTGGATGTCACACATCAAATTAAGTTTCAGAAAATCTGGGGACGTCACACCCACTATGGCCCTGTCAACTTCAATCCCGGATTTGGATACTCGATGGCCAAGAATAATGCTTTTGAGGACAATGAAGTGAGTGTTTTCCCATGATAGAACCAAATGAACTTTCACACACATTTTAGGAGCGACAGTGAGGTGAGACGAGCACTCATCAAAAGACTTCCCAAACACTAAAAAATCATCCATGAAGACTTCAAGAGACAAATCAAACATAAAAATGAAGACAGTCTAACACAACTTTAGAAAGTGGAGGGGACATTGCAAAGTTCAAATGACATTCTTCTATAAGAAAAGGTACCACTTGGATAGATGAAGGTAGTCTTTTCTTAATCTGTGGGGTGCCCTACCCCTTTTAAGTATCCACATTAGCCATCAAGAAAGCAGTAGAAAGTTTTCCCTACCAAACTCTATAGAATATGGTCAATGAATGGTAGAGGTAAATGGTCCTTATTTATCTTGTCATTTAGTTTTTCATTGTCAACACACATGCAATATTTCTACTTTTCCCTCACAAGCATCATTTCACCATCTTCATTGCATGGCACAATGACTCTATCCTTCTTGGGTACACCTTGGATAGGGTTCTCCTAAGGACTATCATAAATGGGATAGATGATCGAGGCATCTAGTAACTTTACCACCTCTTGAGTCAAAACCTCTTTTAACTTGGGATCCAATCTTATCTGCATTTGATGGCTTGGTCTTGCATCATCCATAAGAGAGATTCTATGCACACAGATGGAGGAGTCAACACCACTCAAATTGGAAATAGACCACCCAACAACTTGAATGTTCTTCTTTAAAATAGAAATGAGAGCATCTTATTGGTTCGGAGAAAGGATAGAAGAAATGATCACTGGGAGGGTTTCATTGGGACCAAGGTATGCATTACTTTAAGCCTTCAATAAATGTTTTCAACTTGAGAGAAAGAGGGTCCTTAATGAAATTCTTCAAGGGCTTTACAAAAATAAAGGGTAGATGTTCACTCGCAACAATTAACACAAACTCACTTTTTCTTCAACATCCTCATCTAATATCTCAACAATAGGCTCTAGACCTATACCCTTTGTGGGTATCTCAATCCACTTAAGTATATCTACAATCTCCTCTAAACAATCAACAAGACAATAATGTTCCCCAGTGGAACCTATCACCTAGGCTTTGGCATATGGTTTGAAGATGTTCAACTTGATCTTCATGTGCATGAAGGTCACATACATGGTGTTGGTCCTCACATGTATCACTGCACCGATTGGCACTATGAAGGGTATTCCCAAGATAATAGGTACTTTTCTTGTGTATTTTTTCATATCAAGCATAATAAAATCAATAGGAAAGAAGGCAAATGTGTTATCATCAAGTCTTACCGACACATCATCGATTCACCTTTGAGGTGTCTTCACAGAACGGTCAGCCAATTGTAAGGTACAGTTAGACAGATTCAATTGTCCATAGTTCAATTCAACATACACAAAATAAGGCATCAGATTTACACTAGAACCTAAGTCAAGAAGAGCTTGGTCTATGGTGGTGTGTGCCAATGCAATAAGGAATGATAGGAGCATCATGATCTTTCCCCTTCTTAAGAGTGGTGTGTTGTAGAATACATCTCACTTTCTCAATGAGATTGACTTGCTTAGTCTTTCTTCCGGCCAATTTCCTCTTAAAAGTGCACATGTCTTTTAGAAATTTTTCATAAGAAGGAATAAGCTTGATGGCATCCAACAAAGGGATATTGATTGGTACTTTCTTGAGCATCTTCATGATATCATCAGTGTCCTTTTTCATTATTTTTGAAGTAGAGGGTTCTTCAAGTGCATTGGGGAAAGACCATAGTTGTGTACCTCTCTTATTCACATCAACACAATCATCAAACGGTATCATAGGAATCATAGAAGTATCAATTGGTATCATAGTATCACTACCCTGCATCACGGTATCACTGACATGTATCACAATATCATATCTTTCCTCACTTATAAAACTATCAATTGTTCAACTCTTTGGCTACTCCAAAGTCTTCCCACTCCTTCTCACTGTCACAACCTTCACTTACTAGTGAGAAGGGGAGGGAGCTTGTTTTGGTTGTTGTGTCCCTTGAGATGGTGGCCTTTGGTGTGGGGGTTGGGGTTTTGGAGGATGTGTTTCAATTTTTCTTATTGTTGTGGAGGTGGTCGATGTTGTGGTGGTGGTGGGTATATATATGGTGGTTGTGGAGTGTATTAGAAGTTATATGGGGGTTGTGGTGGTGGAGAAGAGTAGGGGTTAGGAGGCCCTTGTATTGCTACAAGGTGGGCACTTGCCCTTGTGGTGGAACATAGGTGCCTTGAGGAGAGCACCCAAAGATCCACCAACACTATTAGGATTCAATAAGGTTTAAGATGGAAGTCTCCCATCTTCACGATGAGAAAGTAATAGAGAAATTTGGTCAATTCTTTGTTCCAACTGGATAATGTTTAGTCCTTGAGTGGACACATCTATCTTCACATAATAAAGGCTTCTCAATCTCCCAATGACTTCATGTTCAAATTTAGAATGTATTTTGACCCTTGATGTTGCCCTTGTCCTTCCTCTCCTTGCTTCTAAGATAAATTATCATGATTACTTGATTCTGGAGTAGTATTGGGCATTGGGCCTTTGTTGTTCTGACTTCCATATGATTGTAGGGCTTGCACCTCTTCACAAAGAGACTTCATGGAGTGCACAAATTGTGTAGAAGAGCCTCCCATATGTCTCTTCATATGATTCATCATGCCTCTTAATATTTTAAAAATTTGAGAGTTGGACTCGTCTTTGGTGTGAGAAGGTGAAGTTGTATGATTTGTATCATAATGCACATCCATATTTGAATCTCAATGTCTTGAGTTTTTAGCCAAGTTGTCAAAAAGAAGCCAAGATTCTTCAGAAGGTTTGGCCATGAATGTGCGACCACATGATGACTTTGCAACGGTCCGACTAATATCATAAAGTCCAGAGTGGAAGGATTGAACTAGTTGCCAAAGAGGCACCCCATGTTGGAGACAATTTAGAAGGAAATTCTAAAATCTCCCCCCAGATCTAGTCAAAATGCTAATTCTTGTCTTTAGTGAATGAAGTGATGTATCTTCTCATCTTATTGAACTTTGCAATAGGATAAATGTATCTGGAAATTCATTCTTCATCGCCTCCTTAGTGACAAACTCGATCTTTGAAGAATACCACTCCTTGGCCTTATCCTTGAGAGAAGGAGAATAAGGTGATCCAAATAAAATTGTCAGTAGTTACAAGAGTCCTAAAAGTAGAGAAAGTCTCCCAAAAGGCATCTATGTTCTTGTACAGATTTTCATTTTCAAACACAGAACATAGAGAGAAGTCTAAGAAGAGTTAGTGAAATGGAGAACTACCACCATGAAATCTGATCAACTCTATTAGAGATTAGAGAGTTGTATTTCTTGGGCATGAATAATCTATAGTGGCTTGTGCGTTGATGGAGGAGTTGGTCATCGTGTCATGTCCCTCCTCATGGTTGTGAGCATCCCTACTTGCCATCTCTTCCTATAGATGTTGGTTGCATGGATTTTTTTTGCCTTTGTCTTCCTATCTCAAAGGAAAGAGTCGATAGAAGGAGAATGATAGCCAAACATGAAACAATGGTTATCTGCACAAAGCGCAACCAATCAAAAGCAGACAAGTTAGTAAACATGTTTGCAAAATTAACACAAAGAATAATGAATAGCAATGGTGAGGGTAGTGGGATATTTTAAAAGCTAAATGAACAATCTAAGACTAGAACAAGCAATCACAAATGTATACTAACTACCCTATCAAGAACTAGTTACCATGAACAAGGCAAGAGGCTAATTAAGCAATTTAGGAAGCTAACTAGGTAAGAACTAGATAAGCAAGAGATAAATTAAGGTTTAGATCAATTAATGGAGGTGTGGACTGTTTGGGTTAATGTGACTATACCTAGGTTGGGAGGTCATAACATGCAAGCACATTTCATTCATTTAGATCATTAAACCAACCACAAGTTAGATGCTAGAGAGCTACCTTAAACCACTAATTGGCCATGGATGGAATACAACTTGTATAGGAAAACTACTCTCTATCACCCCCTATACAAGATTTTGAGGCTCACTTGGATTCGGGTTTAGGTGAAATTCAAATAAGATTTAAGAAAGTTTATGTTTTTGGGGTAGAATCTCTTAGGGTAATTGGGGGCTAAGGGTAGTAATGGAGGGTACAAATGAGGGTATTTCACCTCAATAACCAACCATCTAGCCTTAAAGTATATCCAAGCAAATTGCACTAGGTGCTTCTAAACTAGCTCCTTATATCTCACACCTAGGAGTAGGAGAAGGGATAGATATGTAGGTAGATGGGTTGCTATCTAGGGATCCACTAGTTGGACCTAGGAGCAAATCCCAAAATAGCTACATATAACCATTTCCCCTAGAACATAGATGGGTTCCAGAAAAAAATCAACAAGAAATCCTTGGGAAATGAGATAGAAGTAGAAAATAATAATTAAACAAATGAAATTAAGAATCTACACATTATTTCCCCCAATGTAGTATCAAAAGTCACATTTGAGCCCCAAACACCCACCTAGTGGGGCTTAGCTACTCATAATAAAAGAAAAGAAGAAAGACAAATGAGTAGAGGAGTGGATAGCCATGGATGCTTGGTGAAGACTCCTCCTTCTTCACTTCTTGCTATAGAAGAACGTCCTTCTAGCTCCTTAGTGGATTGAAGTAGCAAAACCCTAAAAATTAGGGTTTTGAGGTGGAAGATGGTGCAAATGAGGTGGGAGTAGGTGGAAATGATAGGGAAAGGAGTAGGTGGCACCTTGAATGTTTGGAATGGCTAAACTCCAGATCAAAGCTACCACAAATGTATGTATAAGGGATTGTGATGAATAGGGTTAACTGGGTTAGAATAGGAAATCAGTAGAAAAATGTACTAGGATTTGTTGGAAGCACAACTATTCAGGGTAGAACTGCCATGGCGATGGAAGGGTGGAATGATGGCACTAGGAGGGAACAACCATGGTGGTGGAGGAAAAATCACAGATAAAATTTTTAGTTTTGAAGGTCAGTAGCACGACTGCGCTGGACAACACGACCGTGGTGAGGGCTAGGTAGCATGGCCCTACTGGGCAATAAGATAGTGGTGGCAAGGTTGGGTGCAATCATTCTTCTTAGCACATGCACTGTGGGAGCCATCTATACGACCATTTTGTCTAGCACAACTTTGCTACAGTCTTCTTGGCATGGTCATGCTAGACAACACAGTCATGCTACTAGACTTACTTGGAGCTACTTCAAGTATGTGATTGTGGTGTGATTTTGACATGGGTATCATGGACGTTTTGTGGTACCACAATCGTGCTAGGATCTTTTGCTTGCACTTTTATCTTCTTTTTCACTATCCATGGAATTATTTGCTTTCACTTGACTCTTGGGCACTAGGTGTAAAGAGACGATCTTTATGATCAATTTTTTACAAAATTATATCAGAGTATATACACAAATAGTATGTATGTCATGCTTTAAAACCAGAGTTCACGGAAGCTATACATCATTATTAAGTATTGAAAACATAATGAGTCCTATCTACTCTTCAAAAGAGGACATATTTTGCATGTCTCCTATAAGTATTCTTTGTATCACTTGTCCATATATTCCCAGAGGGAATAAAACATGGACCCCAAGAAGGGAAGATGTTTCAACAAAGCTAGTACTAAATGTTTATTATTGAGTTATTTATATAAATATGAATAAGAAGAGATTCAAAATATTTAAAAAATAGGTAAGGACTATTTGGTGGACCAATGTCAATGACTGGAGGATTTTAAAGATGCAAAATATAGAATTCACAAGAATTTTGATATGTCAAATTTTGCAATATTGTTCAAAAAACTAGATGTACACAAAAGTAACAACAATTCCAAGTATTAAAATATCCAAATATTCAACAATTTAGGATTTATCCATTAGCACAAGAAATCTAATATTTCATCTTTGCCAGGTCTCGGTGCCTAGTGTTCTCCATTCTATGAGAGAATGAACCTTTTACATATGGGGGTAACAAGTACCGAGGGACTTGCAATTGTCCATCATCCACTGTGTAAGGTTGGGTGATATGACCCACCAAATCCAGCGAGTCAAAGATATCAAACAATATTTGAATTATCTTCCAACCATTCTTTTCTCTCGTCTATTAATATACATATAATTTATAGCAACACATGTTCAAAGACATGTGCTTTTGACAGCAAGTTTTAACATTTATGCAAAAGAGTTACCCAAAAAGCCAAAATTGAAATTATAGCAATACTAGTTTCAGTTAATCAACTCAAAACTTTAGTTGGCAATATTATTTAGTTTTATGAGAACCTAACTCCTATATCTAAAACATACTTAATTTATACAAAACCAATAAATCCATTAAATTAAACTTTCCCTCCATCTAGCACTGACTTTTTCTGGCAGTTAGAATATGTCTATATGGTATGTTGAAAGTTTTGTTGGACAACTTAAATAAACTTTCCTCAAGCACAAAATTTTTAAAAGTCAAAGATCTTTACTTACACATGGTCCATGGAGAGTCATCTCCTTAATTACTCGGTGCACACATATGGTAAATATGAACTTTTTCTTTAAAGAAAAAGACTTCTCTCCTACTCGTTCTACTTTCTAATATCTTTCTAATCCACATATAGAACTGACTGTGACTCTGAAAAAATGGTATAAAAACTACTACTAGTCTAAGATCATATGCCTCAAGATCTAAAATAAAAGGTGGAGAGATACAACTTGTTATATGCCATTGTTGTCTGGTTCTCAAAGAGCATTGTTCATCGGCAAAGAAGAAACAAGAACAATTACATATATACTTTCGAGTTCAGGAGTTGTCACATATACATCGAAAATAAGTTGCTTGAGTCTTCTAAATGTAAAAGAGTTGCAAATTTATATTCATATATTTTGTTTATTATTCTTTTCTCAAGTAGATACATCTCATTGGGACCCATGATGTTGTTGATATACTATTCATCTGTTAAATGAAGCTCAAGACAATACATGTATGGTGTATCCTTTAGAATCTAGTCAGATAATATTATTTATTGATGAGTTTTAAAGAATTGAAAAAAAAAACAACTCAAATAATTAGTTGTAATAAGGTTGTTAGAATAATAGTTCATTTTGTACATTTTTTTTTCAAATTTAGTTGTTTGACCATGCCCCCAACCTTAAGTAGCTAGCTTTTTCCATGAGTTTCACACACATGTTTGATGGAAAGAGATTCATGTATTAGGGTCATGAGAAACACATACATGTGTTACATTATCATATATATATATCATGATGTTTTATATGCACAACTTCTTATTTATGAGCCGCTGTCAAGAACCTTTGTCGTAAATGTTGTAAATATTGTGAGTAAATCAAAGTGAATTCCGTTGTTTGAACCTATGATGTTTGAAAGGATAAATTATATCCCATTGAAGTATTAAACTCATATTTGCCTTGTTTTACTATGGTAGTTCCTCTTCACTTGTTAGCTGTATGTGATTAGTGATTTAAGTTAGTTTTTTGCTAAACTTGGGGTCCAGTCTAAATAATAATATTGTAATTGTTAATTGGGATTGTATCCCTACTAAAAGAGTGTCACTATAGAAACTAATCCTATTTCTCTATTAGAATCACTATGATAAAATGTATTCTCTATACCATCTAAGTCTAAATGACATAACAAACATATACAAGGGACCATATGCCCTCTTTTTTTGCCATTTGTCACCCAAAATAATTTTTATTAAGTCCAAGAGCCATTAGAAGTTGTGAACTTTTGGAGGACACTTGATGCATCAAAACTATTTACCAAAATGAGAAATGTGTCCACTATGTAAAAAGAATTTATAAGCTTTGTTAACATTATAAAACTCTCACAGATGCCATTGAATTTTGCTATTTTTATAATGTTATGAAAGGTTTTATTTTATCATGATAGGAGGAAGCAATAAGACATAACAGCTTACTGATCTATGATATGTCAACATGTTCAAAGCATCAACAAGATTGATGGATTTAATGGTTGAAGGTATTTGAATATCATGTTTGGAATTGGTTCATGCGGCCTAAGAAAGACCACAAATAAAAAAAACTCACATTAGGACAACAATGTGGTGGTGTCTTGATGGTCTATAAGGTGTTGGGCTTTAAGTTGATACTTCCAAAATATAAACTTCATTTTAATTTTAATCAATATCAATGAGGTTTGGTCTTATACTATTTCATCTTGATATAATGTAGATATATACAAGTATGATGTGCAATGATGGAGGCTATAACTTTATTAAACATACAACATAAATGTAATCTTAAGTTGAAAATGCCCTATCCTCCTAGTTGTTAGTTGAAAACAAGACTCTCATCTAAATAGATGCAGCCTTTTAGCATCAATGGTTCTACCCTAAATAATGTCCCTTATGATCTTGTCAACAATTCTTCTAATTTTAGAAGGTAGGAGTAACAACTAATAGAGTATTATGGAATACCTATCACAATACAATAGAAAGCCCGTAGTGAGAATTGCCCGCTTTTACGATACAATCCACTACCTAATTCTAATACAATTCCATGTCTATGGTAATTTATATCTTAGATCAAGTGCTTTACGTTCAATCTCTAGGTATCTTTCCACTACCCGTGCATTACCTTTACCAAAGAATGCATAAGATAGTGTTTATCCGTGGGTTTTAGGCATTTAATTCACCTTCCAGATTAATTATTTTCCTAAGATTTCCAATGAAGGTGATCAATCAACAAAAGAAAATTCATTCACACACATAAATATCCATGAATTAGGAGGGAAAATTGCATTAAATCATGTAAAAGTCAATACAGTGGTTCCCCGGGCTACTCCCAGGTCCTAAGGAATCAAGGGGTTTATCCCCGCATGATTTTTAGTTGAAAATACATGGAAGGAGAGAAGAAAAATGTAGGAAACATGAAAGAATTTGTGTAACCCCTGGAAAGGCGATGTTCCATATGATCCTCCTCGAGAAACGCATGTTCTGCAGCCTTCCGGCGGTAGAAATGCTCGTCAAAGGTGCTCAAATCATCCACTTATTGTCCTTCGGCTCCGTGCTTCTCTCCCTCTCTTCTCTCGTCCCCCACGGTGCAACGTGATGTCCCCTTTTAGGTCTGGCCGGCCTCCCCTTTTTGTCCTAGGTCACTTACGGTACCACATAACGTGGACCGTTGGATCGGGCGACCGATTTAGATTGCTGAAATCTGACAGAGTCGGTGGCACCGACTGGGTGGTCAGTGGCACCAACTTTATCAGACCTTTGTCAATCTCTGGCTGAGTCGGTGTCATCGACTGGAATGTCAGTGGCACTGAGCTGAGGTGAGTTTCCTCCCTTTCTCACTGAACCTAACTCGGTGACACCGACCTATGTGGTTGATGCCATCGAATCATCTAGGCGATCGCCTCCATCGCTAAAGCTTTGTCTCGGTGGTACCGACTTAATGGTCGGTGCTATCGAATCCTTTGGTTGATTTCTTCCTGGTCAATGATGCCACGTCGGTGGCACCGACTTCAGGGGTCGGTGGCACCGACTCTACACTATGCATAATATACCTAAAAAATGCAGAAAATTGAATATAAGTTTATATAATGTATTAAATCATATAAATATGATGAAACAAGCATGATTTGATGCAAATAGAGTGTACATGCCAACCATAGTGATTTATGCAAATATAAACAAAGAAATGACAAATAAGTGTACAAAACACATAAAATCAGCCTGTAAAAGTGACTCAAAACCCGTGCATCAAACTTCCCTAAGCTGAATCTTGCTTTTCCTCGAGCAACAATACCTTTGGATCTGATTGAGATAAGTCAGCAAAATGACATCATGCATAAGGTACATCTAAAAATCTCCACCTTTCAGTCCTCATTCCGGCCTTCACTGACCACTGAACACTAACTACCCTATAGGTTCCCAAAAATCTTTGTCCAAGATGTTCGTCCCCCAATCAATGAAAGACTATCAATTAAAGCAGTTAATATGATAAAATCATTCGGTTCATACTTGGTGCATTGTGTGATCTCCTATCTACGTTACCCTTTTTTCTCTACCTACCATCTAGATGGAAGCAGTTCTCCTGATAGATAATGAATGAGGAGAAAATCAAATGAGTGGCCTACTAATAAGAGCAACGGGTGGTTGGAATAGGTGGCTGTGGAAAAATAATGAGCACATAAAATCATTCATGCAATCAAAATTATGATAAGCCTATGATGATGAGAGTTTTATAAAATGCTCCTAATTCCTAATCATTATGGTGAAATGATGCATGCAACTATTATTTCATCTCACGATAAGACAAAATATCTACAAAACTACATCATGTACTAATTCTTCCTTATGATATAGGTAAGACTATGCCCTTTCTCCCTCACTTTTAAAAACTCTACTCAATCCCTTTTTTTTCTTTTTGACTTTTTTTTTCAAGCCCCCTTTCAACATGCTATTATGGGCTTCTACTTGCACTACATTTTTTTAAAAAATCATGACACTATTTTTCTTCTTTATTTCAAGGGTATGGGCAAAGTCACTACCTTCTTATGTTTGAATGCTTAGCACATGATGATACTATATGCTTTATGTAATGCAGTTGTATATGAACAAAGATGTTATGCAACTAAATGACATGCACCAAAATTTTTGTTGTGCATGTATATTTTTCTATATTTTTATTTTTATTTTTATTTTTCACTAATGCAAGAAAAAATAAACAACTATTATGCAAGGTCTATTGTGCAATGTAAATGCAATAAAAAAGAAAGAATGATAATATGTACACAATCTTCTTATGGTGGAGTGTAAAGCAGATGTATGTAGTGGATGAGATCACACGACTAAGAGATAGAACCTTCAGAGAAAATCATATGTCCCTCTCTAATGACCTGTGTACAGGGTAATCATGGGATTTCTTTCTTGAATTTGAATTTTAGGTCACATTAGTGTTTGATCAGTTCAGGCTCAACAATAAGTGTCAATCACTTTCTTAGACAAATTTGATGGTCATTTATGCTTTAATGTCCTAAAGCTGAGTTACTCAGACACTTCCTCAGTTATGCAACTCTCGTACTCACAAGATCAGCTCACACATTTTAAATTTACTTCACAAAATTGCACCCACCCCAGAGATTGATATTTTCACAAAAACCATGCATTTACTTCTCCACAGATTACACTAGATAGAATGTGGATCCTACATAATATAAAAACTAACAAAAACAAAAACTAACTTGTTTTTTTTTCTTTTCAAAATGAAGCAAAATAACTAAAACAAAAACTAAGATAACAGAAAATAAAAGATAAGATGGAAGCTGTTCCAGCACCCCCCCTAAGCTTGAATATGACTATGGTCGCATAATCAATATCCTAGCTCAAGAGGCGGACTAGTGATACCTGACTCAAAATGGTGGTGGCGGTGTGGGATCTTGGGGAGGAAACATCCCTTGGAAAGTCAGATCAGATGGTGGCATGTCTGGCGGCATCAGGTAACTTCCAAAATGCCCCTGGCTCCAGTAGTTATCAAAGAAAGGCTGCTGATAAGCCTCCATCCGCTGCATACACTGATGTATATTCTCTTCGTTGGCCAAGAGAAGGCGTTCATTTTCATAGATCACCTGCTGGTTTGTATACGTCCTCCCTTGAATGTCCTGAATGCTAACCAAGGATTGGGTTTGCTGTTGTTGCTGTGTCTGGATGTCCTGCAACATGCTATACATACCCGCCATAGAATAGGCATCCTCTCCTTCTTGAGAGGGCGGCGGTGCAGAAGATGATGAGGTAGCATAATGACGAGGACCCTTCCTCAGAGCCACTCTATGACGTACAGGAATGGTGGCCTCCAATTCCTCCACGTCGTCGCTACCCATGTCTTCCTCCTCATCCTGAGCTTGTTGTTGTCCAACATTGTCATCATTGACCAGAGCCGATCATCTATAGTGTCCAACACCCTTGATGTTGAATACGAGATCAGGGAGTCGACACTGGTAGAAGGTATCATCAACTGAGCATGTGGCGTAGATGCCACCGACATCCACAGTGATGAGGTCGGCTTGCTTGAAGTGGAGGCGGTCGATGCACAACCTGGAATTTAGCGGCTCCAGAGTAGACAAGTCAAGGCCCAAATGAATGGCAATGGGGGTGATAAGTCCCCCAAACAGAATAGGTGTAGCTCGCTTAACATTACACCGCACTTGTGTGACATGCTGGAGAAAGAACGCTCCCCAGTTGACCAGATTTCCCTCCATGAGTTGATATAAGAAGTACAAGTCCAATACTTGTACCTTTTCTTGTGCCTGGGTTGACTTGGAAAATACTGTGTTTGTCAGCATCCGATGGAGCACCCGAACAAAGGGATGCTCAAAATCTGCCAAAAAACTGTAGTGAAAGTTAAGCCTTTTGCCCTCCGACATTGTCACAAAGTCCTTCCAGATGGCGTCCAGATCGACATTCTCTGGCTGACGGCATGGCTCGTGTGGCCACCCGTAAATATCATTGAAGGCCCAGAGAGTGAGAGAATAGTTGGTGTTGTAGAGGTGAAAATCTACCCTCCCCTATCTCCACTCGCCGCTTGACTACCATGCTTGATCAGGGGTGACCACCATCTCCAGAGATGCCATGAACTCAATGATGATTTCTTTGTACGCCGGCCACCCACCAAAGATTGGGTTGATAGATCCTCTATCCCATTCTTGTTTCTCGAGGACGTATGCCATATTGTTGGTGAAGCCCATGTCCTCCAACAGTTGATGGTCGCCATATCGCGTGGGTGCAAACAACCACTTTGTAAGTTCTTCATAGACCTTCCGCACCTCCGTCGTGGGGTGGCTGATGTGTGGTCATGGGATCAGAGTGAAAGGGGGTCCTCCTCATCTGGCCATGATAACTGAGCAAGTCAGGAAGAAGATTGAGAAAGAAAGAGCTCGATGTAGCTTCTAGATGCTCGGGGTAGCCACTCGTTCTTGGGGTATTCGTGGTTCCTCAAGTTGTGAAGAATAATCAAACCACACCCCCTTCTTATAGGACCGGAAACGACCTGCTGCGTCAGAGTCGGTGGCACCGACATGGAGTTGGTGGCAGTGACTTTCGGGACCGAATCTACATATTTGGTGCATCGACGACCGTCGGTGTGCAATCTTCATTTTTTCAGATTGCTGACGAGTCGGTGGCACCGACTTTTGGGCAGGATTGCAACTTTAGATAATCCTCATGGATGCATCTGGGCCATAGATCAAGGTTGCCCATGGATCGATGTGTCTATCCTTCGGTGGCACCGACATCGAGGTCGGTGGTATCGACATGATTATCGATGAGGATCGACGCACACCTAGTACCCAAGCAGAGTTGGTGCCACCGACTTGTACGTCGGTGGTACCGACTCAATTTACTAGTTAAACATGCCCCAGTTATGCACTTTCTTCAGAGAAGTCAGTAGCACTGACTCATATCAACCAATTTTCCCGTCCCACTGACCGTGACTTGGTGGCACCGACTTGGATGTCAGTGGCACCGACTCAGCCACAGCCTGCACACTGAACAAACGAGTCAGGGTATCATTTTTACAAAAACTAAGTACTATGAAATGACTTAAAGAAAAATGCATTAAACAAACACCCTAATGGTTGGGTTACCTCCCAACAAGCACCCTCGTTTAACGTCCTAGTCTAGACAACTCTAAAGCTCAATATAAAATGGGAGCGATGAGTTTCACCTCATCCACTTTTCTAGTGAAATCTTCCTCAAAGTAGTGTTTCAATCTCTATCCATTCACTAAGAAGGTTCTATCCCCCTCTTTGATTCTCAAAGCCCCATGTGGGAACACCTCCTCTATGATAAAGGGTCCACTCCATCTAGACTTGAGTTTCCCAGGGTGCAATTTCATCCTACAATTGAAAAGAAAGACACTCTCTCCCAGATAGAACACTCTCTTCTTGATATGCCTATCCTGAATTTGCTTTGTCCTTTCTTTGTACAATCTAGCATTTTCATAGGCATTCCATCTTAGTTCATCAAGTTCATTCAATTCCAACATTCTCATCTTCCCAGCTTCATCAAGATCAAAATTTAGCCTTCTCAACGCCCAATGAGCCTTGTGTTCTAATGCCACCATAAGATGACACACCCAACCATAAACTAACCTAAAGGGTGTGGTTCCTATGGGTGTCTTGTAGGTTGTCCTATAGGCCGAAAGTGCGTCAACCAATAACTCACTCCAATTTTTCCTACTTGACGACACCATCTTCTCAAGGATCTTATGAATCTCTCTATTTGATATCTCCACTTGTCCTTGAGTTTGTGGGTGATAGGGTGTACCCACCCGATGCGTCACTCCATACTTGCTCAAAAGTGACCCAAACTTGCGATTAGTGAAATGAGTGCCCCCATCACTAATGATCATCCTTGGCACTCCAAACCTACAGAAAATGTGATCTTAGACAAATTTGCATACAACTGTGGCATCATTGGTGTGGGTTGGAATTGCTTCCACCCACTTCGACACATAGTCAACGACCAACAATATATAAAGGTAGGAATTAGAGGACAGAAAGGGTCCCATAAAATCTATTCCCCAAAAATAAAAAACCTCTACCTCTTGGAACACATTCAGGGGCATCTCTTGCCGCTCGGATATGTTACCAGACCGTTGGCACGCATCGCACCTCCGCACAAAATCCTAGGTGTCTTTGAACAACGTTGGCCAATACAAACCACTTTCTAGAACTTTTGCAGCTGTCCTAGAACTAGCGTGGTGCCCTCCTGTAGGTAGTATGTGACAATATTTCAACACACTCTCGTACTCGCTCTTTGGCACACATCTTCTCAAAATACCATCCCTGCATTGTCTCAACAAGATAGGATCATCCCAAAAATAATAACGCAGTGAATGGAAAAAATTCTTCTTTTCCTGATACCCCCAATCATTAGGCAACTCTTTGAAAACAAGATAATTCACAATATGCGCTAACCAAGGGTCTTTATGATTAAGAGCAAATAATTGTTCATTGGGAAAGGTCTCTAGGATGGGTATGTCAAGGTCTTTCTCATCTACCCTCTCTAACCTAGATAGGTGGTCAGCCACCACATTCTCAATCCCGACCTTATCTTTCACCTCAATATAAAACTCCTACAATAAAAGGATCCAACGGATAAGTCTAGGCTTGTCATCCTTTTTCTACAGCAAGTATTTAATGGCTGCATGATTCGTCCACACCACCACTTTAGCTCCTACATGGTATTGCCTAAACTTTTCAAAAGCAATAACAACAACCAAGAGTTCCTTTTCTGTGGTGGTGTAATTTAATTGTGCATTGTTAAGAGTTTTAGACACATAATAAATGACCATAGGGACCTTGTTGAGACATTGCCCTAACACAACCCCTACCACGTAATCTGATGCATCACACATCAACTCAAACAGTTGGCTCCAATCTGGAGCCTGTACATCTGGTGCAGATATGAGTTTCTCTTTGAAATTCTCAAAATCTTTTAAACACCTCTCATCAAAATTGAACTCAACATCCTTTTCCAAAAGCTCAGACAAAGGCTTAGCGATTTTTGAAAAATCTTTAATAAATCGGTGATAAAACCCAGTGTGGCCTAGAAAGCTCCTAACTACCTTCACCGACAGTGGTGGAGGGAGTTTTGAGATCACCTCTATTTTAATCAGATCTACCTCCAATCCTTTGCTAGACACTTTGTGGCCTAAAACAATGCCCTCGCTAACCATCATGTGCCATTTCTTCCAATTGAGCACTAAATGGGTGTCTTCACATCTCTGCAACACTTTGTCCAAATTTTTCAAGCAATCTTCAAACGACATCCCATAAACTGAAAAATCATCCATGAAAACTTCGAGACATCACTCTACCATATCTGAGAAAATTGCCAACATACACCTATGAAAAGTCACGGGTGCATTGCACAACCTGAAAGGCATACAATGATAAGCAAAGGTGCCATAAGGACAAGTGAAGGTAGACTTCTCCTGATCCTTAGGATCTATTGAAATCTGATTGTAACCTGAATATCCATCAAGAAAACAAAAGTGGGAGTGACCGACAAGTCGCTCCAAAATCTGATCTATGAACGGTAATGGGAAATGGTCTTTAAGGGCCGTAGCGTTCATCTAGCAGTAATCGATGCAAACATGCCATCCTGTCACTAATCTAGTGGTGATTTTCTCATTAGATGCATTGGTAGTGACATTGATTCCCCCCTTCTTAGGTACTACCTGTGTCGGACTTACCCACATAGAGTCATAAATAGCATAAATAATACCTACTGACAGTAGCTTGATTATCTCGTTCTTTACCACCTCCGTCATAATCAGATTTAAGCGACATTGAGGTTGAATGACCGGCTTCGCGCCCTCTTCTAGACGAATCTTATGTTGGCATAAGGTGGGAGAAATCCCCTTGATATCAGCCACGGACCACCCAAAAGCACCTCTGTGATTCTTCAACATCGTGATTAATAGTTCTTCTTCTGAAATACTCAATGATGCCGAGATGATGACTAGTAGCTTCTCCTCTACTGCTAGAAAAACATACTTCAGATGAGGTGGCAACAACTTGAGTTCTAAATCGGGTGGGTTTAGGAGTGACGACACCAAAGGCGATGGTAATGGCCCTAAGTCCTTAAAATGCTTCATGTAATGGCATGTAAACACCTTAAGTGGCTGTGCACACTTCTCCCTTGACTGGTCTAGAACACAATAATCACTTATGTTCATGAGACAAGCCTCTAGAGGAAGCTGCGAGTGGACCTGTAATATGATTTCCTCTGCATCTTCATCCATGGTAGACAGACTCACTTCCTCTTCTCTATCATCTGGGTATCCTAGTGCCTTAGTAAGTGAGAGCACATTTGTTCTTTATAATATCTACAACAAGTGTACCCTTGTCCACCTTTGTCATAACATGTGCCATGTCCATGAATGGTTTTCCCAAGAATAAGGAAATATAATTTTTCATGTGTTGTATCATATTGCATTTCTTCTGAGAATTAGATGATTTGGAATTTCGTGGCATGTTTATCTCAAACCTATCGTCTTTAATCCCCATAGTCAAGCGGCCTCTTCCCATCTCTGAAATCATGTCGGCTGTAGCTTAGAAGGGCCGTCCTAGCAGGAGTTCATTGCCATGTTCAGCTTGCATCTCCATTACTACAAAATCTATAGGAAAAACAAACTGGTCCACCTTAACAAGCACATCCTCGCAAATGCCATACGGTGTAACTACCGAGTTGTCTGCCAACTGTATCATCATGCTGCTTTTCCTTGATGTTTTGAGACCACACTTTTTGAAAGTAGATAGGGGAATCAAGTTAATGCTTGCCCCTGAATCACAAAGTGCTCACCAAACCTTGTCTTCCCGATATAGCATGTAATATTGAAACAGCCGGGATCTTACCTCTTTGGTGGAAGCGTACCTAAGATGAAGGCACTAACTTTATCTCTTAAGACAACTACATCAGACTCTGGAATCTTTCTCTTCATGTTAATGATATACTTCAGAAACTTGCCATATGAAGGTATTTGTTCAATTGCCTCAATCAATGGTATATTCACAGAAAGCTTCCGAAAGTTGTCCAGAAACTTCTTAAATTGTTGGTCCTGCTTTGTCGCCTTCAAGCTATTGGGATATGGAGCTGGTACCACCTGTGTTCTCTGATGTGGTGGTACATATGATGTCAGCTTTTCAGGATCAACATCTTTCCTTTGCTCCTCATTACTGTCAACGGGATTGATCGCCTCATTCTCCTCATACTGTGGGGTCAATGTCTTCTTCCCACTTCTCAATAGTATGTCTTTGACCTGTTGCTTCCCCGTTGGAGTGTTAGTATTTCCTGGGAATCCCTACTGAGAAGGCTTCTTTAACGCGGCCACATCCGCTGCAAGCTGAGATAATGACGTCTCAAAAGTTCTCATCTGCGCACTGTGGTTCTGGAGGTCCCACTAAACATTATTGAGTAACATGTCATTCTACTTCACAATCCTTTTCAAGATGTCATTAGTGCTCTCTTCTACCACTGGACACTGCTGCTGCACTAGCCTCTGCTGATTCTGTTGATATGGATCCTACAAGAAGTTGTTTGGATCCTTCCATGAGAACTTGGGGTCCTTCCTCCATGTGTAGTCATTATTGTGATATCGTTGCTGACGCATGTATTTCACCTGCTCTTCCTCTTCAGAAAAATGATCATCCTTCTCAAGCAACTTCTTTGCAATAAGGTCCAACTTTTTATTCAAAGAAGAAATAGCCTTGGACTCCCCTATGCTTTTGATCTGCTCTGGATTGTCTCTCTCATTTCTCCAAGCCTGATTTCTCACCATGTTCTTCAAAATCTCCTGACATGTTGATGGTGGGTTATTGAGGAAGAATCCCGAACCTGCACTGTCTAGAGTAGTCCGTTCACTTTTTCACAGCCCAAAATAGAACATCTTTACTTGATTTTCCAAATCTATCCCGTGATGTGGAACCTTCCTGAGTATTATCTGAAAACACTCCCACGCCTCAGAATACAATTCAGATGCATGTTGTTTGAAGTTATGGATATTCTTGATCAACTCATTTGTCTTCTCTGGAGGAAAATATCTTTCAAAGAATTCCTCCACCATGTCGTCCCATGTCTCTATCGACTCTTTAGGCAGGTTGTGCAGCCATTCCTTTGCTTTGTCAGCCAGTGACGACATAAACAACTTTAGATAGATGGCAGTTTGAGGAAACCTGTCGACTTTGACCATATCACTGATTTCCACAAAATTACTAATATGTGCCACTGGGTCTTCATGAGTGTTCCCATAGAATGCTTGTGACTTGACAAGTGCAATCAAACCTGGATCAATCTTGTACTGAGCCACATTCACATGTTGCTTCTTAATTGGCCCTGTTTGTGCCACTGAGGAAGATGCTTTTATCCTTTCCCAGATGGTCTTCTCTGCTCTAGGGTTACCATCTTCCATTTCTTGTTGCCTGGGTGACAATGGTATGCCTTCTAATGAATTTATTTGAATTGAGGCTTCGCCAGTCCCTGGAAATGCATGTGTAGCTTCTCCGTAGTCTGTGTTCCTCGTTGCCACCATACACTAGTACCTGAAAGATTGAAAATAGTTAGCGAAGGTACCCTAAGAGACAATGCAATAAATGAATATGAAATGAATATATACTTTTTTTAATATTAAAGTGCACAAAAATTAAAAAGCGGCCTAGAATGGCCGACTGCAGCGCTCGTAGTGCTGAGACGTCGCCATCTCCCCGGCGACGGTGCCAAAAACTTGACATGTATTTTACGCGTGTCTAAACACAAGTGTTCGCATCACGTAATACAGACCTTATGAGGCCTGAGTCAAATACAGGGAGATGTAGTCTCAATGACTACTACTAACTACAGTACGATCAGCTAAGCCGGTATAAAATTTGAGAGAATCAATTTTAAAGCAAAATAAGAGAAAATTAAAATTAAAAATGTTTTGTTTTAGTCACGAGAGGTGGAATTCCTCAAGAATGTCAGTTTCACCACGGATCCCCGCTGTATCTTCTTTTACTAACTTTTATATAATTTACCCTCTTCCTAGATAGATAGCCCGTAGAAAGAATTGCCCACTTTCACGGTACAATCCACTACCTAATTCTAAGCCAATTCCATGTCTATGGTAATTTATATCTTAGATCAGGTGCTTTACATTCAATCTCTAGGTATCTTCCCACTACCCGCGCATTACCTTTACCAAAGAATGCATAAGATAGTGTTTATGCATGGGTTTCAGGCGTTTAATTCTCCTTCTAGATTAATTATTCGCTTAAGATTTCCAATGAAGGTGATCAATCAACAAAAGAACATTCATTCACATGCATAAATATCCATGAATTAGGAGGGAAAATTGTATTAAATTATGTAAAATTCAATACGGTGGTTCCCCGGGCTACTCTCGGGTCCTAAGGAATCAAAGGGTTTAGCCCCGCATGGTTTTTAGTTGAAAATACATGGAAGGAGAGAAGAAAAACGTAGGAAACATGAAAGAATTCATGTAACCCCTGGAAAGGCGATGTTCCAGATGATCTTCCTCGAGAAATGTGCATTTTGTAGCCTTTTGACGGTAGAAACACCCGTCAAAGGTGCTCGAATCGTCCGGTTGTCGTCCTTCGGTTCCGTGCTTCTCTCCCTCTCTTCTCTCGTCCCCCGCGGCGCAATATGATGTCCCCTTTTTGGTCTGACCGACCTCCCCTTTTTGTCCTAGGTCACTTACGGTACCACATAACGTGGACCATTGGATCGGACGGCTGATTTAGATTATTGAAATCCGATAGAGTCGGTGGCACCGACTCTATCGGGCCTTTGTCGATCTCTGACTGAGTCGGTGCCATCGACTGGAATGTCGGTGGCACAGAGCTGAGGCGAGTTTCCTCCCTTTCTCACTAAAGCTAACTCGGTGGCACCGACCTGTGTGGTCGATGCCATCGACTCATCTGGGTGATCACCACCGACTCTACACTATGCATAATATACCTGAAAAATGCAGAAAATCGAATATAAGTTTATAGAATGTATAAAATCATATAAATATGATGAAACACGCATGATTTGATGCAAATAGAGTGTACATGCCAACAATAGTGATTTATGCAAATATAAACAAAGAAATGACAAATAAGTGTACAAAACACATATAAAATCGGCCTGTAAAAGTGACTCAAAACCCCTGCATCAGTAGCTTACCATGCTTAAAGATTGATTTTTGGTTATGTTATATCATGTGAACCTTGTCTTAGGGCGTGCTTATGTGTTGATCATGCATTTAAGCATCACACTAGCTGTCTATTATGTGTCTCATACTCTTAACTTAAGCTGTGACATCGAGTGTTGTTCAACGAAACCCTAACTTTAGTTTTGGGTGCCATAATAGAACAAGTAAAGAACCACAAAAATTTTTAAACACACAATTAATAAGATAATTTTTTATCTTACTTATTCTACTAAACAATTAATATAACTTTTATTAACAGACTTCTAACATGATTCAATTTGACACCACATATTTTATGGCATTTACTTTCATATGAAAAGTTGACTATTATGTTGTTCAAAAGTGACTAAATTATAAAGAGGGTATACAATGAAGGTGGGATATAAAACTATCTGTCACTCTTCTCAAAGCCTTAGTGAAAAAGGTTCATACTTTAGTGAGGTGGGTAGCACCACTATCGGTCTTCATGGTGATCTTCTTAACACAAGGGGAGACCTGAGAAATATACTTCAGTATAGAGTGTGAGCTATGCCTAGGTAATTAATTTAAAACACACTCACAACTCATATTGAAAACTAACTAAATAGTTATAAAGAAAACATGACATGTGTACAAGATTAAAATACAATAATGCAAAATACAATAGAAAGGAAAAGAGAGTTTACTACTTTGCAAATATATTGGGAGTTTGAACATACACGCAATTAAAATATAAAGGGTGATGGCTATAACTTCCATCATACAACCCATGACTTTGTTGGAAAATTTAAGACTAAATACAAAATAGTGAATTCTGAACTCAATAGCTTATGATTTACTTTTTTTTTTGAATTCTCACGATGTGTTACCAAAGTCCTTAGTGAAAGATGATGGCATGCCATATAGATCTGCTAGCAAGCTCATTGATATACCACTGGACTTGCCACATATGGCCTCGAAGGTTGATATGCGATCACTTTTTAATAGGTGTGGCGAGTAGGTCACTTTGCAGAAATTTATACTTTGTTTTTATATATTTAGTAATTATTATGTAATATCATTTTATTTCATTTTTAGGAACATCAGAGCATTCATGACGTTCTGGATTGAATTCACCACCAACGACTTTTATGATATATCAAGCGGGGGTCCGATTTGCAAAAAGCAAACAAATCACGCACGATTTTCATAAACTGACCCAACCATGCTTCCACCTATCCCTCTGCTTCTCCATGCCTCTGTCACAAAAATAGCTCTAGACTTGTCAGAATAGGCTAGGGGTGAGCAAATTTTGGTCTAGATCGCAAAATTTGATTGAATCGGTCAATTTGGTCTGGACCAAACCTAGACAATCTTGAGTTTGGTTTGCTCCGTGGGCCGGAAATTTTGCCAATTCGGTCAGGGGTCCGATCCAGTCCAAATCAGTTACACTGTTAATTGAATGGTGAACTGTTTTATATATAAAATGTCTTAGATATGAAGTTATATTATGTCAAAAATACAAATATATCACATACTAAAACAATAGTAGTGTAAATGTTTGATATTAATGCTAAGCAATTGTCAGAAGTAATTAAAAGTATCAAAGTTTTACCATTAAGTAAGTTATCAAATGCTAAAAAATTCTATTTATAGTCCAAACGGTCCAGTCCTACATTGAAACGATACAGTCTTTGTCCGTCCTACTTCAAAATAGTCTGATCTACAGTCTGTAGTCTTGTGCAAATTGAATGTATCAATCCGGATCAGTCTGGTTCTGGAATGATGCTCACCCATAGATCAGACAATCAAAGCAGATAGTTCGAAGAAACTGTGTTTTTTTTTGCCAAAATGCTCTAATTTCTTAGACAATCATTGACACATGCCCAAAATTGGTCCCAAACCACCCCTAAGGATTTTTGCATCATTGGGACACAATCTAAGGTCAAAAAACCCAAAAACCTCAAGTTATATGGGGGGTATAACAACAAATTACAACGACAAACACCTTCCCAAAGAAGTGCCCCCGAATACTAGTTATTGATTTTCATTTTTCTCCTCTTGCTAATATCAACATCCAATGCTGCTATATTTCTATTTATATTTTCAACACATATTGCACTTCTTCGTACAGGCCCATGGAACCTTTTGGAAAAAGTAAGTCACAGTGATAGCACATTTTTACTACCAAAAACCTCATTGATTGCCCCTTCTCTCCTTACTTTATTATACATTTTCAATCCAACCTGATTTGATGTAATTTGTCCTAAAAGTACAGGAAATTGAATTCATTTTCTAGTTTTATTTGATTGATTTCGCGGAAGTTTGGAAGTTGAGTTCCTTCATTTTACTTAGACTTCCATCTATATATATACGCTTGTATGAAATGAGTTCCAGAGGCAACCGAGCGGAAAACGGATTCCATTCCCAGTGTGTTTCGCCCTTAGTCTTTCGCCGTTTGATCTGGAACTCTGGATCTGTAGGTGTCCAAATCTATTTCCTCGTTGGCGTCAAGAAGGAACCAACGCTACAGATCTCTACGGCTGCGCTAACACAAGCTTTGGATCATTGTTTGTTCTGCTCTTCCGTCCAAGAAGAGGAATTACACAGTAATAACTGCAGATAATTTGTTTCCCTTCTTCAACGCAATCCATCCTCCAGATCCAAGCATAATCCATCCTCCAGATTCAAATCAATCTCTGACTGGAGACCATCGGCCTTTCTAGTTGTGTGTTGACATGCGGGTACGATTTGGTAAAAGAGGAGGGGTTATTATATCTTTCCCAATTGTCTTCTTTTGCCGGTTAAAAATGAACACAGGAACTAGCCCTTCTCGTTGTGACGGTTGAATATGAACAAAGGAACTTGTACTTCTCGTCTGTAGTTACGATAAAGCCAATTGAATGAAACACAATTTTCAAGAAAAAATAAGTTCAAAGCAATTATCTGAAATTACTTTTCCGGGAACTCAATTTCAATTCTGGAAAAATAAATTCCAGAAAATTTATTTTTACAACAAACCAGTCAGAGCCAATTGAATAAAAGTTAATAAAAAAACAAGTACAAAGCAAACACCTGAAACTAATTTTCTAGGAACTCAATTTCAATTCTGAAAAAATAAATTTCAAAAAATTTACAATTACAACAAACCAATCAGACTCTAAAAAGTATCTATTATGATCATAAGAAATAGGACAAACTATTATTTCTGCTGTATCATGATCCGCCCAACTTTGGTCAGGCGAAGTGGGTTGTTTATCCTTCATTTAACAAGATCCCCGCCCACACAATCGTAGAGTGCCGCTTGTTCCATTGGATCAATTCATCTTTATATTTTTGGTATATTTTTCGACTGAAACCAACATCACCTATTTCTTTCTTTATTTTTTATAATAAGAAAGATGACTCTTATTTTCCCATCAGTCCACCATCATTTTTTTTCATGGAAAATTATTCGAAAGGTCTTCATGCCATATGCATTTTTCTGATGCTGCAACATATACGCTGAAAATGTAAACATGTTGAGATAAGACAGAAAATTGTGACTATCAATGCATGATAATCAATGCATCATAATAGATATCATTACCGACTTATTTATGATCAATCAACAACTAATTTAGTTGTTTGTAGCACAAATTAGAAATTGAACTTGGTCGGACAGGTAAAAGAGTCTAAAAACCTCAACTGCATTCATCTTTACATATGTAACCAAAACATCCGCTTTTTAATTGGGATATAAAATAGAACACACATATGAATTCATGGTCTACGAGATTGTGTTGGTGGCTAGTTTCAATTTTTAGGCGCCAAGATTATGTTGGAATTCATGATATACCACAAAACTAATATAACATAACACTTACAAAATATGGTAGACTTTTTACAACTAGGGTTCCCTCCCCCAAATGTGCTGCTGAACTGATAATTAGAAATGTATACTATATAAGAAAGAGCATCACAAATGTATTTTTTTCTTTCTATTTTCCCAAATCACAAATTGGTCTTTTTGTAATTCCAATACATCTATTTAAAGAGCTTTGAGAGAGGTTGAATATGATTTTAGTTTTTGTTTTTTTTTTTAAATATAAATTAGCTATTATTCCAATATATATATGAAATTCAATGTAATGAGTTGCAGGACAAATTTACCTATCTAGGTTCATGGACAAATTTACTAATTCCAATATGTGTGGCCCATTTTTATCCCTTCTTCTGTTATCCGGTCTTTTCTTGATTTCCTTGATGTTACATATGATAAGACAATAGCTAAAATCAAGACTCGATATATATATATATTCTTGTTTATTTTATTATAACTTGATTGTCATTAATCTAGTTTTGTCTCTTTATTTTTCTTTTTTAATTAGACAATCATGTTGTATTCCTGTTCCACAAATTAGCTTTACAATCATTAGTTTTGTCTCATATTGCTTGCCTTGGAGCAATAGAATGTGTGATTTGTCTTTTTACAGAACAACTTATTTTTATTTATTTTATTTTTGGGGTTTGCCATCTAAAAATGATTAGCGGTCCAATTTGTAGCTCGTGCCTCTATAAAGATATTTCTTTAGATTCTTGGGGTAATATGTAGTATTTAGGATATATTGGGCATTTATAATGTAGTTTTATTTTTCGAAATGGGCTTTTGATTTGTTGTTTGCATTGTTTGGAGTCATGGACAACACAAACGATACCAACAACTATTCCTCTTTCTTATCCTTAAATTCTCCCATTAGTATGACATTAAAAACATAAGTCAAAAAGACCAACCATTGTGACATGTGCAATAGGGACAATGATAATTATTCCTCTTGATTAAACTTATAAGCAACCATTAATGCAATGTTAAAGACAACATTGGAAAATATCAACTGTTGGGACTTACACAATGTTTGTAGGTTGTTACCACACACTGACTTAGAGATGGTTTTCCTTATAAGGAGACACCTTCTCTCCTTTGAGACACATAGTTATAAATACAAAGACAAAAGGAAAGTCATTAATACAAAGAAATTTAAGTTGCCATTTTTTTCTGACTAGGTCATGCCATCATTGTAACATACTCGATTCCAGACACATAGGCTAATTTCCCATTCTTCTAGGCCCCGAATTGATTAGATGGATATCCAAAATCCCTTGTCCCTTTTCTTTACTTGTCTACCTTTCAATGTCTATATTTCATTGTAATAACATATATGAAACCATATTAGGATCTGATAACCCTAATTGACATTTTCGAATCACATGAACATGAAATCTTTGAATGTGATAACCCTAATACTTGAAGGATGAGAATTGGTGGATACTAATATTAAACTATAGCCTCAACCATTATTTAACATCCTAGTATAACCGTGGAATATTAGAGTGAGGAATGTTGAAGGTTTCACCATAATTGATCATTAGGCTATGATAATTACATTCAGTGAATTATTTATGAACTATGGCTAAATAATAGCTAAGGTAACCTCAAAACCCAAATCTAAGCCCACAATCAGGTTCCTCACATCTTAATTAGTCAACCCTCAAAATTTTGGGTCATTTGGACATCAAATGCACCCTTAACTAAACCCTAATGAACTATGTATGATTTAACCTAAAGTGAGGGTCAGTTCATTTGATTCCATGTCATGGTCTGGACTTTAGTCCAAGGCTAGATTTCTGTCATGCGGACACCTCGGGTTGGGTACCCGGGTAGTCGGGTAGCGGGACTTGGTTGTCCCCTACCTCCGATTTCCTCACAAGCTAAGTCAAGCAGAATGCGCTCGAATTGCCGGTGGCTTTGGGAGTTCCATATGCGTCCAAACCTCGTGTTTTCTTTGCCAATAGATTCCTCCCTCCCTGCCAAGTCTAACAAACCATAACTCACCTCTTACGGTGCCCTAAATAAAAAATGCCCTTTTTAGGCCGCCTGTAGCTGCCGCTGCTCCTCCCCCAGCCCATCAACTTTCCATTTTGGAGCCACCGTTCCCTTCCTCTCGATCCAGGGCTTAACCTCGACGAACCATCCTTCGGTCCCAGCGGCCAATTTCGATCCTGGTCGCATGGAAGGCTCAAACTTCAGTCGTCTTCCCCAAAACAAAAAACCCGAAGCACCTGTAGCTGGAGTCACCTCGGCGCAATTCCGCTTGAGGTAACCATCTAGGACCCCCTCTCTTTCATCCTGTACATTCATCTCGCCGTGGTTTCGCCTATGTCTTTGGGTCGACAAGAACGTTGGTTGTTTCCTGTTGCTGTTATGATTTTTTCATGGGGTGCTTGACCACCCTGTTAATTGTCGCAATGAGATTTTGGTCCCTATTTTGCTCGTATGTTTTGGGTCTTTCTCCATGGATGCTACTAAGATAATCATTGTTATTGTGGATTTTCCCATCGCCTCTAATAACCTACCCAATCTAGTGAAAGAGACCTTCTCCTTCTGTCAGTGTCAGGATCTCCATCCTGCATGGTCATGCTGTTCCAAGCTTATAACACATGTCCTGTGAGGTCGCCTCCTTCTGTTGAAGATGGCTAGGGATGGTCTACCCTCACTGACTTTGGGACCAGGGTGTTGTCCTCATAACAGGGTACTGGATCCAAGATCCTATGATCCCTCCATGGTGTGAGATGCAAGGAAGTCAATCCCTGGGATGAAAGCCCAGTCTCGGCCATGGGTGCACATTATTTTCATCGCGCCCAGTAGGGGCATTTCTATAATCTCACTTTTCTTTGATTGGTTGACCCCATGCCATGAAGGCCAATTCTCCCGTATAGTTTGCGATAAATCACACTGCATTATTGCAATTTCATTCGAAGGCATCATCGTCTTTTCAAAATCATTTTTATTTTCCCTCAGAAATTAGATTAACTTGTGAAAATCATTATAATTCATTCCTGTGTCCAAATCAAACATATAAGTATGTTTTTGAAATGAGAAAAATCTTATGGATTTAATGGGATAGGTTTGGAGACCTGATTCGAAACCTAATTATAGGTCATTTTTTATTATTAAGGATTTAAGGAACCATTTATTGATGTAGCACACACTTATTATGTTTAGGTTGTGAAAGTCCTGAATCTGAGCCTAAAGAACATTATTGAGTTTTAGGATCTGATATTAAGGTATGTACATCCTCTATTTTATTTTGGGCATTATTGACTAAAACCTACTTTCTTAAAATGAGGAATCTTTTGAATTGTTATTCCTTATGAAATCTAAATTCTTAAACATTTATATTTCCTGATGTTGACTCATTATATCATTCTGGTTGTTGGACTACCTTTTTTATAAGGGTACTTGTACCCCAGTTGCTATGATTACCTTTTAATGAAAAATGACTGAAATGCTAGTCTTGCCTCTCTATTTAATGCATACTACATGTTTGACTATAATATCTAGAATAGTGGTACTTATGTACAACCATACTTATATAGGGCGTGCGTTTCCGCCCAGGGTGTGCGTTTCCACCCTTATTTATTTTTAGGCCATGAACCTATGGTGTTATGGCCCTGTTTTAGGTACATTTAGTCTACATTGTTATGCATACAAATGTTTGTTGTTTTAATATGAATATGTGGATGATTGTTATGGCAAGACACTCTTTTATTATCATGCTTGTAATATGAAATTAATATGCATCATTTCTTTTGTTACTTTTCTCTTGAACATACCTAATTGCAAATAGCCTCCTTTCCTTGTGAGAACATCTCTTTTTGCACTTTTAACCCTATATAATGCCCAAAGTGTTTTATATATGTACATACCCAGCCTTTGCTGACCTCTTTATTGTTTCCTATGTTTTGGGTGATGTTTCCTTCCACCCATGTTTAGGTACATTGAAAGACAAGAGCTCAAAAAGATCACTAACATGACATGAACTTAAGGATAGCTTGGAATGGCCGGGTTACCCTCTGTTACTGGCTTTAGTTGTACTTAGTTCAAGTTTTTGTAAATTCACCCATTATGGTGAGGAACAATTGTATAATGAATCATGAAGTGACTTTGTAATAGTTTTGCTTCCGCTGCTTTATTATTACATGGCTCTTGTATTATATCATTGGACTGGATCCCCTTTCGGGTCCCACTCTTTACAAAATGGTATCAAAGCCAAAAGCCGTCGATAACTTGACTATTTCAAGTTATCCTACATTGTTCCTTAATTAGGTGCTTAGGTGATCTTTTAGAGGTTATTGCAAGACCTATTTCTTTGTAGTGGTTTACCAATTAGTATTTCAAGCCCTTCTAAAATTGGTCAATACATCTTCTTACAACACATCAGTTGTGGAAGCATAGTACGTGACAAATATAGACTACCCTATCCTCTCTCTATGGGGGTGTAATGAAACTACACTAGAATTGGGTTTTCTAGTGATATATCCCCTAATTTATGGGAGGCTATCTAGACTACATTATGTGTAGGTTGACTTGGACATTCATAGCTAGGTGTAACCCTAGTTATCACATGTGACCCCTTTTATGTGATGTTGATCTAGCATGCCTAGCATACATTCACTTGGTTACTAAGCATGCATGAATGCAAAATACAAAATCCTAAATTAGGATTAAGGTCAAGATTCCTTTGATGTTAAGTGTTATCATAAACTAGATCAACTTTATTTATAGCATGCCTTGTCCTCAATGTGAAGTATATTAGGATAGCTTTGCCCTAATGCCATCTCCTCAAGGGCTAAATTCCACCCTCCTTGGGATTGTTATTCTTGTGTATTGAAATTGATTGATGGAGCTAAATGTTTTAGTAGGCATACTTAAATTATCACCTCTCTTAGAGTATTTGGTTTACCTAGTGATTGAGATGGATATCTGGACTATATAGGTTACCTTATCATGTGAAGGAACTACGATGGAGAAAACCCAAAATCACTACCTATCATGTTGATCAATCTCATGTTTTGATTAGGACTCAGGATGAGGTAGTGGGGATTATGATTAAGAACGACGTGGGAAATGGTGGATGTCATGCCTGGGTAAGTTTTGACTGATTGTTGGCTATGGGAAATATACACCCTTGTCTCTCTCATTGCTTGCATACTCACATGACCTTTTCAGTGATAGGAGGATCAGACCCCTTTTTGTAGAAGGAAGTGGTTATAGGATAGTAATGGAAGTTTCAGGTTGTGGAAGGTGTCTGAATTGGTTCTCGGATCAATTTTGGTGCCAATTTTTCATCTTCATCGCCAGTCTTTTATCGCTAAAACTTATTTTCGTTATTAAATTATATGTACAAAAGATTTATTTTTCTTTTTATGATCTCATCGATGATTTTCAGAACCAAGTCACCACCAAAAGTAAGTTGAGTACTAGAGAAGCTCTTTAGTGAAGTACCCTTAGTTGACATGTTCAACCCTAATACCCTAGGCCTAAGACTGACATGGTTAGTTTTATATATAAGACCTAGTGGATCCACCCTTTTTCCCCTCTAGGTTATGCACTAAGTTATAGTTTGAACTTTTTGAGGGGTGGAGTTACGTACAATTTATTTGTTAGGGATCAAAGTAACTTAAGGAATAATTAGGTTAATAATAGCTAAAATAAGTAAAATTTGGACAACTCCTTGTAATAATGTCAAACATATGTAGAGGCTACCAAACTGGGAATTTTAGAGGAGCCTTGCTAATCATACCGTCCTACATGTTACTTTGATGATTAAAATGGATCTTAAAACTTTATCTTGAGTTATACTTATAGGGAGTATCTAAGACAGATAGGGATAAAAGTAAAATTTCACTAGAAATCAAATTAATATCCTATACCCCAAATCACTAATAATTTAATGGAAGGGATGACTATACATTATAGGCTAGGGTGAATGTGCTAAGTATGATTGAATTTTTGAACATTTTCCATGTGACCATGATAAATGGAAGTGTAAAGGAATTGACTACACATTAATCAAAACATGTATAATGTACTGTGTAAAGTTAACTCGTGAAGGAGAAATTCAAATAGTTGCATACAACACACTATATAGTTCATATGTGAACGAGAAAATCCGTTGGCACACAAAACCCTAATCTTACACCTCAACACTAATATGTCTATTAAAGTATAAGTGTTGTATTAGCCATGTAAGACATCCTTATTTGACCCACCTTGATAAAATCTATATATATAAAAAGTTTGATTTAAAATATAACCATAATACAGAAGGAAAACAAGACATATATGTGCGCCATACATGAAGTGTCTATTATAAATAATTCTGTTAATGTTGTTTATGATGATGATGAGTGGAGTATGACGATGTTATTGTTGATGATGTTGATGATGATGATGAGGAGTAGGTGATGATGTCAGTGATATGAATGGTAAAACTATGATAACATTGTAGGTAGCCATAATGGATAGAAACTGGTTGACATAATCCTAGGTCTTGTTCTAACTTTTCTGGCCAAAACATCTCCCATAATCATATTAATTGATGCATGACACATGGAGACATATAGATTCACCTTGAGAGTGGACCATAAGTGTGACACGAATGGTATTTTTTTTGACCCCCTACATTAGGTACACTAGAAATTTATGACTTGGTTAAAAGTATAACTTAGTACACCATACCACAAGTGGATAGATTTCGGGGATAGAATCCTGTTTAAGGGGTGGAGTGCTGTAGCATACTTGATTCCAGACACATAGGCTAATTTCCCATTCTTCTAGGCCCCGAAACGATTAGATGGATATCCAAAATCCCTTATCCCTTTTCTTTACTTGGCTACCTTTCAATGTCTATATTTCATTGTAATAGCATATATCAAACCATATTAGGATCTGATAACCCTAATTGACTCTTTCAAATCACATGAACATGAAATATTTGAATGTGATAACCCTAATACTTGAAGGATGAGAATTGGTGGATACTAATATTAAAATATAGCCTCAACCATTATTTAACATCCTAGTATAACCGTGGAATATTAGAGTGAGGAATGTGGAAGGTTTCACCATAATTGATCATTAGGTTATGATCATTACATTCAGTGAATGATTTATGAACTATGGTTAAATAATAACTAAGGTAACCTCAAAACCCAAATCTAAGCCCATAATTAGGTTCCTCACATCTTAATTAGTCAACCCTCAAAATTTGGGGTCATTTGGACATCAAATGCACCCTTAACTAAACCCTAATGGACTATGTATGATTTAACCTAAAGTGAGGGTCGGTTCATTTGATTCAATGTCATGGTCTGGACTTTGGTCCAAGGCCATATTTCTATCATGCAGACACCTCGAGTTGGGTACCCGGGTAGTCGGGTAGTGGGACTTGGTCGTCTCCTACCTCCGGTTTCCTCGCAAGCTAAGTCAAGCAGAACACACTCGAATTTCCGATGGCTTTGGGAGTTGCATATGTGTCCAAACCTCGCGCTTTCTTCACCAACATATTCCTCCCTCCATGTCGAGTACAAAAAACCATAACTCACCTCTTGCGACACCCTAAATAAAAAATGCCCTTTTTAGGCCGCCTGCAGCTGCCACTGCTCCTCCCCCAGCCCATCGACTTTCCATTTTGGATCCACCGTTCCCTTCCTCTTGATCCATGGCTTAACCTCGATGAACCATCCTTCGGTCCCAACGACCAATTTCGATTGTGGTCGCATGGAAGGCTCAGACTTCAGTCATCTTCCCCAAAACAAAAACCCGAAGCACCTGTAGCTGGAGTCACCTCAGCACAATTCCGCTTGAGGTAACCATCTAGGACCCCCTCTCTTTCGTCCTGTACATTCATCTTGCCGTGGTTTCGCCTATGTCTTTGGGTCGATAAGAACATTGGTCGTTCTCTGCTACTGTTATGATTTTTTTGTGGGGTGCTTGGCCACCTTGTTAATGGTCGCAATGGGATTTTGGTCCCTGTTTTGCTCGTATGTTTTGGGTCTTTCTCCATGGATGCTACTGAGCTAGTCACTGTTATTGTGGGTTTTGCCATCACCTCTAATAACCTGCCCGACCTAGTAAAAGAGACCTTCTCCTTCTGTCGGTGTCGGGATCTCCATCCTGCATGGTCGTACTGTTCCAAGCTTATAATACATGTCCTGTGAGGTCGCCTCCTTTTGCTGAAGATGGCTAGGGATGGTCTACCCCCACTGACTTTGGGACCGATGTGTTTTCCTCATAGCAGGGTACTAGAGCCAAGATCCTATGATCCCTCCATGGTGTGAGATGCAGGGAAGTCAATCCCTGGAGTGAAAGCCTAGTCTCGGCCATGGGTGCACATTATTTTCATCGCGCCCAGTAGGGGCATTTCTATAATCTTGCTTTTCTTTGATTGGTTGACCCCATGACATGAAGGCCAATTCTCCCGTACAATTTGTGATAAATCGCATTGCATTATCGCAATTTCATTCGAAGGCATCATCGTCTTTTCAAAATCATTTTTTTATTTTCCCTCAGAAATTATATTAACTTGTGAAAATCATTATAATTCATTCCTGTGTCCAAATCACACATATAAGTATGTTTTTGAAATGAGAAAAATCCAATGGATTTAATGGGATATGTTTGGAGACCTGATTCAAAACCTAATGATAGGTCATTTTTTTATTATTAAGGATTTAAGGAACCATTTATTGATGTAGCACACACTTATTATGTTTAGGTTGTGAAAGTCCTGAATCTGAGCCTAAAGAACATTATTGAGTTTTCAGATCTGAAATTAAGGTATGTACATCCTCTATTTTATTTTGGGCATTATTGACTAAAACCTACTTTCTTAAAATGAGGAATCTTTTGAATTGTTATTCCTTATGAATTCTAAATTCTTAAACATTTATATTTCCTGATGTTGACTCATTATATCATTCTGGTTGTTGGACTACCTTGTTTATAAGGGTACTTGTACCCCACTTGCTATGATTACCTTTTTATGAAAAATGACTGAAATGTTAGATTTGCCTCTCTATTTAATGCATGCTACATGTTTGACTAGAATATCTAGAATAGTGGTACTTATGTAGAACCATACTTATATAGGGCATGCGTTTCTGCCCTGGGTGTGCGTTTCCACCCTTATTTATTTTTAGGCCATGATCCTATGGTGTTATGGCCCTGTTTTAGGTATATTTAGTCTACATTGTTATGCATGCAAATGTTTGTTGTTTTAATATGAATCTGTGGATGATTTTTATGGCAAGACACTCTTTTATTATCATGCTTGTAATCTGAAATTAATATGCCTCATTTCTTTTGTTACTTTTCTCTTGAACATACCTAATTGCAAATAGCCCACTTTCCTTATGGGAACATCTCTTTTTGCACTTTTAACCCTATATAATGCCCAAAGTGTTTTATATATGTACATACTCAGCCTTTGCTGACCTCTTTATTGTTTCCTATGTTCTGGGTGATGTTTCCTTCCACCTAGGTTTAGGTATATTGGAAGACAAGAGCTCAAAAAGATCACTAACACGACATGAACTTAAGGATAGCTTGGAATGGCCAGGTTACCCTCTGTTACTGGCTTTAGTTGTACTTATTTCAAGTTTTTGTAAAATCAGCCATTATGGTGAGGAACAATTGTATAATGAATCATGAAGTGACTTTGTAATAGTTTTGTTTCTACTGCTTTATTATTACATGGCTCTTGTATTATATAATTTGAGTGGATCCCCTTTTGGGTCCCACTCTTTACAATAATTTTGTCCACCACCCTTTAAGTTTTTGCCCATCCAATGAACTTGTCTTCTTCTATTTGTTGTTGTGCTTTTTTGACAGTGCTTCACGTCTCTATTTTCTTTTGCAACAAAGGACCATAGAATGAGTTAGACACAATACACTTTCTTACACCAAATAGCTATACCAAAGTTGGGATGATTGAATCCTGAAGACAAACCACCAGAAAAGTGAACGCTAGGAGCGGCGGAATCTGTCTTGAAGATAATATTTCACACACCTTCATCCCAAGGCTATAGAGTTCTTTGATGATCTTTGTTTTTTCAAATCCATTACTGTTATTACCACTACTACAATTTGGGTTGTTATTGTGTGCCGAAAATCTAATTAACTGCTATCTAATATCCAACATATAGATTCATAACGATTGTTAATTAGATCTACCAGATACATGATTGATTGTTTTAAATAGATTAAAAAACCATGTTATCTCTTGATGATGTTGCTTCTCTTTATCCTGAATAATTTTTTAGTTTGTACTTTTACCATTGGCAATAAAAAATGTATTTCTGACTTACCTCTTTAGGTCTTATTTCAGCCATCTTACCTGTCTCAGATCAAGAAAACTTAGTTTCTACATCAATGGCTATGGGTTGTAATCTTGACGAAAGTGTTCAAGTATCACCCCTCATAGATAAAACTCCCACCTTCTTGGAAGGATTTTGCAAGGACCTTTAGATATAAACAAGGGAATATGTCCATGGAATCTTTAGTTAAATCCCTACAAATTGAAGATAGACACAGGAAATAAGACATGAAGTCCAACCCTGCTATTGATATGATTTTAGGTGATGAATCCAAGAAGAAGCCATACTAGGGCTGTCAATGGGGAGGGTATTACCATTTACTCTTTATCCATACACTGTAGGGTAAGGGTAAGGATAAAAGTTTTTGTTACCCGTTCCTCATTTACCCTTTTCCCATTTCCCCACCACATTAAAAAGGAAAGGTAAGGTATGTCAATTATCCATACCTTTTATCCATTTATCCACATTTATTCAACAAAGAAATATAACTAAATAGAAGCTTCTTGTTCAATTTCCACCCTATTTTTCCATAGGAAATCTTGGGTTGTGGCTTTCTTCCCACCCCCACTCACACTCAAATGTTTGTAGTATATTATTACTAAATATTGAACAAGTTGATAGGATCGTGGGACAATGAGAAAAGGATGACTGTGACACCTTGAAATAAGTTATTGTTGGACCAATGTCTAAACATTTTAAACAAGTATAACATTGTTCTACTAATACTCAAAATTTGTGAAAATGCCCAATTAAGAAATATGTGACTTCATCTTTATCACCCTACACACCACCTTAAAATAAGTTAGCATTTTATAAAATTTGTTTTACATAAAAATTACCCATTTACCCTTTACCCTCCCCGTTTACCATGTGGAGAAGAGGGTGTTGGGAAATATGGTATAGAGCAGGCATCAAAATTTAAAATTTTATCTACCATATTGATAACACCAAATTTTGTGATGTTTTTGGCCCTTATTTCGTTATCAAATCTACCCTTTTAAACTGTTTTCCTCTCCTTTTGTCATGTTTTTGCATAAACAGGCCACTCTATGCTTTTAACTCAATATTATCATCTTTTGTAGAGTTTTCCCCAATTTTTAACTCATTTATCAGCAAAAAGGCTCGTCCCGGCCCACGAACGTGTTCCACCTGCATCGGCCTTCTTGCCAACCAGCCGGCCGATACACTCACTTCCCGATAGGGCAACACGATATACTTCCGCGCGACACGAGGATTCCGCACAAGAGGAAGTGGACGAGCAATATGCCATTTACCCGATAGGGAGCCGGACTCGCCACGACTGCTGAAGCGTGTCGCGCGATACAGGCCACCCACCGGCAAGCGCCACTCGTCACGATGACCGATAGCCCGACATCCTGGTGCCGGGCGATACACATATTGGGCACCTCTGAATCCGTGATAATAAGAGCTGATGAAGAACACTCGGCGTCCAGAGCACCATAACTTCCTCCAACCGCTGCCTATAAATAGCAGCTACAGGACTCTGATGGGACGGGTCAGAATTTCTTGAAAGCCAACTTAGGAAAGAATCTGGAGCTAGCGTGTCGTGCCTCAGGGTGTACCAGGCGATACTAGGTGAGCACTTCCCCATCACGAGAGGGAGGGAATGGTTCACTTAGGGTCATCCCTGGGTACTACTACAGGCCGATATCGGCCAACAAGGATGCCCGATAGAAGTACCCGATGCTGAAAGCAACACTCTGGCCTGACACGATACTGAGCCCGATACACATCACCAGTCTCGGCATGTTGCCCGAGAGGGTGCCACCCGACATGATCATATCGGTCATGGGCGCCCCGCATGATACATCTGCCCGTTATGAGTGTGCCGCCCGAGAAGGTGTGCCGCCCGGCACGGGTGTATCGGGCAAGGCCCCGGCTGGTATCGGGCTGGAGGGTCTGCTTTTGCCTTTCGCCCTTCTAAATCAAGAAGGCGGCATTTATCTTTATTTCAGTCATTTACTTTCTTTACTTATGCAATGTAATCAGACCCTTTTATGCTAATGGAATTAGAAGAGCCTTAATTATCTGCTGCTTTATGTTTGATCCCTTTTGTTGGATGATTGCTATGTTTAACATCTGAACTCTAGCTTGTACGCTTGGATCGCGTTTCGATTAGCTACTGAATCGTGTTTTCTCGTTGCAACAGCCTCGAGAGAGGTGTTGTGGCTCTAGTGTTTGGTCTGATACTGGAGTACGAGAGTGCCCATGATCAGAGTTGCTTTAGTAACCTTTCTACTCTAACTTAAGTCCAGCAACCTCGAGAGGGGTGTTGATGCTTGGTTAGAGGTACCCGCTTCGAGAGGAGGGGTACATGATGTTTCTACTGCCGCTTGTTTTACTGAAGCTTTCTCCTTCATTCCTTATTAATGCAATAATATAATCTCTCTGTTTCCGTTGCACGAAACCCCCTAAAACTGATAAACCTCTAAAATCTTAATTTTCCTCGTAGCTCCAGTTGGAGATAGATTTCTTCTGTTTTATCGATCCTTGTCTGTTGTTCCCTTGGGGAACTTTTATCATCTCCTTACCCTTATCGGAGTGTAACGTGTCGATTCCGCGTTCTCAACACTACCACCCTTGTCCCTGTGTTCGACCCTGTAAACAAAGTTGCGGGGGCCTAGAAGGTTTCAGGTTATAAATTTAAAAGTCTGACTACTTCAAATCCGCTCCATTTTTTGGGACACGTGATTTAGACTGGTCAACTTTTTGGCGCCGTTGCCGGGGACAAGGCAAAATGGTACTGTTGACGAACCCGAATCCACTAACTACACTCCAGTGCCTCAAGCTTAGAAATGAGCTTGACATCACTTTCTTTTTTTTATTTTTTCTTTTTTATATATATATCTTAACCTAAAATGAGTAATTCTTATAATTAACACATGTTTTCTAACTTGATTTTTCATTCTATTCAACTACTCTTGAAGGAAGGCGCTCTGCCAAACTGAGCACCAACATCACCAAACATGCTGCCTCGCATTGAACAACCTCTTTCAGAAGGTGAGAGACACGCGAGAGCTAGACCCCACTCGCCTCCGCCTAAAGACAACGACCACTATAATGGAAATGACCAGCCTGAAGAACCTGATACAGAACAGTTCGAGGACGACCATCGCCGTGATAGATGTCATCATCATCGAAGGCACAGAAGAAATCACAATGACCAGAATTAGCACCAGGGAGGCAGTGACAGCGACAATTCAGATGAAGAAGAAAAGACCCTAAGGGAGTTAGCCTCCACTAAGGCTAACAATTCCAGATGCCCTGTTGTCGTCCCGAGATTCAATGCAGCCAACTTCGAGCTGAAGCCATCAGTCATCTCCATGATTTAGAACAAAAGATTTAGAGGGAGTTCTAAGAATGACAATCCCTATCACCATTTGGATGCTTTCAAAAACATCTGTGACACCATCAAGATGCAGGGAGTTCCCCAGGAAGTAATCTATTGCAAGGGTTTCATCTTTTCTTTAGAAGATAAGGCTTTATCATGGTACCTGGGGCTGCCCCACCAATCTCTTAATGGATGGAGTGCACTGGCAGATGCCTTTGTAAACAAGTTCTATCCTACTGAGAAGACCGTCCGGAACAGACAAAAGATCACTTCTTTCATGCAAAAGCCAAACGAGAATCTCCATGATGACTGGGAAAGATACCAAGAATATTAGAGGGACTGCCCTCATCACTAGTATAAGAAAGGTTTCCTGATAACTACCTTCTACAACGGCCTAACTCCTGAGGAAAGGGTTTCACTGAATGCAGCAACAGGCAGTGACTTTCTGGGGAAGAAGCCGAGCTGGTCCGAGAAGATCATCAAGAACATGGCCGAGTTGCAAGCCGGCACTGACTATGATAGATCAGACCGGGGACAAGCTAAGAAGGCTAGTGAAGGACCTTCAGTTGAGTCCAAGGATCTGGAAACTATCACCTCTCAGATCCAGAGGATAGCAACTGATGTGAAGCAGCTGATGGAATCTAGTGGAAAGGGAAAGAAGCAGGTCGAAAAGGTCATGAAGTGTGTCACCTGTGGAGAGGGTGGACACGGGTTAGATAACTTTATCTACACCCGACCTGACGAATCGAGCGAAACTGAGTCTGAGGTTGAGGAGACTGAGAACGTCTCTTTTGTTAATTTCAAAAGACCAGACCATCCTAGATTCAGTTATGGCAACAAAGATGCGGCAGAAAACTCGCATCAGCTGCATAACTCCGCCAAGCAACCCCAAGTTTTCGAGAAAAGGGGAGGACCAAGTCAATTCACAAGAACCACTTCGTTCCAGTCAAACAAGGGAAATTTCCAAGGACAAGGTAAGTACCAAGGTCGCCAAGTGACGAACACCAGCCAAGGACAAGGTCATGCTAAGGAACAGGGCCAAGACAAGGTTTCGAACCAGCCGGACTTGGTTAGATAGTTGTTCGATTTTGTAAAGAGACAAGATACCATCAACAATCAGCTGGCGCAGAGTGCGCTTTCAAACTCAGGAGTTCTGAATTCAATGCAGGTCCAGATGGCAGATATGTAGACACATCAACGCCAGATTGATCAGCAGTTGGCCCAAATGGCCGAATTGATAAAGAATCCCTCGGGCAAGATACCTTCCAACACCGAATCTGCCAAAAAGGTAGGGATGTGATCAGGAAGAATAGAGATCGACTTACAAGATATGGACACTTTTGGAGGCAAAAAGTAAAGGACCTGGACCTGTCGAGCTGGAGACGCAAACTACAATGCTCCTCGGGAGGCAGCCTGGGCTTTTATTTTTCCTAGAATAGGATATTATTTACTTTCTTGCATGAGAAACATTATGGACATTTGGACTGTAATAAGGCCCGAGTCAGTGCATGCGCCACGTGCGCTGACTCTTCGGTTTTATGGGCCACCACTCTATTTTATGAGCATTGGTGAGTAATACTATCTGAGGCCGGGGACTTAACCTTAGGCCAATGATGTTTTACCCATCAATCGCTTTTTCCTTTGCTTTGTTTTAGTTTTTCTTATCTAGAATTCTATCCTGAAAGCTCTGTATCAGATGACCGTGTATCGGGCGATTAACTATTTTTCCTGATCATATCGGGCAGCAGCTCAACCGGCACGCGGAACATGCTCGTCTCAGGAATGGCCTGCCTCAATGGCTGGCACACATCCTGGATTTACCAGTTTTACCCCCGGTTGGGATTGCTATAAATAGTACAAATGTTTTACCATATCAGGGTACTGCATTTACTCTTCTATCTACCCGTATCGTGCAGTAATTGCTCCCTTTGCTCTTGTGTCGTCCAGCTAACTTTTGCTCTCGTATCGCGCAAAGTAGCTTCGGAATAGCAAAGGTATAGCCCGACAGCCTACTTGCCTGACACACACTTCTTATCACGCACAACGTATCAGGCTGACGACTCTGGCTGATTTTCCTTGTATCGCCCGACACGTGTGTCGCGTGACACATCTTTAGCGCACGCTTGCCTGATACCTTATCTCGGCTGATAACCGTGTCACCCATCCTTGTGCCGCCTCGCTTGTTCTTGTTGCCGGGTGACACATTTTTCCATCACGCGACCGTATCGCCCGACACACCCGTGTCGGGCGACGGGTATGATGCGCAACTGTTTATCCGCATCGTCCAGTTTTGTATCACCTAGTGTGTTCTTTTGATGGATGGCATCTGGACATCATATTGGGCATACACATATGGTGATTTTTGAAGGCTTCGTATCACCCGACACAAGCGTATCAGGCAAGTATCGTATCACCCTTTGTTAAGACCCGATACAGTGGTGTCGGGTAGTTTTGTATCAGGCAGAGTTTTTATTGTGTAATCAATTTTAACACTTAATTGATCAATGAATTTGTTTAATGATAACAGAGATGGCCCGCACAAAACAAACCGTCGTTTGAGTTGACGAGCACGGTAGAAGAATCAACACCGAGGCCACAGCTGAAGCAACAACGGTCAGGCAGAAACGCCCGAATCCCGAAGCGGCTGGGCCATCAACCGCTGAGAAAAGGGTGAGGGCAGAAGGAGTAACGACTCCAGCGACAGCTTCAACTGCAGCGGAAGAACCCTTGGATCACACACCTGGAAGGTTCGTGCCAATAGATAACGAGCATGGACGCCGATACTCAGAATTGGCAACTAAAATATATAGGCCGAGCAGATTCTGCCACCAGTCTTCCTTCATTCAATTGGGTATTTTCGAAAGACTGGAGAATGTCCTCGCCGCAGCAGGACTGAGGAAGATCTGCCTCAGCCTCTCTGCCTCCTACACCGAACTCACAAAGGAGTTCATGTCATCCCTCCGCCGAGTGAAGAATACAGCTGAGGACGTTGAAGAATATGGCGGAGCAGACATACTGCAAGGGCGGCTATACAACTCAGAGCATGTCATCTCCGAGAAATTGCTCAACGAGATCTTCTCTTCCAGCGAGGAGGAGAAGAAGTTGCTGAACAACGGTGAAAGGATCACCGAAGGAGACATGTTCAACCCCGTGGAGCTCTAGAGGAGGCTGACTGACGTGTCATCATAAAAGCCGGGAAGCAAGGTGGCGGCGGTGCACTCCTGTTTCTGGAGGATAGTGCACAAGCTGGTAGCATGCCTGCTTTTCAGCAAAAATGAGTCCAGCAATGTCTACACCGAAGAACTCCACCTAATGTGGCAAATGATGGAGGGCAAGGTGATCAATATGGGGCGTTTCTTGCTAAACAGGCTGCACCCGATAAAGGATGCCACCAAGGAATACTGCATGGGTGGCATCGTCAATCTGATCGCGGTTGGGTTAGGATACCCGAGGGAACCACACAGTCTTTTGAGGACTAGGGGTGACGAGTTGATCGAACTCAAGTACCTCATGAGGGTCGGCATCATAAAGAAGTAGGGGAGAAGCTATTTCTACAAGTTTGCAAGGACAAAACACCCTCCTTCCACTCCCTCACTAAGCCGCCTACGACGTAGAAAAGCTGGTCTTCACCGCAACAGAAATTGAAGCTGTGGCGGTGGAAGCAGCTTACGCCGCCACCACCGGCATTCAAGAGAGGGAGGCCACTAGAGGAGAATCAATCCCTCTCGACCCGAGGCGGGACAAAGCTTCAACAACCTCTGTCGAGCCAGCCACCAATCCAGAACCACCGACGAAAATAGTTGATATAGCTGTTGTCGTTCCTGCTATACCAGCCACAATCACGACGATACCTGCCGTGGCTGAAGAAGAACCGACAATCGTCGAGGTTGCCGAGACCACCAGGGTAGAAACAACAGTACAAGCCCCGGAGGGAGCTATCGTGGAAGAGACAACCACATCTCCTGAAGCTTCTGTGGTTCCTTTAGAGGCAGAAGAAGAAATACAGCCGGACGCCGGTAATGAGGTGTTCACCAAGATCCTTGAGATGGAGCTCGGGGCTGCATAGCTAACGCCGACACTGCCACCAATGTCCCCTATTGCAGCTGCTGAGGAGATTTCTGACAACGTAGAGGTGGAGCAGCATCCACCCACACCGCGACCTTCTCCACCATGACAGGATGGTGAGGTAGTGACGGCCGCAAGGGCACTGACGCCTCACCCAACAGCATCCACCTCGCGGACGATCGAGATAAGGTCTACCTCGTCAGGTAGACCTTCACGCGAGAGGAGTATAGCGAGGACGAGAGGGAGATATACAAGAGCCCCTCCGTCACTCGAGAAAATACTGGGGCACGAACTCGACCACTTGTGGGAGGTAACAGAGAGCCACTCGGCTACATTTACTTCTCTAACCCACAAATTTTCATTTTTCCAGCAGAGGCTAAATTTCCAGGAACGGGAACTGCTGACTCTAGTTGGCCTTCCTGGACAATTAGAGGAACTCAACGCCACGCATCAACAGGCCCTCCAGCACCTTGGCGTGATCGAGGAGAGGCTGAATAGGGGAGACAACCATCCGCCTTGAAGGCAGTCGAGAAGGTTCCCGTCACCTCCTAGCTCAAGCTCTCAACCTCCCTCGTCAGCAGCCTCCTCAAGATCATCGTCCTCTTCCTCCTCCAGTGGGCCATCCACAATGCCCGAGGAAGGGACGCCACAAAGATCGGCCAACGAAGCTCCGACAAGACAAGCGAGCTCCCACGGTCTGGAAGAAACAGCTTCCTCTGTCCCCCTGGACGAAGCTGAAGATGACAACGAAGACATCAGCGTCGGGGAGGACTCTTCTAATGAATCAGAGGGAGAAGGGGGGGACATATTTGCCGCCAACGAAAGACACCCCCCAGAGGAAGACGCTCGATGACAGATGCATTCTTTGTGCCGTGAGAGCTACCTTCTTTTGAGATGGCTGACTTTGACAGAAGGGTCATCGGCTACCTGTCGGTCAGGGACCAAAAATTGCTGAATAAGGTCCTGAGGGTACAGGAAGATGAAGAAGACGTCGTCTTGAGCGACCGCTACTTCTCAGTACGACATGGAGCACTCAAAAGCATATTCCTCTCGCCAGCCGTCGTCGGCAAAATGCTGTTCAGGGTCCTGAAAGGTGCTATAATAGAGAACATCAACGTCGGGACAGGTCAGAGAATAGTATACAACACCACCCCGACCTTGGCAAGAAGGCTGATGATGGGAGTGCCAGACTCCATTGCGGTGGCCAACATGCTGAACACATCGAAGAGCATAACATGAACGTCGTGTTGGCCCCGTACAAGCACCACAACGTATGGTTCCTCTGCATGGCAGACCTCTGGAATCACAACGTCCAGCTGCTCAGCTGCTGCAATGAGGAGGTGCCACGCTCCGATCATATCTTCAGCCGCCCAGAAGACAAACATCTCAGGCTTCTACCACTGCGTCTTCTTCAAGCCATCAAGCAAGGAGTCCAACGTCACAGAGGAATTTGGAACTTCTTCTCTATCGGAGACTTCCCCATCCAAGCAGAAGAGGGAAGCGGAAACAATGCCTTCATCGTCTTGCACGCCATGGAGTTGCTCAACATATTTGGATACATAAGGTATCTCCAGGGCCAAAACTTTTACCACCTCAGGAGCATATACACCATGTTGCTGATCAAAGACAGGTGCTATTTCCGAGATGCAGGGGTACCAGAGAAGCTGCTGAACAGCGATCAAGAAGATGAGTCTTCACAACCCAGCATCACTCCAGAGAAAGAAGCTGAGATGTAAATAGACACCTATGGGGTAGGCAAGCAGTTAGATATCCTGCGGGAAGTGCACGGATTCGAAGACCCTGCTTCGCATGGAATATCAGAAGAACTGATCAACAATTTTGACCACTTCTCGTGCTCTACACTCACGTAGGAGCAGGTTAATGAAATTCTTCTGAAGTTAGCTGATTCTACCCCAGCAGATGTCATCTACGAGGCCGGCAGTGTCATAGTCCCGGTTGATGACTTAAGGGACATGGTAAAAGATGGAGGATGCTTGACGATATCTGTGGCGGCCGCCTACATCTAGACACTACAAATGAAGTTCGAACACACATACATTGCTCATCCAATGCTGTTCAACGACATCTGCCTCGCCGATGAAACAGCAGCAAAGCAATCATTTCTGGCAGAGTTGGAGCACAGGGTTCCACACACAATCTTCCTACCCATCCTGCATTACAACCACTGGACGCTCCTGACGATGTACACTCGCCAATGAGAAGGAATCTTCTATAACAACTCAGACAACAACAAAGATCATCCAGTGCAGTGTACGTCGACGGTGTTGACATCCCTTGAGCACTTAGTACGAAAATACTACGACGAGGTGGCAGCGCTGATACAACCATTCCTGGAGACGGAAACAATCAAATAGCACGAACTTCAGTTCTACCACCGCAGTCCATAACAAATTCCTCTATCCAATGACTGCGGCATCTTCGTCTTGGAATGGATATCAAATGAAGCGACGCCTGACCAGGTCCACCACATCGACTACCATAGCAAACGAGGAGAATATGTGTGAGAGCTTCTATCTGGCACAGGCACACTCACCAACTAACCCTCACTGGGTTAACATTACCCTACCTTATCTACTTCACAACTCTGGTATAGAGTGTGGAGTAAGTTTGGGGGGGGTACCATGTACCAGTGAGGGAGGTAAGTACCAGTGAGGGAGGTACAAAAATTCAAAAATTTTCTTCAAACTCCATACCTTTTGTTCTTCTTGTTCTTTTTCTTCAACATGTGTACATATACATATACATGCTCATTTAAAGATTGTACCAATTTTTTTTTTCTTATTTTGTCTCCATATCTATGTACAAAGACACTATATAGTAAAAACCTGATACGACTCCTTGCCGGTTTGTTTTCTATGTGTTGGAGGAAATGCAGGTTTTGTTATGTCTTTCTGATAATGCAGCTTCAAAAAACAACAGACTATGACTTTCCACGCCAAAAATTTCGAAAAATAATCTCGTAACAGCTAAGAGACGTGTATACAGAAGCAAAAAGCTACCCAAACAGCAAAAATTTCTCTTGTTTTCCCTTACCCAACAAAATCCCAAAAAGAGAGAATAGCTTTATGAGAGTAAATAAAAGCATGAGAGTTGTGCCAAATGAAAAGAAAAAAAATATATATATACACACTTGTTTTCCAAAAGTACCCATCTTTAGGCATGGTAGATCCGGGGCAGTGGTACGTAGGATGTGAAATCACTACTCTAAAGCCAACTGGCTTGGACTATAGGGACCACTCACCTGCTAACGGACCCGTACCTGGATGGACTGATGGTAAATAAGAAAAACCCAAAAAGCATTAAGCCTACCCAAGCACACAAATTTCTGCCCCCAAAAGTTGTTTGGTGTGAAAGCTAACTTTGAATCATGCACCCAAGTCTTATTGAAGCTATAGAGATTTTTTTTTGCTTAAATAAGGCATGAGAAATAAAGTCTGTTGATTGTGGTCGGGCCGCATTCTCTGTGAGACATCTCAATGCTCGCTCAAACCCATGGTCTGAAAACTATACCGGTCAAGAAGAAGCATCACAAAACAAAGTTTAAAGATTGATTGAGGACTATCAAAATACTAAGTTTGGGGGAGTTGATAACACCAAATTTTGTGATGTTTTTGGCCCTTATTTCGTTATCAAATCTGCCCTTTTAAAATGTTTTCCTCTCCTTTTGTCATGTTTTTGCATAAACAGGCTACAATACGCTTTTAACTCAATATTATCATCTTTTGCAGAGTTTTCCCCGATTTTTAACTCATTTATCAGCAAAAAGGCCCATCTCGACCCACGAACGTGTTCCACCTGTATCGGCCTTCCTGCCAACCAGTCGGCTGATACACTCACTGCCCGACAAGGCAGCACGATATACTGCCGCGTGACATGAGGATGCCGCACAAGAGGAAGTGGACGAGCGATACACCATTTACCCGATAGGGAGCTGGACTCGGCACAACTGCTGAAGCGTGTCGCGCGATACATGCCACCCACCGGCAGGAGCCACTCGTCACGATGACTAACAGCCTGACATCCTGGTGCCGGGCGATACACATATTGGGCACCCCTGAATCCGCGATAATAAGAGCTGATGAAGAACATGTGGCGTCCGGAGTACCATAACTTCCTCCAACCACTACCTATAAATAACAGCTACAGGACTCCGATGGGACGGGTCGAAATTTCTCGAAAGCCAACTTAGGAAAGAATCTGGAGCTAGCGTGTCGTGCCTCAGGGTGTATCGGGCAATACTAGGTGAGCACTTCCCCATCCCGAGAGGGAGGGAATGGTTCACTTAGGATCAGCCCCGGGTACCGCTACAGGCCGATATCAGCCAACAAGGACACCCGATAGAAGTACCCGATGTTGGAAGCAACACTCTGGCCCGATACGATACTGAGCCCGGTATGCATCACCAGTCTTGATGTGTCGCCCGAGAGGGTGCTGGCCGACATGATCATATCGGTCATGGGTGCCCCACACGATACATCCGTCCGTTATGAGCGTGCCTCCTGAGAGGGTGTGCCGCCCGACACGGGTGTATCGGGCAAGGCCCCGATCGGTATTGGGCTGGAGGGTCTGCTTCTTCCAGTCGCCCTTCTAAATCAAGAAGGCGTCATTTATCTTTATTTCAGTCATTTACTTTCTTTACTTATGCAATGTAATCAAACCCTTTTATGCTAATGGAATTAGAAGAGCCTTAATTATCTGCTACTTTATGTTTGGTCCCTTTTGTTGGATGATTGCTATGTTTAACATCTGAACTCTAGCTTGTACGCTTGGATCGCGTTTTGATTAGCTACCGAATCGTGTTTTCCCGTTGCAACAGCCTCGAGAGAGGTGTTGTGGATCTAGTATTTGGTCCGATACTGGAGTACGAGAGTACCCAGGATTAGAGTTGCTTTAGTAACCTTTCCACTCTAACTTAAGTCCAGCAACCTCGAGAGGGGTGTTGATGCTTGGTTAGAGGTACCCGCTTCGAGAGGAGGGGTACAGGATGTTTCTATTGCTGCTTTTTTTACCGAAGCTTTCTCCTTTATTCGTTACTAATGCAATAGTATAATCTCTCTGTTTCCGTTGCCCGAAAACCCCTAAAAACCGATAAACCTCTAAAATCTTAATTTTCCTCATAGCTCCAGTTGGAGATAGATTTCTTCTATTTTATCGATCCTTGTCTATTGTTCCCTTGGGGGACTTTTATCATCTCCTTACCCTTATCGGAGTGTAACATGTCGATTCCGCGTTCTCAACACTGCCACCCTTGTCCCTGTGTTCGATCCCGTATATCTACTTCGACCCCATAAACAAAGTTATGGGGGCCTAGAAGGTTTCAAGTTATAAATTTAAAAGTCTGACTACTTCAAATCCACACCATTTTTGGGACGCGTGATTTAGGCCAGTCAACTTTTTGATAAAAGACAAGGATCGATAAAACAGAACACAGGGATGTTGATGCTTGGTTAGAGGTTATACAGGGTTGAAGTAGATATACGGGGTCGAACACAGGGACAAGGGTGGTAGTGTTGAGAATGCGGAATCGACACGTTACACTCCGGTAAGGGTAAGGAGATGAGAAAAGTTCCCCAAGGGAACAACAGACAAGGATCGATAAAATAGAAGAAATCTATCTCCAACTAGAGCTACGAGGAAAATTAAGATTTTAGAGGTTTATCATTTTTTAGGGGTTTTCATGCAATGGAAACAGAGAGATTATACTATTGCATTAGTAAGGAACGAAGGAGAAAGCTTCAGTAAAACAAGTGGTAGCAGAAACATCCTGTACCCCTCCTCTCGAAGCGGGTACCTCTAACCAAGCATCAACACCCCTCTCGAGGTTGCTGGACTTAAGTTAGAGTGGAAATGTTACTAAAGCAACTCCGATCCTGGGCACTCTCGTACTCCAGTATCGGACCAAACACTAGAGCCACAACACCTCTCTCGAGGCTATTGCAATGGGAAAACACAATTCAGTAGCTAATCGAAACGCGATCCAAGCGTACAAGCTAGAGTTCAGATGTTAAACATAGCAATCATCCAACAAAAGGGACCAAACATAAAGCAACAGATAATTAAGGCTCTTCTAATTCCATTAGCATAAAAGGGTCTGATTACATTGCATAAGTAAAGAAAGTAAATGACTGAAATAAAGATAAATACCGCCTTCTTGATTTAAAAGGGCGACAGGAAGAAGCAGACCCTCCAGCCCAATACCGTTCGGGGCCTTGCCCGATACACCCGTGTCGGGTAGCACACCCTCTCGGGCGGCATGCTCATAACAGGTGGATGTATCGTGCGGGGCGCCCATGACCGATACGATCATGTCGGGCGGCACCCTCTCGGGCGACACGCCGAGACTGGTGATGCGTATCGGGCTCAGTATCGTGTCGGGCCAGAGTGTTGCTTCCAGCATCAGGTACTTCTATCGGGCATCCTTGTTGGCTGATATCGGCCTGTAGCGGTACCCGGGGCTGACCCTAAGTGAACCATTCCCTCCCTCTCAGGATGGGGAAGTGCTCACCTAGTATTGCCCGATACACCCTGAGGCACGACACGCTAGCTCCATATGCTTTCCTAAGTTGGCTTTCGAGAAATTCTGGCCCGTCCCATCAGAGTCCTGTAGCTGCTATTTATAGGTAGCGGTTGGAGGAAGTTATGGTGCTCCAGACGCCACATGTTCTTCATCAGCTCTTATTATCGCAGATTCAGGGGTGCCTGATATGTGTATCACCCGACACCAGGATGTCGGGCTGTCGGTCATTGTGACGAGTGGCGCCTGCCGGTGGGTGGCCTGTATCACGCGACACACTTCAGCAGTCGTGGCGAGTCCGGCTCCCTGTCGGGTAAATGGCATATCGCTCGTCCACTTCCTCTTACGCAGCATCCTCGTGTCGCGCATCAGTATATCGTGCTGCCCTATCGGGAAATGAGCGTATCGGCCGGCTAGTTGGCAGGAAGGCCGATGCAGGTGGAACACATTCGTGGGCCGGGACGGGCCTTTTTGTTGATAAATGAGTTAAAAATCGGGGAAAACTCTGCAAAAGATGAGAATATTGAGTTAAAAGCGTAGCGTGGCCTGTTTATGCAAAAACCTGACAAAAGGAGAGGAAAACAATTTAAAAGGGCAGATTTGATAACGAAATAAGGGCCAAAAACATCACAAAATTTGGTGTTATCACATATTTCCCATAATCAGTAGATTGCGTCAATAACTATAATGCAGGAAGGACGGTTTATGATATACATGGTCCTGGAGAAAGTCCAGCGACAATCCTCATCATTGTAGATGCACAACTCTGAATCCTAGTTTCACTAGGACACATATGACTACCACGCCTCCTTGGTCTACACTACCGGCTGCAGCCACACGACCGTCTTCTTCAGCAGCTCTTCTTGTCATGGACTGCTAGTTGATGTTGTCCTCTAAGCGGAAAACAATGTCTTCCCGCCTCTATGGTAGTCCACACAGATTGCCTAGAACTCCTGTTATCCTACTGGACCGGACATGGAGGAGTAGTCCCTATTTGTTAGTATACTAGTCACCGACTTGCTCTCCCACAATGAAAACTCTTAGTTGTTCTCTCCTGTGGCTATCCCTCCCTTGTCGGGTAGGACTTACTGGGGCTCTCGTTGTTACCACAACTAGAGAGGACAACAATTGTCAGAGGAATTGATTCTTAATTGTCTGTGTTGTAGTTGTACTTAGGGAAAGCCCCCATTACCCCTCTATATATAAGAGGGGTTAGAGTTAGGGTTTTTAGTCTCCAACCAATGCGGGACTAAAGCGGGAGTGGAAAGGACAAGTAGATCTTGCAACTTTTTTGGAAGTTTCACAACCTGCGTGTGATGAAATGATCATCTCGCTAAGTGAAACGGTAGTTTTGTGCTTTCCCAGTCAGATATGAATTGACAAATCATTTCCACCCAATCATCACCGTTATAAAAACCCATGATTCAAGACTACATTTGATGATGTCAAAGTGCACCCAATGACATGTGTTTAGTGTATTGATTTCAGGTCTAAGAACCACAACCACCACCATCACTGTGAGAGCTGACTATGACTTCCATGATTATGGCTTCCATGTGTCAGTCTCATGGTGGGTCTGTTCGATATACTATTCTCTAACATGTACTCTATGTGCTTGGTTTGATATAGCCATATCATGACTAATGAGACTCAATCATCAACCAACACACACTCTGATCTTATGTGTTATTGATGTCTATCAACCTTCCACAATAACAACTGATCAGGGACATAATAAAAATATGTATATGTACTCTTAACATCCGTATGATCTCATTTCTCAAGTCTAATACTTAAAGATATACATCATTGAGTAATATAATTCTCTAAAAATTTATAACGTTACATCATTATATCGTAATTGAATTAAACACAATGAATTGGAAGCTTTCCCTTTCATTAATAATCAAATTGTTTACATGATATGCCATTACAATCATCACATGATTGGCTCTCTGGGCATACATAACCAAAAAACTCCCACTTGCTGAAACGACCACCACCAAACCAATAACAAAATCATCACTAATAATGCGGAATAACCATAAATAGCGTATTAACAAAAATCACTAAAAATTAAAACCATTTTTGCAAAGAGATCCATTTCCTGGAAAACTCTTAATGAAATAACCAAAACTTTATATACATCAAAGTTCACATTGTACATACACTGTACCATCTCATCTCGAGGTTAACAAATTTTTTTTAAAGAAGCCAGGGGTCGCTTTTATTCATCCCACACCCCTCCTGTGGGCCAAAAGTCAGCAAAAAATTACATCTCCCACTCTTATAACTCAGGTTCATATAAAAAAAGGTGCAAAGACATAAAGAAATCATCACAACATCAAGCAACCTAGAGAGAAAAGGACAAAAGATAGTAGAACCATCTGACAACCAAGCAAGGACGTGCACTATTGATTTCTCTGAAAATTGGTCTCCACGTAAGGTGTATTTCTTTTCTCAAGAATGATAATGCCTCTAAACTTCATAGGCAGGATAGCAAAGTCAGAGCATGTAAAAGATTCAGGTAAACTCAAACCCCAGATGTTGATTTCCCTAGGGGCAGAGTTAACTAGTCTGGATACAGAATGCCCAATTATCCCCTGCTCGTTGCGTATCACTCGAAGCTCTCTTGTGAAAGAGGTGGCTTTCCAAGGTTCAGGTGCCTGTTTCCATAAGATATCAAAAGTATGAGGATCATCTATCTCAATAACAGAAATGTTTAGATTGTACTCATCCGCGATCTTGAGCGCAACTACACAAGCTATAAGATACGCGACAGTGAAATCTTCATCTTTAAGCCATGATCTAAAGGCCATCCGAGTTCTACACCGAAAATCTCTAACCAGCCCTACTGTCCACCTTCTTGTGTGACCAGAGGGGTCCTTGTTCAATCCAATAGTGATATTCATTTTAAGATTAGCTATGTCGGGAGGGGACCATCTGACCAAATTAATGTATCTGATCTTTGTTTGCGGCTCAAGGATGCCGTGATCATTCAGAGTGTTGTAGAACTCAACTGTCTCTAGCTTTGTGAATCTAACATTCTTCAGAAAGTGGTTCAGAATGTGAATGATGCTATGCCATCGTGATTGAAGGTTGACTCTCCTCCCTTCAAATATGTTCGTGCATCTGCAACACCATATACTCCATACGACAAGGGCATTAAGGAGGCCATGAATCCATGTCTTGGGAGAGTGAAGCCGGTGTGATCGTCCACAAGAATTGGTGATGTCATTGATGTTTTCAGGAGGGGGCTTCCCAGTGACAAGAGAGACCTTTGGCAGAAGAAGGTGGCCGTCTGACTATGAATGAAAAGATGAGGAGATGACTCAATGGAAGGATTATCACAATAGGAGCATTTAGAAGCCATTGCGATTCTGCATCTTAGAATATGATCATCGGTTGGGATGGCTTTGTGGGCTATTATCCAAAGGATAGCGCTAGCTTTAGGAAAGGGGAGTTTCCAGATCCCATGAATGCAACGATTGATATCTAGATTCTCCATGTGAAGTATGTGATTCTTGAAATATTTGATGGAGAACTTGCCTCTAGGATCAAGCGTCCAAATAATCTTGTTGTCTTCATGTTCAGAGATGTAAGCCCTGTTGTTTCTGAACATAAGCAATCCCTCATCATTAAGTACATGTTCCAGAAAATTCCAGTCCCACCCGGATGCATTCCAGAAGTCTTTGATCTTAAAATCAAGTCTACGATCACTGGCATTGAGAGTGAAGCCAGCAAGCGGGGTGCCACACCATCTAGCATCCCAAAGGGAAATGTCTCCCTTTCCCATGATCCATTGACAATGAGAGTTGAAATTTGGGAAGGTACACCATATCTACTTCCAAGCAAGTGACGTAGTGGCACTGAGCTTCAAAGAAGGTGGAAGGAAGCCCGTTCTATTGGTGGTGTTGGATTGGTATTTTCTGTGGCAAAAGATGGCCCATGGAGAGCATCCAGTAATGACTTCCCAACATGCTTTGTAGGTGAATGCCCTGGTGATTATTCTTATAGAATCTAACCCCAAGCCACCGCTGTGAGTTGGACATGTAACCTTCTTCCAAGATAGTTTTTCTCTTATTTTGATCTCTACCAGCCCATAGAAATTTGGACATAATAGCATCAATACGGTCAGAAATACCCGAAGGAATCCCAATTGCAGCAACACCGTAAAGCGTGGTGGAAGCGAGAGCATGTTTAATGAGGAGACAATGCCCAAAAAAGGAAAGGATATGGGCTTTCCAGTTTGCAACCTTCTTTATCATTTTGTCCAGGAGGAAATCAAAGAAATGTGTTTTGGCATGACCATAGAAAATGGGAGTGCCTAAGTATTTCAGCGGACCATCAGCTAGAGATACTCCAAAGGATTGAGCTATTTGATGAGCTACTATCATACCACTCTCACCGATCATGCAGCTTGATTTAGTTCGGTTGATTAACTGTCCAGGTGCATTCTCATAGCAGGATATGAGCTCATTTATGCGCTGAATGGATGCATTGGTGGATCTATAGAAGATGATAACATCATCTGCGTAAAGCAAAATTGGAGGTGCTATCGCCACACTGCGGGTCTTAAATCTGCAGATTTCAGATCTCATCATAGCTATGTCAAAGGCCCGACCAAGGATCTCTTCAAAAATCACAAAAAGAAAAGGCGACATGGGGTTTCCTTGTTTGAGGCCCCGCTGAACCTGGAAGAAGCCTTCAGTACGATCTCCAAGAGTGATATATGCCCAATAAACCTCAAAGGGACTAAGGCAAAGTTGTATGGTTTCGTCAAAGAATCCAAACTTCTTCAAAATGAGTCTCAAGACGGTCCAATCTACTCGATCGTAAGCCTTACTCATGTCGTACTTGATGATGGTATTTGGGAATTCCCCTCCTTGCTTAAGGTCATGACAAAGCTCTTTAGTAAGTCTTATGTGGTTGATAATGTCATGACCAGGGACATAAGCACCTTATGTAGGCGAAATCATTTTATGCATCAGCTTCTGTAGGCGGTTGCTGAGAATAGAAGTTAGAATTCGAAGCATGACATTTTCAATGGCAATCAGCCTGAAGTCAGAGATGAGGCAAGCTGGCTGAGGAATCTTAGGAATAAGAGCAATACAACATACTTTGAGGCTTCTGTGGCAGATATGATTGTCGAAGAAGCACTAAGCAAGGTTGAGGATGTCTTTCTTTATGTATTCCCACGTTGCGGTGAAGAAAAAGAGCGTAAAGCCATTTGGGCCAGGCACAACGTGAATGTTCATGACTTTTATGGTGCAAAAAACTTCATCTTCTGTAGGGATGGCCAACATCTCGATGCTATCATCAGACGAGATCACCAGATATATAAAATGTAAGAAGGAATCAATGGAACTTGGGTTGTTTGGAGCAGCAGCCGAGAAGATACTCTGGTAGTGTGCAATAGCTGTCGAGGCTACAATTTGAAGGCAGTCAGTGGTATACCGATCAGGTAACTGTATCATCGATATGTCTCTATTTCTCCTCTTAGCACTCACAATTGTGTGATAAAAAGAGGTATTCCTCTTTCCATCGCTAAGCTAGGATACTCTAGATTTCTCTTTCCATAAAATCTCTTCTTGATCAAGAATATCTTGAAGTTCATCTTCAACCACCTTGAGATTCATTTCATTTTCCTCCGTGGGGTGATCATCAAACTTGATTTGAAGGATATGCACTATGTCTTCAAGATCTACTTTCTTTTGAAAAATGTCACCAAAAGTTTCTATATTCCAGATCTTTAAGGATTTATGAACAACTTTAAGCTTTGAGTAGAGGATGAACGGCGGGTGTCCGACCACCTCCGTGTTCCAAGCTGCCTTGATGATGTCAATGCATCCGGGATGTGTGAGCCAAATGAAGAGGAAGGTAAAAGGTGGATGTGAGCGCTCACGTAGCTATCTAACATGCAGCCTGAGAAGGGGGGCAGTGATCAGATGCACATGATCTGGTGATGTGGATAATCTTGGATCCAGGCATCCATTGATTCCAAGACAAATTGACCAGCATCCGATCTAGCCGTTTCCATTTGGTGGGAGTAAGACGCTGCTTGTCTACCCACATGAATTGGCTTCCTTCAAAGGGAATCTCTAGGTATGTTAAGCTCATGTCTTTTCTCTGAGATATAAAAGGATTGATCTTTTCTCCCAGCTCTTGCTACCAGTTCTAATTTGATGTGCATTCTTTCAGTTCCGTGAGTAATGATAATGAATTGTGGTATGTCCTCCTTAAAGGCCTCCACACGAATAAGGATTCCAAAAAGGTCGTCATCACGTATCTGCCATCGTGAAATGAATTCTAGGTTTCCAAATGGCTGGATGAGTTGTTTGATAGTACTTTCATCTCTGAAAACGATGGGTAAATCAGTAAGCCAAAACCAAATCTTCTATTTTTGAGCTCCTTCATCGCCAACAGTCATGGCCTTCACTTTGAGCCTGTAATGAAGAAATCTAATATGCTCAACCCGTGTTGCCTCTAGCGCTTCTCGTTTGTCATTAAAGAAGACGATGACCTTTATGTAAGAAAATCTATTAATGTATATCGCATGAATCCAGTGTCTTCTGAGAAACTCACTAAGGGGTTGCCAAGTGATTCTGTCAGCCCAAGAGATCTCAATGGCATATGCTAGCGATTCGATCCTCTTGAGGTGCTATGAATTTCGATTGTCTAGAGAGACGAACACTTTCTTTGGAACGTGCTGCGGCCCGCCACGAGCAGGAATACCCAAGGGAATATTAGGGAAACTGTGATGAGAGAAGATGTTTGGTGGCGGTGGAGCTCTATGGGGTGGTTGAAGATGCTTTCTCATCATGCATCTGGCTGCAAGATGTCCAGTTTGTTGACAGCAATAGCATACCTTCTTAGCTATGCACTGCGCTTTCTAATGACCTCATTTCATACATGTGAAGCAGGTGTCTTTAGGGATTCCGTATAGAGGAGTGCACCGAGGCGGGATGGCTCCATGTTGTGTATAACCAGTTGGAGGAGTTGGAAGGATGCCCGTATCAAGCATAGACGGCAATACATCAGTTGCCAGTTGTGGATTATTGGATGTTGGTTCAAACAAAAAGATCTGATCAGTCATTGTCTCAATTGGGTGGTTTGTAGGGACATCCATGGTGGGTAGGGGCACCGTGGTGTCGGCATGCATGATCGGTGGCACTGCAGAAGCAGGTTGATCTTGGATGACAGTTTGCTGCCCGTTGTGTGCTGGTTGAGTTGTAGGATTTCCTTCTAGCCTGGTTGGTGTCGTCGTGATAGAAAGAGGCGACAACACATTTACTGTGAGATGGTCGATCATAGGTTGAGGCGTAGGAATCGCCGGCGTTGTTACACCTGCATCCATCTGCAGAGGGGGAGGAGGATTTACCATCATATCTGGAGACGGCGTCGGCGTGATGATCAAGGGCTGTTCATCTTCGAGGTTAACATATAACAGTTGCTTTGTCAAAACATGTACTGAAGCAACATAAAACCTTGAGGCATACAAGCCAAAATATTAATTTGTTCATAAAACCATCACACACTAAACCCAAGGACCTGAGAGTACAGAGACGACACATAGGACTTCTATCTACAAGACACGACAGACAGTACACTCAACCTGTGCTATTACTGCTGTCCTTGCATCTGTTGTCCTTCCTCTATAGAACGATCTCTACCTCCTCGTGCACGTCCACCTAAAAATTGTGGATCCCATGGGGTGAGACAATTGTCCCAGCAAGAGATATAAATCTCCACCAACAATGTTATTATCATAGGTAAACAATATAAAACTGAGCAGAGGTTCTTTTATACTAATAAGCAAGGTTAATCACTGTGGATAAGCAGATTAGAACATTATCATCTTTTAAAGCATTGCAACTGTTTATGATAGAGAAGTAAATCATCTATTCACTTTATAAGGAATATAAAGAACATGTGTATCATTTACCCATCATATTATACCAACATCTCAAGCTTATCCTGTGATAATATCATCATGTTCCAACTTTATATCAATCTTGCAAGTGTACAACCAGGTATTGGATTGCACCAATCTTGTGATATTACAACCATGTATTGGATTGTACCAATCCTATGATATTACAGCTAGGTATTGGATTGTACCAATCCTGTGATATTAGAACCATGTATTGGATTGTACCAATCCTATGAAATTACAACCATGTATTGGATTGTACCAATCCTGTGATATTACAACCAGGTATTGGATTGTACCAATCTTGTGAGATCATAGCCAGGTATTGGGTTATCCCAATCTTGTGAGAGTTCAGCCAGGTATTGGGTTATACCAATCCTGTGAGAGTTCAGCCAGGTATTGGGTTGTACCAATCCTATGAGAGTTCAGTCATGTATTGGATTGTACCAATCCTATGATATTACAGCCATGTATTGAATTGTACCTATCCTGTGAGATCATAGCCAGGTATTGGGTTATACCAATCCTTTGAGAGTTCAACCAGGTATTGGGTTGTACCAATCTTGTGAGAGATCATCCATGTATTGGGTTATACCAATCATGTCAGAGTTCAGCCAGGTATTGGGTTGTACCAATCCTATGAGAGTTCATCCATGTATTGGATTGTTCCAATCCTGTGATATTACAGCCAGGTATTGGATTGTACCAATCCTGTGAGATCTTAGCCAGGTATTGGGTTATACCAATCCTATGAGAGTTCATCCAGGTATTGGGTTGTACCAATCTTGTGAGATAATAGCCATATTGCTAAGGATTTCATAGTAGTTGGAATACCTTTTGTAATAGACTGAATCTCAGGATCATTTTTGCAATTTACCCAATTTTGAGCTTTTATTCAATTTCTAGTCCTTTTGTACCTTCTTCATAAATTTCCCATCCTTTTGAACCTTCTTTGGCCTCAATGTTGAAATTGAGCAAAGTTTGATGATGGAATCGATATTTTATCACATTTCATGTTTATGTAAGGGGTTTTGCACAAATAACCCACCTAATGTGATATTTGAGGACTAATTATGCAATGTGGCCTTTTATGAGAGGATAAAAGTGGATAATGCTAATTTAGAGCTTTTATCTCTTTTTGGATAAACAAATGAGTAATAATGTGTATTTGATTTAAGTTATGAGAATAATTATCCCTTTTCTTTCTCACTCATCCTTAAAGGGAAATAATGCATTAATAAGAGGATAAAATGGTGATATATGACTCTCAATAATGATATGTATCTAATATCTCGAATTTCACTCACTCATGTCATTAAAAGACTCTTTTCACATTAATCATTCATTTTATACATTAAGATATGCATTAATAGACAATATAGCATTTAAGGACCAAAATGTGTGTAAAATGAGAAAACAATGGCATATCATCGTTCTAGGCATTGTAATTAACCTATGGTTAAAATTTGATGTCATTTTGATTTTATTTGACCCCTCAAATTGATTTTATAAGTTTTAATATAGTGTGACTTTGGTATTTGAATCATTTTCATTTAAATGGCACTTATTCGCCAAAGTCCCTTCATTTACTCTATCACGCACCCGATCTTCGTCCGATCTCGATCCAATGATGGATAAGCTGTATTAAACCTATGGCCGTGTGAGAGTCTAGCCCCTTGATTTCGACGACCTCGCTCTCCCTCTCTACTCCACCATTTCACGAGATATCTTCTCCATTGGCTTTGCCTCCTCGATCCACACAGTTCTAGCCCTTGCTCATCGTCTCCCATGCACCATAGCCAAAATGCCCCATGGCACCGGCCGAGCCTTCTCAACCCCACCACAGTTTTGGCTCATCAAGCCTCCTCACCAATAAATGACACCACCCTTGCCTCCATCGGCCCCATGGAATCTTTTCCTCGTGCTAATTTTCCAGAAACTCCCACCACTAGCCATCGATACCTCCAGTTGTTCCCTGACCTTGTGGTAGTTCTCCCTAGAACTCGGCTACACCAGCAAGCAGATTAATGGGTCAGGTGAGTTTGGTTTCCTCTCCTCTTCGTTTCAAGTACTTGAACATGCAATTTGGTTGTGAATCACAGAAACACCCAAATGGGCAAGCTTCCTCACGCAGCCATGGCGTCTGGGAGAGGAAGAGGAAGACCACTCAACTTTTTATGGTTTTGTCCCCGCGTGCCCATCCTTTCCTTCTTTAACACCAAGGGTAGTTTTGTCTTTTGGATATTTGCCTTTGCACAATGATTTAGCCTATGTGGCATTTGCTTGCTATCTGATTGGTCCAGCTTACTAAATTCATAGTAAATTGGTCCTTGCTAAGAAAAATGCAAATAAATAGTCGTTGGAAAAGATTTTTCATGTAGAATCTGATTTTATGGTTTTTGAGTCCTATTTCTATAACCTTTTTCGAAGTTTGCTTTGAATGCCATTTTGAGTGTGCTAAATGTTCTAAATATGATAAATAATGCATTTCAACTCCAAATTGAGAAATAAAATATGTTTTCCTAATCAATGAAACCCAAGTGAGCTTTTGGTCCTAGTTTTGAGTCCAAAATCAGTAGTTTGCAAATAAGGTCTAAAATGAGTATCTTTTATACACATTATGCCTTAATACATGCTAATACATGTGTTATATTGCAATTAGGGAAAATGATCATGGAATACAATATAATTGGTGAAAATGATGGTTTTAAACCTTCAATAAGGTATGTGAAACCTATTTATGTTTGTGGACCCTATTTTGGTGTAAGACTGTGCAATTAAGCTATTCCTCAATTGTGCTATTGTCCAACCCTACATTCATAATGTGCTAGCCTTGGAATATCTCTACTGCCCTTATATATCTCTTTATTTATTTAGATCTTCTATTGCCTATGTTGGCTCTTTATGTGACTTATTTCATGGGTTTTATTCCCATTTTCTATGATGCAATGTTATTTATAATTTCACTACTGCCAAGTGAATTATTTAGCATGATGTATTGACAATGTAGTGTACATGAGTACAAACCACCCATAGGGCACTGAGGTTTTAGTCCCCCTGCCACTCTATATAGGCACCGAGGTTGTAGTCCTCCTGCTAGGCATTGGGGTTTTAGTCCCCCCTGCCACATTATATATATTTGAGGTTTGGGATGTGCATTTTCCCCTCTCCTCTTGGTGTAGGTCCGGTAGGTGCCTCGCCCTACATTGGTATGATTTTGTATCATAATATCATTCATGCTTTTTATTTTTTGTTGTGGATTGATCTATGGCAGTCTTCGATTTCTTATTTGATTAATTGTCTCATTCTCTTGAAATCTATTTGTATAATGAATCATTTTATTTATGCTATGTTTCACTTTATATTTGAACTTATTCCTTTTGATTAACACATACTTTTATCTCTCTCTTGCTGGGTGATCCCAACTACCTAGTTATAGGATCAGAGTGCACATTAGAAGCTTGGTGAACATGCCTAAGGCTAGGGATATGGAGTTCAACCATCTAGCTTGGACTTAGCTATGCCTATACAATATGTGGTTTTGTTTAAAGATAAGTTGATTTGGTTCTAGTCTTCCTCAACCTAGATCCTATTGTTTGTATAAAGTTGTACACACTTATTGGGGAAATTTGTATTGTACTCTTTATAAATTTTAAATATAGTCAAAGTTTAAAATTCCGCTGCTTCACATTGGTGTTTTTGTTTACCATGATTATTTAGTAGAGACTATGTCTTTACAACATTGTATCAGAGCATCAAGGTAGTCGGAGTCTTGACTGTTTCAATTTGTCTCCTAGAGAGAACCCTTACCTTATATAGTTTCCCTTTAGTAAGATTTTCACCTTAGAGTTGACCAATGATGAAAGGTTGATTTAGGGAATAAAAATTTCCTATTAGAAATATAATTTGATCAACTTTTGGTGATTAGTCTATTAGGTTGCTACTAGGGCATAAGTTGAAAGAAAATGTGTCTAGAAAGGGTTAGGGTCTAGGGGCAGGCAATATTTTCCTCCGCACCACTAGCTTCGCTTATGAGGTCTCCCAGATCCATATGACACTAGCCTGGCTTGAGCTAATATTGATTGTCCAAAATAGCATACCTTTGGGGAAATTATCTTATTGTTGAGAAACCTTTTGAACCTAGTATATGATGTTTTGGTTAGTCAAATAAAACATCTTATATTCCATAAGTTCCTTATGTGAGCCTTAGATTTCCATGTTTGGGAATAGCATACCCTATGCTAGACTTTGAAGTTTGGTGTTTAGTAAAACAACTAAGTGTTGGATCTCATACATAGTTTTACCTGTAGTTTATATTGACTTGGTAGGTCAAGATTTTTAAGAACACTAGTGGTAGTGGTAATACCTTGATAGATTTTGAAGTTTCTGATTTCGAGTATGAAATCCTCTTTAAGGGGGTGGAGTCCCTTAATACATTCGAAATCAAGATACTATGTTTTGGAAACCCTAACTCCTTATATAAGAGGTTAGCATGTTCATATGGTTAGTGTTGGAAAAATAAATTATAATTATAATCCATCTTGTTTATTTATATACAAATTAATATATATGTACAATAAGTCATCTAAGGGATAGTTCATATGCTTGAAACTTAACATACTCTTAATGAACATAATAGTGAGTTACTCATCACTAATTGTGAATACACTTAATGTTGACCATGTCACCCTAATAGTATGGTTAGTAAGATTAAGGGACTAGTGCATGCTAGGAATGCATAGCATGTAATGGTCATGTTGACCTAAACCCTAATATGTAATCATCTAGCTTTAGTAATACATACATGCATATCCTTAATTTCTTCATGATACATTAGTGACTTAGGTGTCATCCTCATATAATATACCTTGGTTTATATATATATGATTTGTAATCACCGAATCATAATTGTGATCAAGTTATCGATATATGTAAGGCATATCACCTTGTTCTCTAATATACATATCATAATCACCTTTTCATGATTTAGTATATGAATCAATTCATTAATGTTTCATGTGTTCCATCTTATTCACTAAAACACATGTAATGGCTTAAATATGATTATGAGTAACAAATTGGTATGAATATGCATACATGCCTAATGTGATGTTAAATATGTATAATTCATATCATGTAGTGTCATAGGAGAAAATGGTTAATGATGTCATTAACATGAGTATGAAAGATAATGTGATAATGTGTGTTATAGAGATAAATAATTTATGTGACCTTATTTGGAATTATTATTGGCTTAATAACTTGTTGGATAATATTATCTTTTTCCTACACAATAACCTGTGATAATTCCATATGGTGGTAATATAAGGATAGTGGGGAATGAATTCATGTTATTAAGTTTTGTGACCATATACATTAATGAATGTTGAGATTTAATTAGTAAACCCTAATTTTGTTTAAAACCCTTAATGGAACTAATAAGGGTAATACATATGTTTTGTGCTTAATGATGGGAGGTAAGTCTTGTTACAACAATGTGACACAAGTAATGGTATTATGAAGATGATGCTTTTTCATGATGGAGATTATGCTTATAAACCAAAGTGTTAATTATGTTATATGTAAGGTACAAACCTTAGTGGGACTTGGCTTATGTGTAGAGATCTTTGGAGTACCCACCTTAGTGCCTAATGTTGGGATGTTACACACTCACCCTCTCTCTTCCATCTTGTTGTGATTTCGGGGACATAATCCTCTTTAAGGGGTGGAGTGCTGTAATAAACTGAATCTCAGGGTCCTTTTAGCAATTTACCAAATTTTGAGCTTTTATTCACTTTCTAGTCCTTTTGTACCTTCTTCATAAATTTCCAATCGTTTTGAACCTTCTTTTGCCTCAATGTTGAAATTGAGCAAAGTTTGACGATGGAATCAATATTTTACCACATTTCATGTTAATGTAAGGGGTTTGGCACAAATAACCCACCTAATGTGATATTTGAGGACTAATTATGCAATGTGGCCTTTTATGAGAGGATATAAGTGGATAATGCTAATTTAAATCTTTTATCTCTTTTTGGATAAACAAATGAGTAATAATGTGTATTTGAATTATGAGAATAATTAACCCTTTTCTTTTTCTCTCATCCTTAAAGGGAAATAATGCATTAATAAGAGGATAAAATGGTGATATATGACTCTCAATAATTATATGTATCTAATATCTCGAATTTCATTCACTCATGTCATTAAAAGACTCTTTTCACATTAATCATTCATTTTATACATTAAAATATGCATTAATAGACAATATAGCATTTAAGGGCCATAATGTGTGTAAAATGAGAAAACAGTGCCATATCATCATTCTAGGCATTGTAATTAACCTATGGTTAAAATTTGAGGTCATTTAGAATTTATTTGACCCCTCAAATTGATTTTATAAGTTTTAATATAGCGTGATTGTGGTATTTGAATTGTTTTCATTTAAATGACATTTATTCACCAAAGTCCCTTCATTTACTCTGTCACACACCCGATCTCCATCCGATCTCGATCCAATAATGGATAAGCTATCTTCAACCTCTGGCCATGCGAGATTATAGCCCCTCGACTTCGACGACCTCGCCCTCCCTCTCTACTCCACCATTTCACGAGATATCTTCTCTGTTGGCTTTGCCTCCTCAATCCTCATAGTTTTAGCCCTTGATCATCGTATCCTGTGCACCATAGCCAAAACATCCCATCCTGCCGGCCGAGCCTTCTCAACCCCACCACGGTTTTGGATCATCAAGCCTCCTCACCTATAAATGACACCACACTCACCTCTGTCGGCCCGCATGGAATCTTTTCCTCGTACTAATTTGCCAGAAACTCCCACCACTAGACACCGATACCTCCAGTTGTTCCCTGTCCTTACAGTGGTTCTCCCTAGAACTCGACTACACCAAAAAGCAAATTAATGGGTCAGGTGAGTTTGGTTTCCTCTCCTCTTTGTTTCGAGTAATTGAACATGCAATTTGGTTGTGAATCGCGGAAATGCCTAAATGGGCAAGCTTCCTCACACGGCCATGGTGCCTGGGAGAGGTAGAGGAAGACCACTCGGCTTTTTATGGTTTTGTCACCGCACACCCATCCTTTCCTTCTTTAACACTGAGGGTAGTTTTGTCTTTTTGATATTTTCCTTTGCGCAATGATTTAGCCTATGTGGCATTTTCTTGCAATCTGATTGGTCCAACTTCCTTAATTCATAGTAAATTGGTCCTTGCTCAGAAAAATGCAAATAAATAGTCGTTCGAAAGGATTTTTCATGTAGAATATGATTTTATGGTTTTTGAGTCCTAATTATATACTTTTTTCGAAGTTTGATTTGAATTTCATTTTGAGTATGCTAATTGTTCTAAAAATGATAAATAATGCATTTCAATTCCAAATTGAGAAATAAAATAAGTTTTCCTAATCAGTGAAACCTAAGTGAGCTTTTGGTCCTAGTTTTGAGTCCAAAATCAGTAGTGTGCAAATAAGGTCTAAAATGAGTATATTTTATACACCTTATGCCTTAATACATGATAATACATGTGTTATATTGCAATTAGGGAAAATGACCATGGAATATAATTTAATTGGTGAAAATGATGGTTTTGAATCTTCAATAAGGTATGTGACACCTATTTATGTTTGTGGAACCTATTTTGTGTAAGAATGTGCAATTAACTTATTCCTCAGTTGGGCTTTTATCCAACCCTACATTCACAATGTGCTAGCCTTGGAATATATGTACTGCCTTTATATGTCTCTTTATTTATTTGGATCTTCTATTGCCTACTTTGGCTCTATAGGTGATTTATTTCATGAGTTTTATTCCCATTTTCTATGATGCAATGTTATTTATAATTTCACTATTTCCAAGTGAATTATTTAGCATGATGTATTTATTGGCCAAATGACAATGTAGTATAAATGAGTACAAACCACCAATAGGGCACTGGGGTTTTAGTCCCCTTGCCACTCTATATAGGCACTGAGGTTTTAGTCCTCCTTCCAAGCACTGGGGTTTTAGTCCCCCTACCACATTATATATATTTGAGGTTTGGGATGTGCATTTTCCCCTTTCCTTTTGGTGTAGGTCCGGTAGGTGCCTCACCCTGCATTGGTATGATCATTCATGCTTTGTGATTATTGTTGTGTATTGATCTATGTCAATCTTCTATTTATTATTTGATTAATTGTCTCATTCTCTTGAAATCTCTTTGTATAATGAATCATTTTATTTATGCTATGTTGCACTTTATATTTGACCTTATTCTTTTTGATTAACACATACTTTTATCTCTCTCTTACTGGGCGATCCCAACCACCTAGGTATAGGATTAGAGTGCGCATTGGAAGCTTGATGAACCTGCCTAAGGTTAGGGATATGGAGTTCAACCATCTAGCTTGGACTTAGCTATGCCTATACAATATGTGGTTTAGTTTGGAGACAAGTTGATTTGGTTCTAGACTTCCTCTACGTAGATCACGTTGTTTGTATAAAGTTGTACACCCTTATTGGGGAAATTTGTTTTGTACTCTTTATAGAATTTGAATATAGTCAAAGTTTAAAATTCTGCAGCTTCACATTGGTGTTTTTGTTTACCATGATTATTAAGTAGAGACTATGTCTTTAAAACATGGTATCATAGCATCAAGGTAGTCATAGTCTTGACTATTTCAATTTGTCTCCTAGATAGAACCCTTAACTTATATAGTTTCCCTTTAGTAAGGTTTTCACCTTAGAGTTGACCAATGATGAAAGATTGATTTAGGGAATAATGATTACCTATTAGAAATATAATTTGATCAATTTTTGGTGATTAGTCTATTAGGTTGCTACTAGGGCATAAGTTGAAAGCAAAGGTTTCTAGAAAGGGTCAGCGTCTGGGGGCTGCCAATATTTTCCTCCGCACCACTATCTTGACTTACGAGGACTCCTTGATCCATATGACACTGTCCTGGCCTGAGCTGATACATTTTGTCCAAAATAACATACCTTTGGGAAAATTATCTTATTGTTGAGAAAACTTTTGAACCTAGTATATGATGTTTTGGTTAGTCAAATAAAACATCTTATATTCCATAAGTTCCTTGTATGAGCCTTAGATTTCCATGCTTGGGAATAGCATACCCTATGATAGACTTTGAAGTTTGGTGTTTAGTAAAACAACTAAGTGTTGGATATCATACATAGTTTTACTTCTAGTTTATATTGACTTGGTAGGTTAAGCTTTTTTAGAACACTAGTGGTAGTGGTAATACCTTGATAGATTTCGAAGTTTTTGATTTCGTGGATGAAATCCTCTTCAAGGGGGTGGAGTCCCTTAATACATTTGAAATCAAGTAACTGTGTTTTGGAAACCCTAACTCCTTAGATAAGAGGTTAGCATGTTCATATGGTTAGTGTTGGACAAACAAATTATAATTATAATCCATCTTGTTTATTTATATACAAAGTAATATATACGCACAATAAGTCATCTAAGGGATAGTTCATATGCTTGAACCTTAACATACTCTTAATGCACATAATAGTGAGTTACTCATCACTAATTGTGAATACACTTAATGTTGACCATGTCACCCTAATAGTATGGTTAGTAAGATTAAGGGACTAGTGCATGCTAGGAATGCATAGCATGTAATGGTCATGTTGACCTAAACCCTAATATGTAATCATCTAGCTTTAGCAATACATACATGCATATCCTTAATTCCTTCATGATACATTAGTGAATTAAAGTGTCATCCTCACATAATATACCTTGGTATATATATAGATGATTTGTAATCACCAAATCTTAATTGTAATCAAGTTATCGCGATATGTCAGGCATATCACCTTGTTCTATAATATAGATCTCATTAATCACCTTATCATGATTTAGTATATGAATCAATTCATTAATGTTTAATGTGTTCCATCTTATTCACTAAAACACATGTAATGGCTCAAATATGATTATGAGTAATTAGATTCACATGAATATGCATACATGCCTAATGTGATGTTAAATATGTATAATTCATATCATGTAGTGTCATAGGAGAAAATGGTTAATGATGTCATTAACATGAGTATGAAAGATAATGTGACAATGTGTGTTATAGAGATTAATAATTTATGTGACCTTATTAGGAATTATTATAGGCTGAATAACTTGTTGGATAATATTATCTTTTTCCTACACAATAACCGGTGATAATTCCATATGATGGTAATATAAGGATAACGGGGAATGAATTTATGTTATTAAGTTTTGTGACAAAATACCTTAATGAATGTTGAGATTTACTTAGTAAACCCTAATTGTGTTTAAAACCCTTAATGGAACTAATAAGGGTAATACATATGTTTTGTGCTTAATGATGGGAGGTAAGTCTTGTTACAACAATGTGACTATAATGTGACACAAATAATGGTATTATAAAGATGATGCTTTTTCATGATGGAGATTATGCTTATAAACCAAAGTGTTAATTATGTTATATGTAAGGTGGAAACCTTAGTGAGAATTGGCTTATGTGTAGAGCTCTTTGGATTACCCAACTTAGTGCCTAATGTTGGGATGTTACACACTCACCCTCTCTCTTCCCTCTTATTGTGAGTTTGGGGACGAAATCCTCTTTAAGGGGTGGAGTGTTGTAATAGACTAAATCTCAGGGTCCTTTTTGCAATTTACTAAATTTTGAGCTTTTATTACCTTTCTAGTCCTTTTCTACCTTCTTTATAAATTTCCCATCCTTTTGAACCTTCTTTGGCCTCAATGTTGAAATTAAGCAAAGTTTGATGATGGAATCAATATTTTACCACATTTCTTGTTAATGTAAAGGGTTTGGCACAAATAACCCACCTAATGTGATATTTGCGGACTAATTATGCAATGAGGCCTTTTATGAGAGGATATAAGTGGATAATGATAATTTAGAGCTTTTATCGCTTTTTGGATAAACAAATGAGTAATAATGTGTATTCGAATTAAGTTATGAGAACAAGTAACCCTTTTCTTTCTCTCTCCTCCTTAAAGGGAAATAATCATTAATAAGAGGATAAAATGGTGATATATGAATCTCAATAATTATATGTATCTAATATCTCGAATTTCACTCACTTATGTCATTAAAAGACTCTTTTCACATTAATCATTCATTTTATACATTAAAATATACATTAATAGACAATATAGCATTTAAGGGCCAAAATGTGTGTAAAATGAGAAAATAATGGCATAGAATCATTCTAGGTGTTTTAATTAACCTATGGTTAAAATTTGAGGTCATTTGGACTTTATTTGACCCCTCAAATTGATTTTATAAGTTTTAATATAGTCTGACTTTGGTATTTGAATTGTTTCATTTAAATGGCGTTTATTTGCCAAAGTCCCTTCATTTACTCTGTCATACACCCGATCTCTGCCCGATCTCGATCCAAAGACAGATAAGCTGTCTTCAACCTCTGGCCATGCGATAGTCTAGCCCCTCGACTTCGGCGACCTCACTCTCCCTCTCTACTCCACCATTTCACGAGATATCTTCACCGTTGGCTTTGCCTCCTCGATCCGCACAGTTCTAGCCCTTGCTCATCGTCTCCCGTGCACCATAAGAAAAATGCCCCATGGTTCCGGTCGAGCCTTCTCAACCTCACCAAGGTTTTGGCTCATCAAGCCTCCTCACCTATAAATGACACCACCCTCACCTCCGTCGCCCCCCATGGAATCTTTTCCTCGTGCTAATTTGCCAGAAACTCCCTCCACTAGCCACCGATACCTCCAGTTGTTTCCTAACCTTGCAGTGGCACTCCCTAGAACTCAGATACACCAACAAGCAAATTAATGGGTCAGGTGAGTTCGGTTTCCACTCCTCTTCGTTTTGAGTACTTGAACATGCAATTTGGTTGTGAATCGAGGAAAGACCCAAATGGGCAAGCTTCCTCACGCGGCCATGGCGTCTGGGAGAGGAAGAGGAAGACCACTTGGCTTTTTACGGTTTTATCCCACGCACCCATCCTTTCCTTCTTTAATTCCTAGGGTAGTTTTGTCTTTTGGATATTTGCCTTTGTGCAATGATTTAGCCTATGTGGCATTTTCTTGCAATTTGATTGGTCCAACTTACTTAATTCATAGTAAATTGGTCCTTGCTCAGAAAAATGCAAATAAATAGTCATTGGAAAGGATTTTTCATGTAGAATCTGATTTATGGTTTTTGAGTCCTATTTATATACCCTTTTTATAAGTTTGCTTTGAATGCCATTTTGAGTATGCTAAATGTTCTAAAAATGATAAATAATGCATTTCAACTCCAAATTGAGAAATAAAATATGTTTTCCTAATCAATGAAACCTAAGTGAGATTTTGGTCCTAGTTTTGATTCCAAAATCAGTAGTTTGCAAATAAGGTCTAAAATGAGTATCTTTTATACACCTTATGCCTTAATACATGCTAATACATGTGTTATATTGCAATTAGGGAAAATGATCAAGGAATACAATTTAATTGGTGAAAATGATGGTTTTGAATCTTCAATAAGGCATGTGACAACTATTTATTTTTGTGGACCCTATTTTGTGTAAGAATGTGCAATTAACCTATTCCTCAATTGGGATTTTATCCAACCCTACATTCATAATGTGCTAGCCTTGGAATATCTCTACTGCCTTTATATGTCTCTTTATTTATTTGGATCTTCTATTGCCTATGTTGGCTTTTTATATGATTTATTTCATGGGTTTTATTCCCATTTGCTATGATGCAATGTTATTTATAATTTCAGTACTGCCAAGTGAATTATTTAGCATGATGTATTTATTGGAGAAATGACAATGTAGTGTACATGAGTACAAACCACCCATAGGGCACTGTGGTTTTAGTCCCCCTGCCACTCTATATAGGCACTGAGGTTTTAGTCCTCCTACCAGGCACTGGGGTTTTAGTCCCCCTACCACATTATATATATTTGAGGTTTGGGATGTGCATTTTCCCCTCTCCTCTTGGTGTAGGTCCAGTAAGTGCCTCACCCTACATTGGTATGATATTGTGTCATAATATCATTCATGCTTTGTGATTATTGTTTTGGATTGATATATGGCAGTCTTCTATTTCTTATTTGATTAATTGTCTCATTCTCTTGAAATCTCTTTGTATAATGAATCATTTTATTTATGCAATGTTGCACTTTATATGTGACCTTATTCCTTTTGATTAACACATACTTTTATCTCTCTCTTGCTGGGTGATTCCAACCACCCAGGTATAGGATCAGAGTGTGGATTGAAAGCTTGGTGAACCTGCCTAAGGCTAGGGATATGGAGTTTAACCATCTAGCTTGGACTTAGCTATGCCTATACAATATATGGTTTTTTTTGGAGACAAGTTGATTTGGTTCTAGTCTTCCTCTACCTAGATCCTGTTGTTTGTATAAAGTTGTACACCCTTATTGGGGAAATTTGTATTGTACTCTTTATACATTTTTAATATAGTCAAAGTTTAAAATTCCGCTGCTTCACATTGGTCTTTCTGTTTACCATGATTATTTAGTAGAGACTATGTCTTTACAACATGGTATCAGAGCATCAAGGTAGTCGGAGTCTTGACTGTTTCAATTTGTCTCCTAGATAGAACCCTTACCTTATATAGTTTCCCTTTAGTAAGCTTTTCACCTTAGAGTTGACCAATGATGAAAGATTGATTTAGGGCATAATAATTTCCTTTTAGAAATATAATTTGATCAACTTTTGGCGATTAGTCTATTAGGTCGCTACTAGGGCATAAGTTGAAAGCAAAGGTGTTTAGAAAGGGTCAAGGTCTGGGGGTTGGCAATATTTTCCTCTGCACCACTAGCTTGGCTTATGAGGACTCCCATATCCATATGACACTGGCCTGGCCTGAGCTGATACTGATTGTCCTAAATAGCATACCTTTGGGAAAATTATCTTATTGTTGAGAAACCTTTTAAACCTAGTATATGATGTTTTAGTTAGTCAAATAAAACATCTTATATTCCATAAGTTCCTTATGTGAGCCTTAGATTTCCATGTTTGGGAATAGCATACCCTATGCTAGACTTTGAAGTTTGGTGTTTAGTAAAACAACTAAGTGTTGGATCTCATACATAGTTTTACCTGTAGTTTATATTGACTTGGTAGGTCAAGATTTTTAAGAACACTAGTGGTAGTGGTAATACCTTGATAGATTTTGAAGTTTCTGATTTCGAGGATGAAATCCTCTTTAAGGGGGTGGAGTCCCTTAATACATTCAAAATCAAGTTACTATGTTTTGGAAACCCTAACTCCTTATATTAAAGGTTAGCATGTTTATATGGTTAGTATTGGACAAACAAATTATAATTATAATCCATCTTGTTTATTTATATACAAATTAATATATATGTACAATAAGTCATCTAAGGGATAGTTCATATGCTTGAACCTTAACATACTCTTAATGCACATAATAGTGAGTTACTCAACACTAATTGTGAATACACTTAATGTTGACCATGTCACCCTAATAGTATGGTTAGTAAGATTAAGGGACTAGTGCATGCTTGGAATGCAAAGCATGTAATGGACATATTGACCTAAACCCTAATATGTAATCATCTAGCTTTAGCAATACATACATGCATATCCTTAATGCCTTCATGATACATTAGTGACTTAGGTGTCATCCTCACAAAATATACCTTGGTATATATATATATATATATATATATATATATATATATATATATATATAGATGATTTGTAATCACCAAATCTTAATTGTGATCAAGTTATCGATATATGTAAGGCATATCACCTTGTTTTCTAATATTCATCTCATTAATCACCTTATCATGATTTAGTATATGAATCAATTCATTAATGTTTAATGCATTCCATATTATCCACTAAAACACATGCAATGGGCCAAATATGATTATGAGTAATTAGATTTGCATGAATATGCATACATGCCTAACATGATGTTAAATATGTATAATTCATATCATGTAGTGTCAAAAGAGAAAATGGTTAATGATGTCATTAACATGAGTATGAAAGATAATGTGATAATGTGTGTTATAGAGATAAATTATTTATGTGACCTTATTTGGAATTATTATAGGCTTAATAACTTGTTGGATAATATTATCTTTTCCTACACAATAACCTGTGATAATTCCATATGATGGTAATATAAGGATAGTGGGGAATGAATTCATGTTATTAAGTTTTGTGACCATATACATTAATGAATGTTGATATTTACTTAGTAAACCCTAATTGTGTTAAAAACCCTTAATGGCACTAATAAGGGTAATACATATGTTTCGTGCTTAATTATGGGAGGTAAGTCTTGTTACAACAATGTGACTATAATGTGACACAAGTAATGGTATTATAAAGATGATGCTTTTTCATGATGGAGATTATGCTTATAAACCAAAGTGTTAATTATGTTATATGTAAGGTGGAAACCTTAGTGAGACTTGGCTTATGTGTAGAGCTCTTTGGAGTACCCACCTTAGTTCCTAATGTTGGGATGTTACACACTCACCCTCTCTCTTCCCTCTTATTGTGATTTTGGGGATGAAATCTTCTTTAAGGGGTGGAGTGCTGTAACAGACTAAATCTCATGGTCCTTTTTGCAATTTACCCAATTTTGAGCTTTTATTCACTTTCTAGTCCTTTTGTACCTTCTTCATAGATTTCCCATCCTTTTGATCCTTCTTTGGCCTCAATGTGGAAATTGAGCAAAGTTTGATGATGGAATCAATATTTTACCACATTTCATGTTAATGTATGGGGTTTGGCACAAATAACCCACCTAATGTGATATTTGTGGACTAATTGTGGAATAAGGCCTTTTATGAGAAGATATAAGTGGATAATGCTAATTTAGAGCTTTTATCTCTTTTTGGATAAACAAATGAGTAATAATGTGTATTTGATTTAAGTTATGAGAATAATTAACCCTTTTATTTCTCTCTCCTCCTTAAAGGGCAATAATGCATTAATAAGATGATAAAATGGTGATGTATGACTCTGAATAATGATATGTATCTAATATCTCGAATTTCACTCACTCATGTCATTAAAAGACTCTTTTTACATTAATCATTCATTTTATAGATTAAAATATGCATTAATAGACAATATAGCATTTAAGGTCCAAAATGTGTGTAAAACAACAAAATAATGGCATAGCATCGTTCTAGGCATTGTAATTAACCTATGGTTAAAATTTGAGGTCATTTGGACTTTATTTGACCCCTCAAATTGATTTTATAAGTTTCAATATAGTGTGACTTTAATATTTGAATTGTTTTCATTTAAATGGCATTTATTCGCCAAAGTCCCTTCATTTACTCTGGCAAGCACCCGATCTCCATCCGATCTCGATCCAATGATGGATAAGCTATCTTTACCTCTGGTCATGCGAGAGTCTAGCCCCTTGACTTCGGCGACCTCGCTCTCCCTCTCTACTCCATCGTTTCACGAGATATCTTCTCTGTTGGCTTTCCCTCCTCAATCCGCATAGTTCTAGCCCTTACTCATCATCTCCCATGCACCATATCCAAAATGCCCCATGGAATTGGCCGATCCTTCTCAACCCCACCACGGTTTTGGCTCATCAAGCCTCCTCACCTATAAATGACACCACCCTCACCTCCGTCGGCCCCCATGGAATCTTTTCCTCGTGCTAATTTGCCAGAAACTCCCACCGCTAGCCACAGATACCTCCAGTTGTTCCCTGACCTTGCGGTGGATCTCCCTAGAACTCGACTTCACCAACATGCAAATTAATGGGTGAGATGAGTTTGGTTTATTTGACCTTATTCCTTTTGATTAACACATACTTTTATCTCTCTCTTGCTGGGTGATCCCAACCACCTAGGTATAGGATCAGAGTGCGCATTGGAAGCTTGGTGAACCTGCTTAAGGCTAGGGATATGGAGTTCAACCATATACCTATACAATATGTGGTTTTGTTTGGAGACAAGTTGATTTGGTTCTAGTCTTCCTCTACCTAGATCTTGTTGTTTGTATAAAGTTGTACACCCTTATTGGGGAAATTTGTATTGTACTCTTTATACAATTTGAATATAGTCAAAGTTTAAAATTCCGCTGCTTCACATTGGTGTTTTTGCTTACCATGATTATTTAGTAGAAACTATGTCTTTACACCTTTATATTTCCCTTTCATTTTCATTATGGGACATCAATCCGTTCAACTCATCACTGAATACCACATCACTTTTACTAGGCATTATACCTCAATCAAACCATCATACACATTCACATCCTTTATGTGATACAAGTATTCCTCATGTCTCATTTTAGCATATTCAAAACACTATAGCCCTTATATGGTTATGATCATAATGTATGTATGACCAAGATTATAATATTATCTTTGTAACCATTTATTATTATTATTATGTTACAGGGTTCCTATTTACCTAGTTTATTTTGAACATTATCATCTCTTACATCAATCTCTGGATCAACATCTTGACACCTCTCACTAGGCAAGAACTATTCACATGGCTCACAAGGCCATTAAACACCTTGTCACCTCTCACTAGAAAACAAATATTCACATGGATCTCAAGGCCATTAACATATTGTCACCTCTCACTAGGCAACAACTATTTACATGGCTCACAAGACCACTAAACATCTTGTCACCTCTCACTAGGCAACAACTATTCACATGGCTCACAAGGCCATTATTAGGGTTAGGGTTTCCCTTTATAGCCGAATAGGGTTTCAAATTCATATTATCAATCCAAACCCTAATTCATTGCTCCACACATATAGGAGAATACATTGATATCAAAAGTATTCAATAATAATTATTTATTCTCATCATTTATCATTAAATGATTATCAACACAAAGTATGAGTTTCTCTCTCATCCTTACTAGTATGTTGATTACATCATACTTTATTATCTTGGCTTAACCCTATCTCAAGGTATGTTAGCCTACACTTATCAAAGTGCATTAAAATCATTAAATCTTAATGTAACAATTGACTTGACACACTTCATGTTTTACTCATCCAAGTATGTTGGATTTGAGGTGCATAAAGGTGTATCAACCATGAGGTGTTGGATATAATATTTATCATGCCTTGATGTATCACTTCCCTCATCACTTTTATCTTACTTAAGTTCATCAACTTATCTTGTATTAGGGTATTTCCCATCCTAATACTTCATGCACTAACTCATCACATTTATCATGTAGTGTATTGGCCATAAGTCACACACTTGAATTACCCAACTATCATCAAGTGATATGAACTCATCTCGGTTTAAGGCATTATTGATATAGGGTTAACCATTATCAACCACTTTAGGTGTTTCACCTATCAAGGTATTAACTACACCATTACTTGGTGTTATACTAATCACTCCTAAGAGTGTTTTGCCCTCACCTATACAAGGTGTATCGGGTTGAATCATGTATGTCAAGTTGAACACATGTATTGGGTTAGGTGTATATCGAGCTAGGAATCATCATATCCCTCATACCCTTACTCATCAAGGTATCAACCTTACCAATCATATAGTGTATCACCTTCACCATACATGAGTGTAACATCCTCACCTCACTTGAATATATTGGCCACATCCTACATTAATGTATTGGCCACCACATGTTCTATGGTATTAACCACCTTACCACTTTTATCATCTAGTGTATTGGGTTACCCACCATATCATTTTAGAGATGTAAGCTCAACACCATATCATCCAAGAGGTGTGTGCTTAAACCAATATCGGTTTAGAGGTGTATGATTTCTTATCATATCACCTTAGAGGTGTATGTGTGCTTACCATATCGGGTAAGAGGTGTATGCTTGCTTACCATATTGGGTAAGAGGGGTGTGTGTGCTTCACACCATATCAGGAAAAGAGGTGTGTGTGTGCTTTACACCATATCGGGCAAAGAGGTGTATTCTTGACCTCATATCGTCCAAGAGGTGTATACTACATTACCATATCGTGCAAGCAAGTATAAACTCATATCCATATCGTTTTAGTGGTGTATGTACATCACCATATCGAGTTAGAGGTGCTTGCTTGTGTGCTTGAACCTAATATCACTTTGTGAGGTGATATCATCATCTTCAAGCTCTAGATAATCATTCTACTTATTCTAGTACAAGGATAACAGGTCTAAGAAACTACTAGAACTCATATATATATCAAGTATATAAGAAAATATTAGAATTAAAAGTAGACCATCAAATATAGCAAGAAAGATGGTGAATAATAATATGTTTGGGTTCAAGTTAGATAACCCGCCTCAAGAACAACTTCAAAGCTCCAAGATCCAAAGCTTCACGTTCCTAAAGTTGAAGATGACTTATCAAAAGTAAAAGGCTTGTTCCCAACTCCTTCATATACAAGGAATCATCATAGTTAAGAACTTTGTGAAGAAGAAAAGAAAGAAAGATCATAACCCTAGATCCATGCTTCAATCCAAGGTTGAAGATGATCATGGCCTCACCTTAGGGTCAAGACTTGAGATCCTTCCTGATCCTGAGAACCTTGCACAATACCTCACTACTCATGCATGATATGCCCTCACTTGTGGCCGATATACCCTTCACTTGTGGCCGATATCAACTTGCTATGGCTGATGTCAACATGCTATGGTTGCTATCACTTGCTATGGTCGATACCCAAGGCCTTATGCATGATACCACTTCACCTATGCACAATACCAAGACTATTCACGATATATAAGAGCAAGGAGGTGGTAGGATTCGAAACATTTCACCAAGGGGTGATAGGAAGGGTATATATACTTGAGGTTTATGGGAGAGAGTGTAAGAGGTGTCATCACCTTACTACTAGTAGGTGCCACATGGCCATGCATGGATTGACACATGTACTTGCATGCATTACATATTTATCTTGCCATTAAAAATAAAAAATTTAGGATAATGCAAGGAATAAGGGTCGGCCGCCTTTGGTTATCTTCTAGGACAAGCCACTTTCACTCACATTATTATATTCACAATTCAATACAACCTTTCCCAAGGAAAGTTGCAAGCCGATATCCATTTCTTTATTGAGGTTCTTAGATCGTTTTTTTGAAGGCAAAGAATTAACAAAAAGATATGGGGGTCTCCTCTTTGGCTCCTTGGCCAATAGGTACTCCCATTTAACACTACAACCCGATACACTCAATACAAGCTCAAATTAGGGTTTCCATTCAACCCCTTTCTTGGTCTTTTCATCACCAAGAATACTACCACTCATAAATGATTCAAACATGGTGTATCATTCATTATCTCTCCTCTGAATGATACATAGAGGAAGTAGGAACACTCTAGAGGTGGTAATTTGCATATCAACCCTACATCTTGGGTAAATTATAATTTGTACCAAAATTGGTGCACAAGGTACTGGCATTATTCAAACAAGTTCAAACTTGGTATTTAGGCTTTCCACAAGCCACCACTTAGCATAATTCTCTTTATTATAATGATAAAACACTTAGGTCATGTTCAAAATGTGACATATTGCAATATAACCCCTCATCTTGGGTAAATTGCACGTTGGTCCAAAACAAAGGAACATTGCACAAACGACATTTAATCAGGACCAAACTTGGAACATAAGTGTGTCACATGATAAAAAAACACCTTAGAGGATTATATTAAAGTTCTAAGCAGCTCATTTAAGACAAACAAATATGGTTAGCCATAAACCTAGGTCAGGGATGTTACAATTATAAACCCCTAACAAGGATTTTGTCCCTAAAATCCCAGATGAAGGAAGACCATTGTCGTTCTTGTATCATATCATCAAGTATCCACATAACATCTTGATGTCATGGAGATACTATAGAACTTTGATCACCACAAATTCCTTGCATTCAGAGTCATCATAGAATCTGTTACACATGACACATACTCAACTGTCTTTCCCATTAATGACTACAATGTCAACTCCGTGTCAGGTAACACTTTTTCTTAGTAAGAGAAGCATTATACATACCTTGTATAACTCAGTGTCAAATCTCATTACTTTGTCACCTTATCAACTTACATGTAACAAGATCCTTGATCTTGGAAGTTTTCCATACCCTCACTAGTTTAACATTTCACCTCTAAGGAAAAACCAGAGTTACATTCTATCACCCACTTGGGACTACAAGTCTTATCATGTATCTACTGTGCCATCTAGTCTACTGACACAACACTAAACTTTCTTATGACTTGTACCAACTATCTTCCTAGTTGTACATTCTCTTCTCATAAGGAGAGGCCACTTATTAAAGAAGAACTTATCTCAGAGGTATCTCTAGATGTTATGTATAAGTTGTCTCAACAGATCTAGATAGGGATATTCTAAGGAATTATTTTTAGCTTGGTAAGATTTTCCCACAATGATTTTACAATTGTTCCTTCAATTAGTACATCCTTATCGATGTCATGTTTATGCAGAGCATAAACCCCTAACATATTATGTCCATACTATTTTATGTAACTAGACTGATCTCACAATTGGCCATTCCAGGTAACCAACATAAATCATCTGATTAGGAGTTATGTTTTCATTATTTCATACCTTTAAAATTTCTTGGACACTAGACTTCCTTACCTTGGTATTAATTACATGTATCAAAAACACATCTTATCATTTCCATCCTCTGTTGTTATTAGCAAAACCAAACATATAATAGGACCTTTCTTTCATCTCAAAACATTACTTAACACACATACTTTGTCTTGGAACTAAAATCCATGACTAGTTGATACTTTTCAAAGTATCCATCTAAAGATTACTTATTATTCATGCATATGAAGTGTCATAAGACTTACTTGATTGTCTTGTTCCTAAAAGGAAATATCACAAGGGAAAATTAACCTTCTTATCACCCCATCATTATTCAAGATTTTTTATTAAAGAAAAGAGATGATCACCTTCTTCGAGTATTGCATGAACTTTCAATTGTTCATGTGTCATTCAATATTGTTTCCTCTTAGGTTCCTTGCCATTAGCATAAAAATTATAAGGATGATTACATGTCATCATACTTTAGCATTGTCATCATCATGATTACTAAATCTGGGTATTCAAACCCTTAGTTCATCACTGAACATTGTCACCTCTCCTCAGATGATTGTTACCTCAAGGTCCTCAGACCAAGGTATTCATTATACTAAACATTTCCTTTTGTTTATAAATTGATCTATGATTAACACAGATTCCTTCATATATCAATTAGGATGTGGTAGAAATATCCATGCCACATCTCCTAGTTCATTATGCTCTTTATATTGTCTCAAAATGACTAATTGATCAGAGTAATCAGAAAGATAGCAATCTAAGAGTTCCATACTTACCTTCAATAAATGAATACCCGGCTATGGTATTCAAGAATTGAAATTTGGTAGTATGCATTTGTTTTATATTATGTTTCATCTCTTTAAATTTTAATACTTAGTATCTCAAATTTTCTCTGGGTGTTTCTTTTACATCTCTTCCCTTTATACATGAAGAGAGAAATTTTAAAACATATAAGAGAATATTGGACTGAATATAGGTTCTCATCCTTCTTATCTCTTCCTCATGTCCTCATACGACTAATTAAAGGAAGCTCAACAATAACTACCTTCTTATGATTATCAGATAAAGTCAAGAGAAGACATATCAGAATGAAAAAGATCTATCTAACTGTCATCCCTCACGATCATCTACCACTTTAGGTTGACTCAAACATAGAGTCAAGCTATTTCATGTTGTTGCTTTTGCCTTTTTTACACTATTGGGCTGTAAATTCTGTAAGCCCTAATGAGTCTGCCTCGGTTGTTGGGTCATTTCCTCCCTTATTTTTGAACAAAAGGGTTTAGTATGCTCAACATGTCCATGTCTATAACATGTCTTGTCCTTGTACCATAATCTTATCGGTCTCAATACCAATGTAGAAGTTAAATTAAGAGTTCTTACATGTGGAGAGTTAGGACTTTTGCCTTTACTTAGTGACTACTGCCCTGGTGTACTATGCATTTATTGCACTGATGGTACCAAAAACGTTGGCTTTTTAGACAACTAGGAAAATGTCTCTAGAATTATAGAGACCTTTCCTTCATTCTCAGCTTATTGCTCCTCCTTGGGCATTGCCATCACAGATGTACTATCTGTCTATACTTATGGTGGAGTCTATTTTCTTGCCATATGTTAATCCTTCTCACATTTCCACTGTTCCAACAAGACTATGTCATTCAGGAACCCTTTCAGAACCTAAAGTTTCTGCATTGAGGGCTGGTAACCTGGGTTGTATAGCTAGTATCCAGTCCACTATATTCATCACTATTGTTCTAACCTGCCCAATAAGAGCATAAAAAGTAGGATTCTCTATCCTGATTGGGTCAAGATGTGAATTCTCTGGCACTCATTATTCTCTTGCCTGATCCCTTACACCTTCTCCTGGTGCAACAACATTGCTCTCAACAAAGTGTTCCTCATGTTCTCCAGTCATTTTTAAACTTCACCCTTTCTTCTGCATAAGCAGAGGTCACTATAGGATATACTGGAGGATACTAGAACAGACTCAACACCTTAGTCTTATGTCTTTGTAGACTCAGTGAACCTTAAGCTCTGATACCAAACTTGAAATGACTGCCACCAAATTGATAGCTAAATCATCACTAATAATGTAGAATAACCATAAACAACAGATTAACAAAAATCACTAAAAATTAAAACCATTTTTGCAAAGAGATCCATTTCCTAGAAAACTCTTAATGAAAGAACCAAAACTTTATATACATCAGGGTTCACATTGTACATACACTGTACCATCTCATCTCGAGGTTAACATATAACAGTTGCTTTGTCAAAACATGTACTGAAGAAACATAAAACATCGAGGCATACAAGCCAAAATCTCAATTTTTTCATAAAACCATCACACAATAAATCTAAGGACCTAAGAGTACAGAGATGACACATAGGACTTCTATCTACAAGACATGACAGTCAGTACACTCAACCTGAGCTATTATTGCTATCCCTGTTGCTATTGTCCTTCGTCTACAAAATGGTCTCTACCTCCTCATGCACGTCCACCTAAAAATTGTGCATCCCACTGGGTGAGACAATTGTCCCAGCGAGAGATATAACTCTCCACCAATAATGTTATTATCACATGTAAATAGTATAAAACTGAGCAGAGGTTATTTTATACTAATAAGCAAGGTTAATCACTATGGATAAGTAGATTAGAACATTCTCATCTTTTAAAGCATTGCAACTGTCTATGATAGAGAAGTAAATCATCTATTCACTTTATAAGGAATATGAAGAACTGTGTATCATTTACCCATCATATTATACAAACTTCTCAAGCTTATCCTGTGATAATATCATCATGTTCCAATTTTATATCAATCTTGCAAGAATACAACCAGGTATTGGATTGTACCAATCCTGTGAAATTACAGCCAGGTATTGGATTGTACCAATCCTGTGATATTACAGCCAGATATTGGATTGTACCAATCTTGTGATATTACAACCATGTATTGTATTGTACCAATCCTATGATATTACAACTAGGTATTGGATTGTACCAATCCTATGATATTACAACCAAGTATTGGATTGTACCAATCCTGTGAGATCATACACATGTATTGGGTTATCCCAATCCTGTGAGAGTTCAACCAGGTATTGGGTTGTACCAATCCTGTGAGAGTTTAGCCAGGTATTGGGTTGTACCAATCCTGTGAGAGTTCATATAGGTATTAGATTGTACCAATCCTGTGATATTACAGCCATGTATTGCATTGTACCAATCCTGTGAGATCTTAGCTAGGTATTGGGTTATACCAATCCTGTGAGAGTTCAGCCAGGTATTGGGTTGTACTAATCCTGTGAGAGTTCAGCTAGGTATTGGGTTGTACCAATCCTGTAAGAGTTCATTCGGGTATTGGGTTGTACCAATCCTCTGATATTATAGCAAGGTATGGGATTGTACCAATCCTGTGAGATCTTAGCCAGGTATTGGGTTATACCAATCCTGTGAGAGTTCAGCCAAGTATTGGGTTGTAACAATCCTGTGAGATCATGACCATATTGCTAAGGATTCCATAGTAGTTGGAATACCTTTATATTTCCCTTTCACTTTCGTTATGGGACATCAATCCCTTCAACTCATCACTAAATACCACATCACTTTTACTAGGCATTATACCTCAGTCGAACCATCATACACATTCACATCCTTTATGTGATACAAGTATTCCTCATGTCTCATTTTAGCATATTCAAAACACTATAGCCCTTATTTGTCTATGACCATAATGTACATATGACCAAGATTTCAATATTATCTTTGTAACCACTTATTATTATTATTATTATGTTACGTGGTTCCTATTTACCTGGTTTATTTTGAACATTATCATCTCTTACACCAATCTCTGGATCAACATCTTGTCACCTCTCACTAGGAAACAACTATTCACATGGCTCACAAGGACATTAAACATCTTGTCACCTCTCACTAGGCAACAACTATTCACATGGCTCTCAAGGCCATTAAACATATTGTCACCTCTCACTAGGCAACAACTATTCACATGGCTCACAAGTCCATTAAACATCTTGTCACCTCTCACTAGGAAACAACTATTCACATGGCTTACAAGGCCATTATTAGGGTTAGGGTTTCCCTTTATAGACGAATAGGGTTTCAAATTCATATTATCAATCCAAACCCTAATTCATTGCTCCACACATCTAGAAGCATACATTGATATCATAAGTATTCAATCATACTTATTTATTCTAATCATTTATCATTAAATTATTATCAACACTAAGTATGAGTTTCTCTCTCTCTCAACACTAAGTGCATGAAGTATTAGTATGAGTTGCTCCACACATCTAGAAGCATACATGGATATTTATTACATCATACTTTATTATCTTGGCTTAACCCTCTCTCAAGGTATGTTAGCCAACACTTATCAAAGTGCATTAAACTCATTACATCTTAATGTAACAATTGACATGACACACTTCAAGTGTTACTCATCCAAGTATGTTGGATTTTAGGTGCATTAAGGTGTATCAACCTTGAGGTGTTGGATATAATATTTATCATGCCTTGATGTATCACTTCCCTCATCACTTTTATCTTACTTAAGTTCATCAACTTATCTTGTATTAGGGTATTTCCCATACTAATACTTCATGCACTAACTCATCACATTTATCATGTAGTGTATTGGCCATAAGTCACACACTTGAATTACCCAACCATCATCAAGTGATATGAACTCATCTCGTTTTAAGGCATTATTGATATAGGGTTAACCATTATCAACCACTTTCGGTGTTTCACCTATCAAGGTATTAGCTACACCATTACTTGGTGTTATAATCATCACTCCTAAGAGTGTTTTGAGATCACCTTTACAAGGTGTATTGGGTTGAATCATGTATGTCAAGTTGAACACATGTATTGGGTTAGGTGTAAATCGAGCTAGGCATCATCATATCCCTCATACCCTTACTCATCAAGGTATCAACCTTACCAATCATATAGTGTATCACCTTCACCATACATGGGTGTAACATCCTCACCTCACTTGAAGATGTTGTCCACATCCTACTTTAATGTATTGGCCATCACATGTTCTAGGGTATTAACCACCTTACCACTTTTGTCATCTAGTGTATTGGGTTACCTACCATATCATTTTAGAGATTTGTACTCAACACCATATCATCCAAGAGGTGTGTTCTTAACCCAATATCGGTTTAGAGGTGTATGCTTTCTTACCATATCACCTTAGAGGTGTATGTGTGCTTACCATATCGGGTAAGAGGTGTATGCTTGCTTACCATATCGGGTAAGTGGTGTGTGTGTGCTTCACACCATATCGAGCAAAGAGGTGTGTGTGCGCTTCACACCATATCAGGAAAAGAGGTGTATGCTTGACCTCATATAGTCCGAGAGGTGTATACTACATTACCATATCGTGAAAGGAAGTATAAACTCATATCCATATCATTTTAGTGGTGTATGTACATCACCATATCAGGTTAGAGGTGCTTGCTTGTGTGCTTGAACCCGATATCACTTTGTAAGGTGATACCATAATCTTGAAGCTCTAGATAATAATTTTACTTGTTCTAGTACAAGGATAACAGGTCTAAGGAACTACTAGAACTCATAGATATATCAAGTATTCAAGAAAATCTCGAAATTAAAATTAGATCATCAAATATAGCAAGAAAGATGGTGAATAATAACATGTTTGGGTTCAAGTTATATAACCCACCTCAAGAACAACTTCAAAGCTCCAAGATCCAAAGCTTCACATTCCTAAGGTTGAATATGACTTATCAAAAGTCCAAGGCTTGTTCACAACTCCTTCATATACAAGGAATCAACATAGTTAAGAACTTGGTGAAGAAGAAAAGAAAGAAAGATCATAACCCTAGATCCATGCTTCAATCTAAGGTTGAAGATGATCATGGCCTCACCTTAGGGTCAAGACTTGAGCTGCTTCTTTCTCCTTAACACCTTGCATAATACATCACTACTCATGCACGATATGCCCTCACTTGTGGCCAATATCACTTCATTTGGTCGATATCAACTTGCTATGGCTGATATCAACATGCTATGGCCGATATCACTTGCTATGACCGATACCCAAGGCCCTATGCACGATACCAATTTACCTATGCATGATACCAAGACTCTATGCACGATATATAAGAGAAAGGAGGTGGTAGGATTCGAAACATTTCACTAAGGGGTGAAAGGAAGGGTATATATACTTGAGGTTCATGGGAGAGAGTGTAAGAGGTGTCATCACCTTACTACTAGTAGGTGCCACATGGCCATGCATGGATTGACACATATACTAGCATGCATTCCATATTTATATTTCCATGCAAAATAAAAACTTAAGGATAATGCAAGGAATAAGGTCGGCCCCCTTTGGTTATCTTCTAGGACAAGCCACTTCCACTCACATTATTATATTCACAATTCAATGCAACCTTTCCCAAGAAAACTTGCAAGCTGATATCCATTGCTTTATTGAGGTGATTAGCTCGTTTTTTCAAAGGCAAAGAGTTAAGAACACTATATGGGGGTATCCACTTTGGCTCCTTGTCTGATAGGGACTCCCATTTAACACTACAACCCGATACACTCAATACAAGCTCAAATTAGGGTTTCCATTCAACCCCTTTCTTCGTCTTTTCATCTCCAAGAATACCACCACTCATAAATGATTCAAACATGGTATCTCATTCATTCTCTCTCCTCTTTATGATACATAGAGGAAGTAGGAACACTCTAGAGGTGGTAATTTGCATATCAACCCTACATCTTGGGTAAATTACAATTTGTACCAAAATTGGTGCACAAGGTACTAACATTATTCAAACAAGTTCAAACTTGGTATTTAGGCTTTCCACAAGCCACCACTTAGCATTATTCTCTTTATTATAATGATAAAACACTTAGGGTACGTTCAACATGTGATATATTGCAATATAACCCCTCATCTTGGGTAGATTGAACTTTGGTCCAAAATAAAAGAACATAGCTCAAACGACATTCAATCAGGACCAAACTTGGAACATAAGTGTGTCACATGATAAAAAAACACCTTAGAGGATTATATTAAAGTTTCAAGCAACTCATTTAAACCAAACAAATAGGGTTAGCCATAAACTCAGGTCAGGGATGTTACACTTGCACTTAGAGCCAATCACCCACAAATATTATTCTGAGTGACCTTACATGACCATCACACTTCTGCTGTGAAAGTGCTTTAGTAAAGGAATCAACAACGTTGTTCTCTGTTGGTACTTTGTGAATCTTAACATCTCCTGACTATACAATTTCTTATATGAGATGATACCGCCTTTGTATATGCTTTGAGAGTTTATGCGATCTAGGTTCCTTACCTTGCATAATAACTCCATTGTTGTCACAATATAGCTCGATTGCCTCACTGAAGATAGGAACGATCCCAAGTACTGTGATGGACTTTTTGATCCATACATCCTCATTTGTTTCACTTGATGTAACAATATACTCGACCTCTATTGTAGAATCGACAATTATTTCTTGCTTGGAACTCTTCCAGGTCACAGATCCATTGTTAAGGCAAAACATGATTCTCGATTGCAATTTGTAATCATATTGATCAGTTTGGAAGCTTGCATCATTCTAGCCTTTTTCCACCAACTCTTCCTCTCCGCTGTAGACCAAGAACTGATCCTTAGTCCTTCTCAAGTACTTGAGGATGTTCTTCATTGCTATCTAGTGAGCATCACCTGAATCTGATTAATATCTGCTCATCATGCTCAAGGCATATGAGACGTATGCACAGGTACATAACATTGCATACATGATTGATCCAAGTTTCGAGGCATATGGAATCACACTCATGCATTCCCTTTCTTCACAATAACTGGGACATTGAGCTCTAGAGATGGGGATACCATGGCACATAGGCAGGTTTCCTCTCTTTGAGTTATCCATGCTGAATCACTTTAGCACTTTATCAATGTATGTTCTCTGACTTAGTCTGAGAAGTCTTCTGGATATATATCTACAGATATTTGTCCCCAAGATGTAGGATGCTTCTCCCAAGTCTTTCATAGAGAATGTATTTCCTAGCCATGTCTTTACCTTTTGTAAAGTAGGGATGTAATTTCCCATCAATAGTATGTCATCTACATACAATATGAGGAATGTCACTATGCTCCCACTAACCTTCTTGTACACACAAGGTTCATGTTCATTTTGAGCAAAGACAAACCCTTTGACTGTCTCATCAAAATGAGGATTCCAACTCTTAGATGTTTGCTTCAATCCATAGATTGAATTTTGTAGCTTACAGACTTTATTGGCACACTTTGGATCTATAAACCCCTCAAGCTGTGTCATGTATACATCCTCCACAAGATTCCCATTAAGGAATGTGGTTTTAACATCCATTTGCCAAATCTCATAGTCATGATAAGATGCAATAGCTAGAATGATCTTGATGGATTTAACCATGGCCACCGGAGAAAAGGTTTCATCATAGTCAACACATTAAACTTGTCTAAAACCCTTTGCAACCAATCTGCCCTTATAGGTGTGGACCTTTCCATCCATGTCAGTCTTCTTCTTGAAGACCCACTTGCACCCTATGAGTTTTACCCCTTCAGGTGGATGCATCAAAGTCCATACTTTGTTGGTACATGGATTCCATCTCAGATCTCATGGCCTCAAACAATTTCTCAGACTTTGGCCCCTCAATCGCATCTTTATAGGATATTGGCTCATCATCTATGATCAATTCACTTCCTTCCTGAGTCACAAGATATCCAAATCTTGCAGGTTCAAGGCATGTCCTATTAGATCTATGAGGTTCCTATGTTACCTGAGGAATTTGAGTTTCCACATTACTTTTTGATTCTCCTTATTCCTCTGATTCATCTATCGGTTCAATGTTTTCTTATTGTTCTTTCACTTCTTTGAGTTCTACTTTCCTCCCACTGATTCCTTTGGAAATGAATTCCATTTCAAGAAATATGACATTTCTGGAAACAACTATTTTGTTGTCAGTTGGATGGACTAAGTAGTATCCCCTTGTCTCCTTGGAATATCCAATAAAATAACATTTATCAGACTTAGGGCCAAACCTTTTAGGAAACATTTTCCTAACATAAGCTTCACATCCCCAAATCTTCATAAAAGACACATTAGGATATTTCCCATATCATATCTCATATGGTGTCTTTTGAACTGATTTAGATGTTATGCGGTTAAGTGTAAACACGACCGTTTCTAGAGAAAAACCCCAGAAGGTTGTCGGAAGATGAGAAAAACTCATCATAGATCACACCATATCAACTAATGCGTGATTCCTTCTTTCTGATACACCATTATGTTGTGGTATTCCAGGTGGAGTCCATTGGGATACAATCCCATGGGCTCTCAGAAGGTCCTCAAACACTTGGCTTAAGTATTCTCCACCTTGATCAGAACAAAGTGCCTTAATACTTTTACCAAGCTAGTTTTGTACTTCATTCATAAACTCTTTGAACTTTTCAAGAGATTCTGACTTGTGTCTCATCAGGTAGACATAGTCATACCTACTGAAGTCATCAGTAAAGGTAATGAAGTACTTGTACCCACCTCTAGCATCTGTTCTAAAAGGGCCACATACATCAGTATGTATGAGTCCTAATAGATCACTAGCCCTTTTACTCTTGCTAGTAAAGGGAGTCTTGGTCATCTTGCCCAACAAATAAGATTCACATGTCTCTATTGATTCAAAATCAAAAGAGTCCAGATAACCATTCTTATGGAGTCTGGATATGCATTTCTCATTTATGTGCCCCAGACAACAATGCCAAAGGTATGATTTGTTTGAGTCATTGAGTTTTTGCCTTTTGGTATTCACGTTATATACACCTATCTCTAGATCTATCAAGTATAGACCATAAGACATTGGGGCACTGCCATAATAGAACATCTTCCATTCTTTCTAAAAAATTCAAATCCTTTCTTGTCCAAACAAGATACAGATATGATGTTCCTATTAATGGAAGGTATTTAATAGCTATTCTCTAACTCTATTACAAGCCCACTTTGTAGAGTTAACTCATAGGTTCCAACTACGCTGGCCGCAACTCTTGTGCCAGTTGCAACACGCAGTTCAACCTCACCTTTCTATAAAGGTATACTTTATTTTAGATCCTTCATATTTGAGAAAATATGTGATCTGCATCTGGTATCTAGTACCCATGATGAGGAAGTAGTGAAGTTAACCTCAATAACGTATACACTAGAAGTAGAGATCTCAATCCCTTTCTTCCTAGGTTCCCTTATCCATCTCCTAATTTTGAGTGCTGAAGACTTGGATCTTAGCTTAGCCATCGAGTGCTTCTTGGCCTTGCTTTTGTCCCTGGACTCAACTTTGATGATCATCATCATGGATTTGTCCTTCTTCATTTGTGCTTTGACACTAATCAAGATGTCAAGCAACCCTGACAATGATTTGGCTATGTTACTCAAGTGATAACACTCAATGAACTGACTATATGATTTAGGCAATGATTGCAAAATCATATCCATGGCCAACTGTTGACCCAATGGAAATCTCAGTTTCTCAAGATGCTTCATATGTCTAATCATATTGAGCACATGAGGTTCTACTAGATAACCTTTTGTCAGTTTGCACTCAAATAGAGCCTTAGAGACATTATACCTTTCATGCTTATCATGTTGTTTATGCAACTCATAGTTCATACAACCCAAGATAAGGTTCTTGATGTCCAAAACATAATTGGCATTCTTCAAAGAAGCATCCATGTTAGTCTTAGGAAAATTTGGAGTGGATACTAGCACTGGTATTTTAGTATCATGTAGAACACTTCTCAAGGTCCTGAACCAGTTATGGAAATAAATCTCATTTAATTTGTCTAATCGCAATGTAGATTTTTTTGTCATTTGATTCGACAAGAGAAAATTTACATTTATCAAAAACCCTTTTGATTTGATTTGATTTGATTTGAAAAGTCAATTATTAGTTAGGTCTTTGTTTAATTATCACTCCCACTATTTTATTCAAATTGATAGCCCTCAATATCAATTCGGAATATTGCAGCATACAATATTCTAGTGGGACAAGATCCAGATTTCATCCAAATCATGAGCTAGCTAGGGCTGTCACCCACAACTTGATTCTATCAGGTAGGAAAATTTTTCCAAGTGCATCATATGCAACTTTAGATAGATGATATGAACAACTCTTTGTCATAATCATTTGTATGCCTCTAGGTGGTTAATCAAATTAAGATCACCTAGTTAAGCCAGACCCATAAGCCAACATGATGGACTATGCACCCTTCTAGGGTAGACCCACATATCTACTATCACACTTTCATGAGATAGACGACACACCATGCTAGGGAGGTCCCTCGCTTGGTCGATTAAGCTTTTCATGCGTGATGCTTTATGGAAGGCATCTAAGACTTAATATTTAATTGAGGGAGTTTGTTTTATAAGTATATACATATACTTTATCCAATCACCACATATATAGTACATATCATATACATGCTATATCCCATAACTAAAACATGCAATAAACAAAAATGATGGTTATGGCCAGTCCTAATGTAATCCCTAGGAGTGACAAGGGATTACATCATCTAGGTCTACATCACATGAAAAACCTGTTATTGATGAAGATCTGTGCTTGCCAATATGGGTTGATCGGTTCAACCTTTGAACTGATCGACTCTCATCCTAACCGGTTGTTAGGTCATCTCACCGGTCGTCTGGTCCTTCTGTCCACCATCGGCTGGATCCTCCAATTGATCGGTCGAGCCCACTAGGTAATCGGTCCATCTTGTCCACCATGTCCTCCATGGTCCTTTAGTCAGTCGACTCATCTTCAGGATTCCTTCATCTACATGATAATAGAAAAGTAAACTATCCCACTTTTACATGATTATAGGAAAACCTCGAGTTATATTCAAGGGGAGAAAGGGTAGGAAAGAATTAACTTTACATGGAAATATAAGATAGAGGCTCGATACGGAGACTGAGATAAATGGATAAACCATCCACATACAACTATTCATAGATAGGGGTTATAGGCCAAAACCATGCTACACATCCAACATCAAAACCATTTTAGGGCAACATGTGTAAAATGCATATATATATCATATAAATATTAGTTTGGGATTATCATGATGTTTGGATTTGACAAGATATTATTCACATCACATGAAATAATAGAATGACAAAACCAAAATCCGATCATATCGATTATCTCATAATATAGTATATTGACGTTGGTTCTAATACCACTGTTGGGAAACTTGGTACAAAATAGGTAGCCGAATTTAAAATTTTATCTACCATATTCCCCATAATCAGTAGATCGTGTCAATAACTATAATGCATGAATGATGGTTTATGGATATACCAGGTCCTGGAGAAATTCTAGTGACAATCCTCATAGTTGTAGATGCACAACTCTGAATCCTAGTTGCACTAGGACACATCTGACTGTTGTGCCTCCTTGGTCTTCACCACAGACAGTAGCCACAACATTGTTTTCTTTAGCAGCTCCTCTTATCATAGACTGCTGGTTGACGTTATCCTCCAAGAGACAAACAACAACTTCCCACCTCTATGATAGTCTACATGGACCACCTAGAACTCCTGTCATCCTGTTGGATAAGACAAGAAGGAGTTGTCTCTCTTTGTTGGTGTACTAGTCACCGACTTGCTCTCCCACATCGACAACTCTCAATTTTTATCTCTCTTGGCCATCCCTCTCTTGTCGGGTAGGACTTATCGGGGCTCTCGTGGTTACCACAACAAGAGAGGACAACAATTTTCAGAGGAACTGATTCTCAGTTATTTGTGTTGTAGTTGTACTCAGGGAAGCCCCCAACCCCTCTATATATAGGAGGGGTTAGGGTCAGGATTCCCAGTCCCCAACCAAAGTGGGAGTGGAAAAGATAAGTAGATCCTACATTTTTGCAAGTTTTCTATAAGTTTCACAACTTGCATATGATGAAACGGTTGTCTCACATGCAAGACGACTATCTCCCTAAGTGAAACAGTCAACTGGGACATGAGATAGTCATTTTGCGCTTTCCTAGTCAGATATAAATTGGTAAATCATTTCCTAATTAATGTGATACATTAATTTACTTGCACCCCAAGTACGTGCAATTGAAACAAGTTTGGGAAAACTCTACAACTTTTGTTCGTCCCAACCGAGCCGTCTCACACAAGAGAGACACCTATCTCACTCACCCAGATGGCCGTCTGGTGAGTTCGAGTCGAGTCGATCCGTTTAACAGCTTGAATCGATCGGTTCATAGGGCACATTTAAGCCAATTCAATTTCTGATCTTCCTGACAACCCAAACGGCCGCCTCAACACTTGAGATGCCCGTCTGGCTACCCAAACGACTGTATCACCCAATGATATGGTTGTTTGGCAATTCAGTCAGCCAATCCATCGATCTGTTGTATGAATTGAGTACCTAAACACTTTAGTACTTAATTCAATTATCATTCAAGATCAAACTCCTCTTCTAGATGAGCTCCTATGTGTGTGACCCTATAGGTTCCATATCATGTTTGTAGTGAATGTCCATAACAACTTATGACATCACAAGCAAAGAATGGTGCCTAGTCGCACATCATTGCTACCCAAGTAAATGCAAATGTTGGGGAACAACTTTAACCTACAATCTTTGTATGGTGTTGCAATGTTTGTATAGTTCCTTTGTCACTGATGTCCAGATTGAACTAGAGGCATGGAGTAGTCACCCTCATTATTATTCAATCCTTTTCTTGAACCAAGAGCAGATTGTCAGAGATATATGTAAGCTCAATATCATATATTGACTCACATGTGCATGGTCATGCTTTTCTCAGTCTCGCTAATTAAGAGGCCTAGGACATCACACTCTAATAGGAGGGACAAATCCCATGTCTATCACTCACATTCAATCCCCATGTGTCAAATCCACTCAATCATCACTGTTATAACAACCCATTTTTCAAAACTACGTTTGATAATGTCAAAGTTTACCCAACGACATGTATTGGGTGCAGTGATTTTAGGTCTAAGAACCACAACCATTACCATCACTGTGAGAGCTGACTATGACTTCCATGATGATGGCTTCCATGTGTTAGTCTCATGGTGGGTCTGTCCGATACACTGTTCTCTAACATGGACTCTATGTGCTTGGTTTGATTATAGACACATCATGACCAATGAGACTCAGTCATCAACCAACTCACACTCTGATCTTCTGTGTTATTGATGTCTATCAACCTTCCACAATAACAATAGATCAGGGTAATGAGAATATGTATATGTACTATTAACATCCGAATGATCTCATTTCTCAAGTCTAATACTTAAAGGCATACATCATTGAGTACTATAATTCTCTAGACATTTATAATGTTATATCATTATCTCATAACTAAATTAAACATAATAAATTGGAAGCTTGCCCTTTTATTAATAATCAAATCATTTACATGATATGTTGTTACAATCATCACATGATTGGCTCTCTAGGCATACATAACCAATAGATGGTAAGGGTAAGGGGAGGGTAAGGGGAGTGATAAGAAGGGTAACTACCCTTACCCTTACCCTCTACCCTTTAGAAGGTAAGTGTTACAACCCGTTCCTAGCTTTGCTGGTAATCCTAAAGTTTTAAGATAATCTTAATGCTTGGCATACTTTTGTTAGTAATATTCTATGTTGTGCTTTATATTAACTTTGATAACCTTAAATACTTGTTTGGGAAACTCATAATCATCACTTAAGCATACTATAAAGATCCGAGTTTAATATAGCATTAACCCATACATGTGTGCAAGAAGAGAGTTAATGATATTGGAGGAAATAATTAATAAATGATTTTTTCATTGAGAAAATGATCAAAATAATATTGAATAATTGTAGATAATTCAATTACAAATCCAACAAAAAAATGAACCAAATTGGAGTTAAAATGAGAGAGTTATGTCCTTTTTAGTAAACATATACACAACACTACGACCGCGATGCTGCGTCGACACTGCGACCAATGATGCTAGGACTGCGGCCGATGCTATGTCAACACTGCGACCATGACGCTGCATCGACACCACGACCCGCGATGCTAGGACCGTGACCGACACTGCCTCGACACCGTGACCACGACCGACGCCGCCCAAGACCACAAATCGTAGAACGATCTTATCTCGAGCTATGCTTATCCGTTTTCAATGAAATGATGTGCGTTGGAACCGCGATTCAATTCTGTATCATCCCAGACATCTTGCTCAACGAGAAGGTGACCTGGAGGGAAATTTTTGGGGTGATTTTTGGGGAAGAATGTGAAGAACAACAGAAATCATAAGGGGTTGCTATAAATTCGACTTGGTAAGTAGTTTTAACCATGGATTCCTTCTTCTCTTCACTTCCCCTTGATTGAAACCCTTGATCCAGTGATTTGGAGGTTTGGTTTAACCTCTAATCTCATCTTCTACCTACAGTAGGCCCCGTTTAGGGTTGAAAGAAAGAAGAAATTGTGGATTTTTCTAGGACCTTGATATGTATTCGAGATCTTCAAAGATGGGCTACATTTTTAGGGTGTTTTCACACCTTAGGGTGAGTGGGTACTTCCTTGAAATAGTAGATTGCACAACAATCAATTAAATCATTAATAATTTTCAATTGATTAATATGTAAGTACAACCCTAAATGGTCGATTTGATCTAGCTTTTGCAAGTTGATATGATATGGATTATTTATCTGTTGTAATGAATTTTAGATTATGAAATCACATTAGAAATGAGCACAATCCATCTAAATGAGAATTCTTAAAGTAGTTGTAGGGGTTACTTGAATATACTAAAATTGTTGTATAATTGAATAAACAAGTTTGTCTAGTTGAATCTCTTTGGTTACGAATGATTGTTTTATTTGTGTGCGTATTACATATGTGTTAGATAAGATCTTGGATTTCTTCTAATGATATCAATGTTTGCTTGATATATCATTAAGAGCATGGAAACCCTAGTTCAGTTCATTACAAAGTTTCACATATATATTCAATTATATGTGAACTACTGAGAGCAATTCTTATTGAATGTTGTTATGATGAATTCAATCCTTATGCGAGTTATGTGATAAGTGAAAGAGGTAAATGAAACCCTAATGATAGGGTGTTTAGTTAAACAAGTATTGTGATATCAATGTTTCTCAATTTGAGATGTGGTGATGCTTAACAGTTCAGTTGTGGTAAATGTTATTAGATGGTTTATGAATTGAATGGTTTACAAAGATGAACAAAGATATGTTGATGTGATGATTGAATTGTGAATTTAAAGAGTGAATTAGACATGTAGATGCCCTGAACACTGTAGAATCCTCAAAGGATGAGGCCTGCACTGTGAGGAGGAAACCGTTTCCCGACTGGAGGTAGTCCAGATCGAGGTAAGCTGGAGCGCACCAGTAGGGTGTGGGGATCTTGTCCAGTAGGGCAGACTCCTTACAGTTGTGTGGTACCCAAAACCAACCGGGGATGCCAGTGGTACCTGTATTACATGTTGAGTGATCAGTGGTTAGTAGGTCCACTGATGCATAATAAGCCTGAGGACTTTGTCTCACTGCTTGAGTACCCAGGATGAGAGGTGGAGTCTGAGATATCCAACAACTCTTATTAGCCGTCGAGAGGCAGATGTGTCGAGGCCCACTGTAGACGAGCTCTTACTCTAGAGATAGGCTTAGGAATCCGGGCATGCTTCGAAGCCTTGTACAATGAGATCGTAGCTTGCTATGATTCTTTCACATGTTATGGTACACCTCATGTGGGTTCAGGGCATAATAAGATGAATGAGAGGTTAAACAAGTGTTCGTAGTTATTCAATTATCCTTTGTATGTTTATGAGTTATTAGTTCTCTTTGAGATTAATCAAGCATGTTCATATATTGATTTACTCTTGCTGATATCTAGAGTAACCTACCATATTTATGATCGTCAATGATTAGACTCTTTAAGACTAACTGCTGTTATAATTGATATCAAATGCTCAAAAGTATATCTATAATTATATTAGTGCTTTATACTATTTCTTTGAAGTACTCATTCACTGAGCGAGTAGGCTCACCCGTCTACTCACAATTTTTTAGGGAAACCACGTGGTCTTGAAGAAGGTCAAAGCATCAAAGTAGATCTACTACATGAGTTAAGTATGAGATTAGTTAGGTTCAGTCGGTCCCTGTTACTCTAGGTCCATGTATAGATGTGAGAGAGTTGTAAATGATGTTTGTATCTTTGTTTCCTTTGATAAGAGAGAATGTATCTGATTATCATGTCGTATGTACATGGAAGCGTGAGAAATAGATTGAATGTATTGATGTGTATCATTGATGTTGAGATCCTATTAGAGTAATCAAAGCTTAATTCTCTTATAAAGTTTGTTTATGTGATTGTATGCGAGAAAACAAAGAGTTTGAAAATAAAGGAAAAAAGAGGGAAAAAAATTGGGAGTGAACTTTGTATTAAGTATAATCCTCAAACTCATGCCCTAATCTCATGATTAGTGGTAATCGTGGGATGCGGGTGTGACAACCTTTTGGTATCAGAGCTTAGGATGAGTCGTCAGGGACCATTAGGTTAGAAAGTCAGAGTTATAAGTGTGGTAAATAGTAGGTGATGTGTATATAGCTCTGGGAGGTCTGAGTATTTAGATACCCTAGCCCGGTGTCTAAATACTTAGGTTGACCAGTATCAAGCTACTCTGTCTATTCTTCTCTGAATGCCCTGGCCAGGTATGTAGAGGAAGGATGGGCTAGAGAGAAACCCTAAAAATATTAGGGTTAGGATACCGGAAAGTAATGAAGGAGTAAGAGATTAAACATAGAATGTGATACAACTCTTGCTTTATATTGCTTATTTAATTGGAGATCAACAGAAATGCTCTTATATGTATACATTTAGATTATCAGTTTGTAGAATATATATGGATATTTTATATTATTGTGTATCATGAAGTGATTCAGTTATTATTTATATTCTTTGTATCAAGTAGACCAGAAGTTATGTTTAAATGAGTTTTCCCTAAGTTGATATTATTTCCACATGTTTGTGAGATTAATAGGAGTTGGTTAATCCTGAGTAGCTCTTGGCTTCAGGACTACAAGTTCGGCCTGGTCCAGGTGGCAGGATGCGTTACTGGGATCTAATGGATCCTATTAATAATATAATAAGAGTAGACTCTTGATAAATTAGACCCACATCATAGTGAGAATGTACATACACGAAGATGTTGATACATATGGGAAAGGTTATAATAGTTAAGAATTAGTTGGAACTAATATCTGAGATCCAACTTTGGGGCCTCATATGAGAGTCCCTTAATCAGTAATAAAGGAGCATGACATAAGGTTTAGGTTAAGTTTAATGATTAGTATTATATGAACTTTAAATATGAAATATGGAAAAGATATGAGAAAAGTATGTAAAGGTTAAGATAGTAAGAATCCATCATGAGGAATGGATCATATAATTGAGTACATTGCTTTTATGTACTCCAAAGCAAAGGGAAAATAGAAGAAAAGAGTTAAATATACAATAAGTACATAGAAGTGAGGAGTCTTCAGAAGAGTTAAAGTAAAGAGAATTAGATGAACATGTAAATCATAAGACTAGGATAAGAAACTTAGTTGAAATAAAGAGAAATGTTAGAAATAATGAGCTTGATTAAGGAATGAGGATTATGATATAATTGAGAGGATGGAATGTATACCTTTATTATGATGTTTAATACATCCATCCTTACTATCTTTAGATTCTAAGTCTCTATAGAACAACATACTAGTTTCTTAAAGAAGAACAAAAGTGTAGCCAAACACATGAATAAGACATACAAAAGTAAACTATATTAAAAAAAAATTGATTGAAAGAGAAACTAAGTTTGACCCATGCATGAGCCATTTGATTTAAAATGAAGGATATGTAATGTATTGAACATGAGGTGAAACTAGTAGAGAGATTATTGATTTAGAATCTCAACTTCACATTAGTAGAAGGAAAAAAAATATGTGCAACATGGTATACATGATCATACACATGAATAAGTAACATGATCATAAGAAAAAATTAGAAGTTAAAGATGACAGGTGGAAGAGTAGTATATGGTAAGAGGATTATGGAAAGTAAGGAAGGGTTTGAAACATGATGGAGTAATATATATTATAATAGAAAGAGGCTGTGAGATTCAAGAAAGTGCTAACTAGTTAAGTATTCTTGTTGATAAACAATTAAACCTACATATGAGAAATGTATTAAGGGAATGTTTGAAGATAAGAATTCTAAGTTTCAGAATCATCTTCTCTTTCATATCTTCCTTAATGAGAGCAATGTGGGAATGAAGTGATAAGAAAATGAATCATATATGATGCATAAACACCATGGTAGAGATATCTAGTAAATGTAATAATGACACACAATATGATGATGAAACCCTAGAAGAGTAAATTGAGAATGTAATCTATCTGAATGGCCAAGTAAGAGAAAGAAAATTCAATTGATAAGATAAGGAAGACTTTAGTAAAATTTGTGAGATCCAAAGTTTGAATTTCAAATTAAGGGAGAAAAGTCACATCACAATAACGTCATGTTATTGATAAGGACCAAACCCTAGAATGTTTAGAGTTGTAGTAGTTCAAGGGATGTCACTAGTGATTTGACCTTGAATAGTAGCATCTCTATAAAAAACGATCTTGCGATTTGCACTATGAGAAGTAAACTAGCACTGATAGTAATCCTAGCTAATCTGAAAGGTTGATGAACAATATGAAAATGATTCAGAGCAAAGGGTAAGAAATAAATTTGAAATGTAACAAGTATGTTTTGAATAAAAGGAGAAGTGTGAGATGAGCAAAGTATAATCTAAAACAAATTCTTGTAGTGATATCAAGAATGATGAATAATCTATTCTTACCTTGAACGTTTCAATGTTAGGGATGTTTATTCTATTGATCAAAATGAGAAGGATAAGTAACAAGAAGTAAGTAGTAATGAATGAGGATATAAGAGAAAACAATGGCTTTTAGTAATATGTGAATTTGTTTTTAGAAGTATAATTTGTTGAAGGTAAATGAGGGATGTAAATTGGTTTTGCATATGATTTCAGTGTACATGTGCAAGCAATATGTTAATTAAAGGTGTCTAATAGTTGTAGCCATTCATACTAGTAATCCATCTTAGTATTGTATAATTGTGGTATGGTGATATGGGTTGAATGATGATAAAACAAATGGAGGGTTACCCTAAATAAGGTAGTCTTACCTATTCACTCATATGAATAGAAGGGATGATAACCATATTATATTAATATGTAACCCTAATGAGGTATAACTTGTTATACCTAGCTTTAATATAACTAAGTGATGGTAATTGGATATGAATAGTCTTTGAATGACTAATACAATCATGGAGTACTCTGTTACTGTTGTTGAAACCCTAGTATGCTATAACCTGATGGTTACACCTTGATTTATGTGTGGGTTTATACTTGAGAATAGTATGGAATGTGATGGTGATGCTTCACCTTATGAATCCATGATCCAACTGGGGATGTCATGAGTAAGGGTTTGGGTATAAGTGTTGATTAGTAACATGAATATAATTTATCTTGTTGAACCTAACTCTAACACAAATAGATAAAGATGAGTATTCATGTTTAACATTCTTATATGATGGAATGATGGTGGAATAACCTCCTTAACTTGATCATAACCTTAATGTGTTAATTGGCGGTTATCATAGCCACATGGTTGATACTTTCTTATGCTAAACATGTCCATTATGAATATGGTGATGGTTAATCATATCTAGATTCCTTGCATGTTGATGTAATAAAGGAACATTCTTAATGTTAATATAACCTAGCTATGATTGTTTATGAATATCTCCTAGCTCATTAATGCAATATTATGTTGATCTGGTGTATTATATGTAAGTGATGTTGTTAAACCTTGTTATAAGGCATGCAAAGATAACGATGATCTTACAGGGAATAGTATGACGGTCTTAATGACCTTTGGGCATGGTTGAGCGCTGGATGAGGTGTAATCCTCTTATGTTGATAAGGGTTGATACCCTGTAATATTGTAAAAAAGATTTTATATGTTATGATAGTATGATTACTAGTGTGGTCTCATGAATGGCAAGTGAATAGTACCATGTGATGCTGAGATGAGAAATTATGTTTCACATGTTTTATATCTTTTAAAAGTTGTGATTTAAAGAGAAACAAATGACTCAATGTTGAAAATAAAATTCTAGACTGTAGTATTTGAAATCTTAAAAGGAGAGAGATACCCCTAGTAAAGGTTTTTTGGAGGAATCATGTAAAGAAGAAGTTACTTGAAAACTAGAATCAGATATGTTTAACAAGTATCTTTTCCTCTTTTAGAAATTTCGAGATGAAATTTTTATTAGAGGGGGAGAATTGTTACAACCCGTTCCTAGCTTTGCTGGTAATCCTAGAGTTTTAAGATAATCTTAATGCTTGGCATACTTTTTTTAGTAATATTTTATGTTGTGATTTATATTAACTTTGGTAACCTTAAATACTTATTTGGGCAACTCATACTCATCACTTAAGCATACTATAAAGATCTGAGTTAGAGTTAATGTAGCATTAATCCATACATGTGTGCAAAAAGAGAGTTAATGATATTAGAGGAAATAATAAATAAATTATTTTTCATTTGAGAATATTATCAAAATAATATTGTATAATTGTAGAGAATTCAATTACGAGTCCAAAAAAAAGAATGAACCAAATCGGAGTTAAAACGAGGGAGTTATGCCCTATTTAGTAAACATATACACAACACCGCGACCGCGACGCTATGTCGACACCACGACCCGTGATGCTAGGACCATGACTGATGTTGTGTCAACACCAAAACCGTGACGCTGTGTTGACACCACAACCCGTGATGCTAGGACTGCGATCGACGCTGCGTCGACACCGCGACCGACGCTGCGTTGACACCACGACCACGACCGACGCCGCCCAAGACAGCTAATCGTAGAATGATCTTATCTCAAGCTATGCTTATCTATTTTTAATGAAATGAAGTACGTTGGAACCAAAATTCAATCCTCTATCATCCCAAAATCTTTCTCAATGAGAAGGTGACCTACAGGGCAATTTGTGGGGTGATTTTTGGGGAAGAATGTGAAGAATAACATAATTCAAAAGGGGTTGCTATAAATTCAACTTGGTAAGTAGTTTTAACCATAGATTCCTTCTTCTCTTCACTTCCCCTTGATTGAAACCCTTGATCCAGTGATTTGGAGGTTTGATTTAACCTCTAATCTTGTCTTCTACCTACAGAAGGCCCCGTTTAGGGTTGAAAGGAAGAAGAAATTGCGGATTTTTCTAGGATCTTGATATGGATTCAAGATCTTCAAAGATGGGCTACGTTTTTGGGGTGTTTTCACACCTTAGGGTGAGTGGGTACTTCCTTTAAATAGTAGATTGCACAAAAATCAGTTAAATCATTAATAATTTTTAATTGATTAGAATGCAAGTACAACCCTAAATGGTCAATTTGATCTAGCTTTTGCAAGTTGATATGATATGGATTATTTATCTATTGTAATGAATTTCAAATTATGAAATCACACTAGAAATGAGCGCAATCCATCTAAATGAGAATTCTTAAAGTAGTTGTAGAGGTTACTTGAATATACTAAAATTGTTGTATAATTGAATAAAGAAGTTTGTCTAGTTGAATCTCTTTGGTTACGAATGATTGTTTTATTTGTGCGAGTATTACATATGTGTTAAATAAGATCTTGGATTTCTTCTGATGATATCAATGTTTGATTGATATATCATTAAGAGCATGGAAACCCTAGTTCAGTTCATTACACAGTTTCATATATATATATATATATATATTCAATTATATGTGAATTGCTGAGAGCAATTCTTATTGAATGATGTTATGATGAATTCAATTCTTATGCAAGTTATGTGATAAGTGAAAATGGTAAATGAAACCCTAATGATAGGGTGTTCAGTGAAACAAGTATTGTGATATCAATGTTTCTCAGTTTGAGATGTGGTGATGCTTAATAGTTCAGTTGTGGTAAATGTTATCAGATGGTTTATGAAATGAATGATTTACAAAGATGAACAAAGATATGTTGATGTGATGATTGAATTGTGAATTTAAAGAGTGAATTAGACATGTAGATGCCCTTAACATTATAGAATCCTCACAGGATGAGGCCTGCACTGTTAGGAGGAAATAGTTTCCCGACTGGAGGTTGTCCAGATCGAGGTAAGCTGGAGTGCACTAGTAGGGTCCGGGGTCTTGACCAGTAGGGCAGACTCCTTACAGTTGTGTGGTACCCAACACCAACTGGGGATGCCGGTGGTACCTGTGTTACATGTTGAGTGATCAGTGGTTAGTAGGTCCATTGATGCACAATAAGCCTGAGGGCTTTGACTCACCGCCTTAGTACCTAGGTTGAGAGGTGGAGTCTGAGATATCTGACCGCTCTTATTAGCCGCCGAGAGGCATACGTGTCGAGGCCTGCTGCAGACGGGGTCTTACTCAAGAGATAGGCTTAGGAACTCAGACATGCTTCTAAGCCTTGTACAGTGAGATCGTAGCTTGCTGCAATTCTTTCACATGTTGTAGTACACCTCATGTGGGTTCAAGGCATAATAAGATGAATGAGAGGTTAAACAAGTGTGCGTAGTTATTCAATTATCTTTTGTATGTTTAGGAGTTATTAGTTCTCTTTGAGATTAATCAAGCATGTTCATATATTGATTTACTCTTGCTGATATCTAGAGTAACCTGCCATATTTATGATCGTCAATGATTAGACTCTTTAAGGCTTACTGCTGTTATAATTGATATCAGATGCTCAAAAGTATCTCTGTAATTATATCGGTGCTTTAGATAGTTTCTTTGAAGTACTCATTCACTAAGCGAGTAGGCTCACCCCTCTACTCACATTTTTTTAGGGAAACCACGTGGACTTGAAGAAGGTCAAAGCATCAAGTAGATCTACCAAATGAGTTAAGTATGATATTAGTTAAGTTCAGTCAGTCCCTGTCACTCTATGTCCTTGTATAGATGTGAGAGAGTTGTAAATGATGTTTGTATCTTTGTTTCCTTTAATAAGAGAGAATGTATCTGATTATCATGCCATATGTACATGGAAGCATGAGAAACAGATTGAATGTATGGATGTGTATCATTAATGTTGAGATCATATTAGAGTAATCAAAGCTTAATTCTCTTATAAAGTTTGTTTATGTGATTGGATGTGAGAAAACAAAGAGTTCAAAAATAAAGGAAAAAGGGAAAAAATAGGGAGTGAACTTTGTATTAAGTATAATCCTCAAACTCATGCCCTAATCTCATGATTAGTGGTAATCTTGGGATGCGGGTGTGATAGTAAGGGTAAGGGTAGAGCCTTATCCTCCCCATACCCTCCCTATCGAGAGACCTAAGACTAACCCTTCCCATTTCAATAAGAAATATAAACCTTCTTTTAAGGGGCTCTAGCACCAAAATCAGAGTAATGATAATAGTGATGAAGGGAAAAACATGTCTACTTTGTGTGTGATAAACATATCCATCTAGCAAATGTGTGTAGATTTTGTAAAGAATAGAGAAAGTAGAACATACATGCACCTAAAAATATTGAAGTAAATATGATCATTATAGGGGTGGTCCCTTCCTCTTATGTAGATAGGTTACAAAATTTGACTATTCTTTTTTCTAATCTATCTTTTGATTGGTATATGGACTCAGGTGCCACATTTCATATTTACTTTGACCAATCTCTCATTTCTTCCTACAATGCCAAATATGGCAGAGTGACCAAGTGGGGAGATCATTCATCCACCATTCTAATTACAAGATTTGTAAGCGTTGACATAAATCTCACATATAGAAATGCTCTTAGATTGCACGATGTTCAGCATGTTCCTTCTTTTCATAGAAATTTGATTATTCAAGTTGCTCAACAACATTTTGACTCTACCTTGCTGTGTCAAGGCAGTCATGTTGTTATTTATAAGTATGATTCTTATATCGGTTTAGGTTACACTTGTGGTTGTCTTTTAAAATTATCTTCTCTTTCATGTAATTTGACTTCTTTAAATGAAAAATCTTCTACTGATTTAGTTTCTAGAACTAGTGATGTTTGACATGCATGTCTTGGACATATGAACAAAAATATGATGAATGAGTGATTAATTAAAAACTAATTCGCAAGACTTGACTTGATTCTTTTGATAGATGCCAAATTTTTGTTCAAGATAAAATTCCGAAGAAGGTATTTAAACCAGTAGATCGTAATACATTTCTGTTTGAATTAATTCATCACGATGTTTGCAATTTTTAAATTGTTCTTACTCATGAAGGTATGAGTTACACATAATGGTACCTATTAAAAACTAAAAATGAACAATTAGAAATATTCAAAATCTATATAACCCAAGTGGATAAATAATTAGAAAAGAACATTCAAGAGAGTGAGGCATGATAGAGGTGGTGAATAAACTTCTAATGAACTTAATGAGTTCTATAAGGACTAAGGCCTTATACATGAAACCACTTCCCCGTATAATCCTTAGTCTAATGGAGTAGATATAGGAGAAATAGAACATTGATTGATATGGTCAATTCAATGCTAGCGAAGTCTGGACTTAGTCACAGGCTATGGGTGGAAGCTCTTCAAACTGATAGCTACATTATAAACCATTTACCTTTTATACATGTTGACAAAACTCCTTATGAACTTTGGCTTAACTAGAAAACTAGTCTAAAGTACCTCAAATTGTGTGGGTGTTTGGCCAAAGTTAAAATTCCTGATAATAAGAAAAGAAAACTAGTACTAAAACTGTTGATACAATATTTATTGAATATGCTAAAAAAATAATGCAAATAGATTCTTAGTAATTAAATCTGATATATCTGAACTCTATTCTTGAGATTAGACCTATAGATGTTGTCTATGTGAAACCCTATTTCCCATAAAGGAAAATGTTCCTAGATAGGCTAGTGAAGATCCTTCTTCCGCTTCTCAATGAGAATATATTCCTATTCCATCTTCATAAAAGTAGAGCATGAACTTCTTGTTGATGAACACACCAGTGACCTAGGTAGATAAAAGGACTAAAGTTGATATGAACTATGGTATTGACTTCTACACCTTTTCGTAGAAGAAGACCCCTGTACCTATGATGATGCCATGAAAGCCATAAACATTAGCTTTTGGAAAGAAGCTATTGATAATGAAATAGAGTCCATTACGAGTGATCATACTTGGATTCTTACTAAGATTCCTCCATGTTGTAAAACTATTGGATGTAAATGGGTTGTTAAGAAAAATATGATGACAAATAGTTCCATAAATAAGTTTAAGGCCAAACTAGTAGCCAAAGGCTTTAGTTAAAAGGAAGGATTTGATTACTTTGATACATATCTAATTGTAACTAAAATCTCTTCCGTTCGTGTCCTAGTTGCACTGGCTACAATCCATATACTTGAAGCCTATCAAATGGGCATCAAGACTGCCTTCTTGAATGGAGATATTGAAGAAAAGATTTATCTGGATCAACCAGATGGTTTTGTTGCAACTATGACAAGAACATAAAGTTTAAAATGTAGTCAAGTCCTTGTATGGACTCAAAAAAGCATCTAAACAATGAAATCATAAGTTTGATAAAATCATTTTGTCATTTGGATTTATTGGGAAAGAATCTAGTAGTTGTATCTATTCCAAAACTATTGGAAATTCTTGTATCATTATGTGCTTGTATGTTGAAGATGTTATTCTATTTATATCAAATATTGAGATTATTAATGAAACTAAATTTTTTCATACTAGCAATTTTGATATGAAAGATTTAGGGCTTGCTGTTATAATACTTGGTATTAAATTGAATAGATCTACTTCTAATTTTTCACTTAATCAAACTCATTATATTTATAAATTCTTATTCTACTCAAGATGTTTAATTGTATACCTATTAACACACCTTATAAACCTAATTTACATCTTAAGGTCCATAAGGGCACCTTAATGGATCAAAATAAATATGCACAACTAATTGGAAGTTTGATGTACATGCTAAGTATATTAGACCTGATATTTCCTATGATGTAAGTAGATTGAGTAGGTACACAAGTTGTCCTAACACAAACTACTAGAAGGATTTGGTTAGAGATTTCAAGTACCTTAGAGTTACAACTACATATAGTCTCCACTACCCTGGTTTCCAATAAGTTTTGGAGGGCTAAACATATTGATGCACTGGATATGTGTCGTTTTCACATGCTATTTTATATTGATTTTTGTGCACTATTTGCTCATTTTCATATTAATTTGTGCATGATTTACTCTCATTAGCTCATGATACTTATTTGCATCAAATAAATGTAATTTTAATGTTTTCGAATGATTTATTATATTTCAAGATCTTATGTTTGGATTTTTGTGAATTTCAGGAAGTTTTACAAGAATCTACACATCTCGGTACTACTGACTTTGGAGTGAGTGGTACCGACACATTCTTAGGTTGAAAAGAAAGACATCGAGAAAACTCATTAGTATTGACTACAACATCGATATTACTGACAACATCACAGGTTGAATTCAAGATTGATCAAAGCAAATTGGTACAATCGACAACCAAGTCGGTAGTACCGACAACTTGCCAGGTGGCCGCAACAATTAAAGGATTTGGTAGTACTAACACCTAGTCGGTATTACCAACATGTCGGGGATCAGGTAGATATGAAGACAATGTTTAAACCGATGGTTGAGGATTTATTTCACCCTAAGTCACTTCTATGACTTAGGGGAAGTTCGACCATACCTAATATCTCATTCTAATTCTGTTGGATGGCAGCCGAGAGCAAGAGAGGAGAAAGTGGAGAAAAAGGTCACATTCTGGACAATCCGGATACTTTCAACAAACATATTTGCACCCAGAAGGTAGTAAATCGGCACATGCATGTGAGGGGATCTTTTGGATCATTTTCTTTAGGTGTTCTTTAATTTTTCTAATGTTCTCCACATTTTTCTTCGTCTCTCTTGTTTTTTTAACCATGTAAACCATGCGGGGCTAAACCCCTTATTCCTTAGGACCCGGGAGTAGCCCAGTGATGCATTGTAATTGACTTTTATGCAGTAATATATCAATGTCTCTCAATTTCTAGACTTAAATTTGTGTGATTGTCATGAACTATCTATTCTTGATCACCATAGGTAGTTAATTAGACCTTTAATTGCTTTGAAAAAGGAAATTAATGGTTAGAAAATAATAAGAAATACATGTTTTATATCGCCCTTTGAGAAAGATGACTTCCAAACATGAAGAGACTACCCAGAGTTATCGATAAAGCACCTAAATAATAACACAACCGATACGAGAGTGGGATTGATATTAGATTAGGTAGTGAATTATGTTGTGAGAGTGAATATTGCTACATTCTCTTAGTCTGGGGTTAGGAGAGATAATTTTTCACTATTATAACTATTAATTGCAATTCTAACCGAGGTGAAACCATAATCCTAAGGAATTTCATCTAATTGAGATCAATCACTAGTAATTTTAGATTTTTTTTTGCATTCTTAGTTAATAACCTCCAATAAAAGTTTTTTTCAGTCTAGCTGATCCTATTATAGTTAGTAGTAGTTTCTAAATTTACGTTTCCATGTGTTCGATATTTGGGCCTCATTGTCCTATATTAATCTGATAGAGTACACTTGCATTTTAGGGCGTATAGAACACCTATCAAGTTTTTGGCGCCATTACCCAGAAAATGAAAAATTCAACACTACAAGTGTTGTAATCGACAACTCTAGGTTACACTTTTTATTTTTATTTTTATCCTTTCAAGCTGAATTTTAAACATCATTTCTTCAAATATTAGTACCTATTCTCATGCTAGTTTCAACAATTTTAGGTACTAGTGCTTGGTGCACACTAGATCTCACAACTAGAGGGAGTCATATCCTCAGGGCTTTAGTCAAGAATAGCTCTTGCACTAAGGAAGGGAGTTATGTAACTTAGGGGGAAGGTCGATTCCAACCCCACCACCAACTCCACCACCGATTACTCAAATACCTCCTCTAGAGGAACCATAAGAATCAGTTGAGATGGGTGGAGTAGTAGAAGAGCAGACAATTTGGGATAAGATCAAGGTGTCTTACTCAATAGCCTAGCTTGGGCCAATAAAGTGACAAGCAATAAATGTGGGTATCTACAAGATAGATCCTGGGCTGGTGGCATTAGTCAAACAACATGCCTTTCATGGCCACAATATTAAAGACCCGATGACACACATCAACAATTTCATTGAAAGCTGTGACATGGTGAAGATAGATAGAGTGCCAACAACTATGATCTACTTAAAGATTTTTCCATCGTCACTGGCAGATGGTGTCAAGTCTTGGTTCTACAACTTGGAAGATGAATCTATTGAAACTTGGAATCAAATGATTGACGCCTTCTTGGAGCACTATTTCCCTCCCCAGATGACAAATGAGTTGACCAAAAATATCTACAACTTCAAACAACAAGTAGAGGAGTCATATTCTGAGGCATGGGAGAGGTTCCAGAACATGCTAAGGAATGTCCCTCACCATGGTATCAACTTGTTAGGCCAGGAAAAGTTTTTTTATTATGGGCTGCATCAGGGGAAAAGGACCACATTGGACAGTGTAAGGACAAGCTTCTTCCTCAACAATAAGCTATCTAAATGTCACGAGATCCTAAAAAACTTGGCTAAGAAGCAATCATGGGTAGAAGAACACGAACGTCCAATAACTATTAAAAGTGTTGGAGAGTCCTAGGTGATTTTTGCACTAAATGAAAAATTGGAATTGATTGCTAAGAAGTTGTGTCAGAAGGATGGAAACTCTTCTAAAGGAGAAGACGAGGAGTGTAAGTTTGCATGACAACAAAACTATAGGAACAATGACTATTCATGGAGAAAAGACCCTAAGTTCTCTTAGAGGGATCCCAATAATTTCTAATAGGACCCTTCTCAAGATCAACAAGTCAAGCCACAACAAGTTGTTCCACAACAACAATACCACTAATATAGGGGCCCTAGGAAGATAGAACGCCTAGAGGACATGCTTGGGAAGGTGGTTATCCAAAATGAAGTGCTCATTATCTAGACTCAGAGGGAACTATAGAATCAAGGAGCACATATTTGAGGAATTGAGACCCATATTTCTCAGATTGCAGTAGAGGTTGCATCCTTAAAGAAACCAATGCAATAGGGGTCCCTAGGAAACACCAACATACCTACTGATAATCAACATGTAAAAGGCAGTGATGTTATGTAGTGGGAAGAAGTTGTTGAATGAGAAGAAGACGGTTCCAAAGTCAAAGGACAAAGAGGATGATATAGGTTCACCGGTGATTACTGAGGAATTTGATTCAGTTGAGCCAGAGACTGTAGTAGAGGACAAGTTAGTTAATGCTTAAACTCATGAACTTGAGGAGCCAAGGAAGGAGGCTTATGTCCCACCTCACCAGAGGAAGGTGGTGAAGCCAGTTCCATTCCTGAACACCTTGAAAGTTCAGAAGGTTGACAAGAAATTCCAGAAGTTCCTAGACAACTTTAGGAAGCTTCATGTCAACATTCCTCTCATTGATGCAACTGAGAAGATTCCCTCATACGAAATTTTTTTGAAGGACTTGATCAACAAGAAAAGGAGGATATATGATTCTGAGGTGGTAATTCTGTAGAAGAAATTCAGTGCTTTTATTATGAAAACATTGCCACTAAAACGGTATTTTAACATATCATGTTATATCGCGAGGAAAAGATTTGGATAAGCTTTATGCGACTCGGGGGATAGCATCAATCTCATGCCCTTGACCATTTTCAAGAAATGAGGTCTTAAGGAATCCAGGAAGAGTAATATTTCCATAAATATGATAGAAAACTCAGTGGTGAGGCCCTACAGTATTTGTGAAGATGTTTTTGTCAAGGTGGACATATTCCTATTTCCACCAGACTTTGTCGTCATGGAGATGCAAGATGATCAAGGCAACAAATTATTACTTGGGAGGCCATCCCAAGCCACAACTAATATGATTCTGGAGATGGGAAGAGGAAGACTAACATTGGGCAACATAGAAGAGAGTTTTGAAATCTTAATGCCAAAGCCTACCCAGACTGCCAAGGTGAAGGCATAGTTTCACATGCTACAGCAGGTCCAAGAAAAAGTGTCATTATTTCCGGGGAAGCCATTTCTGAACATGCCTCATGTGATGACTTAGGCTAACAAAGGCACACTGGTGGTGGACATCTTGGAAAACACAAAATAAATTTCCTTGACAAAGGTAGTTCAGTATCTTGATGTTGAATTGGAGGAACATTGCCCAGAAATAGTTGGAGAGGCAACTTCTTCCACTCTAATGCAAGCATATCCACAATTGCCATTAGAGGCGTATCTTATGAATCTGATGGATGACTGTATTTGATCTCATTCGTAGGAGGAGTGTGTTTAATTTCTCAAGGCACTACCGTGTTATTACACCAGGCACTTTGAGGATCTAGGACCACCTCCTCCACCTTTGGTCCCATCTTTACTAAGGCCCCCAGAGCTAGAGCTGAATCCATTGCCACCGTACTAGAAGTACACTTTTTTAGAAGTAGAGGAGAAACTTCCAATTATCATCTCGACTTCACTAAGCATTCAAGAAGAGGAACAACTGCTTGTGGTTCTGAAAATCCACCGGGAAACATTCAGATGGTCTGTGGCAGACATAAAGGGGATCTCCCTTAGTTTCTACCAACACACGATATGACTATAGGAAGGAGCCGAGCCAATCGTGCAACCTCAATGATGACTCAACCCCATCATGATTGAGGTAGTAAAGAAAGAGGTAGTAAAACTTTTATCTGCATGTATTATATTTTCTATCTCTGACTCGACTTGGGTCATTCCAACTCAGGTGGTTCCTAAGAAAGGAGGGATAACTGTCACAACTAATTCAAATAATGAATTAATTTCAACTAGGTTGGTGACTGGGTGGTGTGTTTGCATCGAGTCTCAACGTCTGAATTCTGCCACTTTGAAGGATCATTTCCCACTCCCTTTTATCAATCAAATTCTTGAGCGGCTCACCGACCGTTCTCATTTTTGCTTTCTTGACAGCTATATCAAATACAACTAGATTTCTATCGAGGCATAAGATCAAGAGAAGTCTACCTTCACTTGTCCTTTTGGCAATGTCGTTCGATCTTTGCAACGCACCGACTACCTTCTAGCGATGCATGCCAACCATCTTTTCTTATATGGTAGAGCGATGTCTGAAGGTATTCATGGATGATTTTTTGGTTTATGGGGAATCATTTCAGGATTGCCTTGCCAATCTTAATAAGGTGTTGCAGAGATGTGAGGATACTCACCTAGTTTTGAATTGGGAAAATGTCATATGATGGTGAGTGACGGAATAGTTTTGGGACACAAGTTGTCCAGTAAAGTAACAAAGGTTGATACAGTAAAGATCGAAGTCATCTCCAATCTATTCCCACCATCATCGATAAAGGGAGTGAGGAGCTTTTTGGGACATACCAGGTTTTAGCGAAGATTGATAGAGGATTTTTTGAAAATCGCCAAACCACTCTTTGAATTGTTAGAAAAGGAATTTGATTTTAATTTTGACAAGCGATGTTTAAAGGCATTTGAGGTGATGAAGGAGAAGCTAGTCTCCACACCAGTTGTCCAGGCTCCAGATTGGAGCCAACCCTTTGAGCTGATGTGTGACACATTAGATTATGCAATGGGAGCTGTTCTAGGCCAACACCAAGATAAGGTTCCTAAAAACATCTATTATGCATCTCAATGATGCCCGCCTCAATGATGCCCGGTTGAATTACACAAGAATAGAAAAAGAGCTATTGGTGGTTGTTTTTGCTGTTGAGAAGTTCCACCAATATTCGATAGGGGCTAAGGTAATTATTTGGACTGATCATGTATCCATCTGATTTTTATTGCAGAAGAAGGATGCAAAGCCTAGGTTGATTAGATGGATCTTGTTATTGTAGGAATTTGATATTGAAATCAGGGACAAAGAAGGTACTAAGAATGTGTTGATCGATCACCTATCTAGGCTTGAAAGGGTGGATGAAAAGGACATAGATATACCTATAGTGGTGGAATTTCCAGACGAGCAACTCTTTGCTATGAAATGAAAACATCCTTGGTTTGAAATTAGTATAAAATACTTGGCATGTGGAGAGCTACCAGAGGATTCAAGATATCATGAGAAGAAGAAATTCTTCCAATCTTTCAAGTATTACATCTGGGATGATCCCATTTTACTTAAGCAATATAGGGATGGTATTTTGAGGAAATGTGTGTCAGATTGTGAGTTTGAGAGCATATTAGCAAACTTTTATTCATTACCTACTAGGGGTCATCATTCTACTTCTAGGACTACGAACAAGGTTTTAGAATGTGGTTTCTATTGGCCTACACTTTTTAAAGACACATATAACTTTTTGCTTCATTGTGACTCATGCCAACATGCAGGTAATATTTCGAAAAGATATTAAATGTCTTTGAACGTTTTTCAGGAAATTGAAGTGTTTGATTTATGGGGAATTAATTTCATGGGCCCTTTTGTGTCTTCAAATTTGAACTTATACATTTCACTTGTTGTTTATTATGTGTCTAAGTGCGTGGAAGCACTTCCAACCCGTACCAATGATGCCCGAGTCGTATGCAGGTTTGTGAAGGATCACATTTTCTACAGGTTTGGGGTGCCTAGATTGATCATTAGTGATGGTGGATCTTATTTCACCAATAAGAAATTTGGGGCACTTTTGAGTAAGTATGAAATCAGACATAGGGTAGGTACTCCATACCATCCCCAGACCTAAGGGCAAGTTGAGGTATCTAATAGAGAGATCAAGAAAATATTAGAAAAAACAATCATAACAAGTAGGACTAATTGGAGCATGTTGCTTAACGATGCTCTATGGGCGTATAGGTTGGTTGGTATATGTGCAAGCCTGTCACTTACCTATAGAGTTAGAGAAAAAATCTAGATGGGCATTAAGAAAAAGTAACTACAATTTGGATCTCGCAGGAAGAAAAAGGATGTTAGAATTGAATGAGCTAGACGAGCTTAGGTTTGATGCATATGAAAGCTCAAGGATCTACAAAGAAAGAATTAAAAAGATCCATGATTGCCACATCCTACATAGAGTTTTCACTCCAGGATAGAAGGTTCTTCTATTTAATTCTAGGTTGAAATTACATCACGGTAAGTTGAGGTCTAGATGGAGTGGACCTTTTGATGTAGTTAAGGTTTTTCCCCATGGGGCAGTAGAAATAATCAATGGGGCTGAGCCATTCCTTGTTAATGGCCAGCGACTTAATCACTACATTGGGGGATATGTGGTGATAAAAATGGAAGAGTTGATTCTCATTGAGCTTCACTGATGGTTTAATTAAGAACGTCGAGCCTATGACGTAAACCAAGGGTGCCTGTTGGGAGGCAACCCAACCATCATTTTTCATTCTTTAAATTCACTAGTTTGATAGCTTTAATTTTCGTTTTCTTAGTTTTTATGTAAAAAAGGTACCTTGATCAATTTTGTGTGTTGTGCATGTTGAGTACAGTCAGTACTACCGACCTACAGTCAATACTACTGATGGGGTCACATTGAAAAGAATTGAGTTGACCGAACCACTCGGTACTACCAACCACAATGTCGATAGTACCGACGACATCACAGACAGACCAAGCAAATATTTTAAATTAACTCTGTACCATCGACCAAGAAGTTTGTAGGATGACTTTCTATAGAGAAGAGTTGAGTAAACTGATAAGGGCTTGGTACTAATGACCCAAAGTTAGTAGTAACGGTGGAAAGGCACACTCCAATTTTAGAATACCGAGTTCCCACTTAGAATCATTGACAAATTTGAACGAGTCAGTACTACCGACCCTAAAGTCAGTACTACCGACATATGAAGATATGAAATCTGTGGGAGCACCATCAATGATCAATAATTTTCACATTCGACAGTCGGTACCACCGATCTGTGGCACAGGTCGGTACCACTGATCTGTGGCACAAGTCGGTACTACCAACACCATGCGATATGCGTCGATGACATCAACAAATTGGGACCATCAGTAGCACTGAGACACACAAATTCAAGATGCAAAGTCAGTAGTACCGACTTCATCTCAATACTACCGACGTGACAGAAGGGCCATAGCTAAGTCTATATAAGGATGGGTTCCGTTTCAAATATTCTTCACATCTTTGATGAATCCAAATTCATAATGATTTTCAATCGCCATTTTGGGCCCAATTCGACTAAATATATTCAATTTCATCTCCTTAAAACTTATAATGTGCAATTTTGCTTGGTTGATCAGATTATCAAGTTATTAACTAGTTTTATATGGATTTCATGCATATTATGCAGGTCATGTTGAGGTTGAACCATCAACTGGCACCCACCTCCACTTAACCCTAATCCACCTTCAATATAATCATCACCACCCTTGCTTCATTCCACATTTATCTCCATCAACCATCATCTGAATCAAACCCTAACAAGTGGGACCCACCTTTCTCAACATCTTGGGCTTTCCCCTCACCACGTGATCTCGGATCAACACCCCTCATTCACCTCCCCACTTGAACCCCCCTCCTATCATTATGCCCAACCGGTCTTGGTCTTCCATACGGTCTCAAGACCGTGTGAAGCCTCACAGTCTCAAGACCGCATGGGCAACCTTCTACCCAAGACCGCATGGAACCCTGATCGTGCCTCTGCTCAACTGAATCCACCAATCGTCTCCTCCTCCATTAAACTGCAGCAACAACACCGATGCCTCCATCCTTCCTCTTCCACCGTCCTCTCGCCTGCACTTCATAACCCTTAACCACCGTGCTACCTGTCCCATTTTCATCCCACACATGAAACTCCCACAGCGTCATTGACGCCTCCAGTCACCAGCAACATCACCTCTGTCTCACTCTCTATCCAATAGTGACCCCGTCACTCTTGCGTGCCCCTTCCCCTCTCTACGATCCTAGCCTCTGCCCTCCAATCGGTCATCAAGACCGTGTGGTAGCAAACGTTCTTCAAGACCGTTAAGCCAGCAGATACCCGTAAGACCGTTTGGGGGACAAACCGTTAGGTCCTCAAGACCGCTAGGTTGAAGACCGTTTGGATGCAGAAGCAAGACTGATTGGAGGGGGAAAGTGAGATCTTGAGGATCCCAGAACTCCAGGACCATTTGGAGTCACAGACCTTGAAGACCAGGAAGGAACCGCGAGACCGATCAGAGGCTGAAGACCATTTAGACGCTAAAATGAAGACCGTTTGGAGCCACATCTACAAACCGCGAGCAACCGAGATCGTTTGGAGGTGAGGAATGATTGGGCAGTATACCTTGAAGGCCAAAATGCCCAAACCGATAGGCCATAGATTGTGAATTGAAGACCGATTAAAGATCAAAACTGTTTGGATGTTAATCGGTCTCCAAGACCATTTGGATGATAGTGAGACTGTGAAGGCCGCTGAGACTAAAGACCATTAGGACAGCAAGTGAAGAAACCAAGACCGTTTGGACAAGAATACTTATCAAGTCCAAACCGTTAAGAACTAGAATTGGTCCTCCAAAACTATTTAAAAATTGGATTCACATCAAGAACATGAGGACTAAGGACCAGTGCCTATAAATAGGACCAACAGAGTCCTCATTTAGGCATCGGATCTGGGACGCCGCCAGGATACTCCTTTGTAAGCTCGACCCCTACTTCCTCCGATCTACCACAACACTATCACCAGGCTGCATCTTGCATGCTCGACCTCTGGGAAAATCCTCCGCCTCCATTTCTCTTCATCCTCCACTCCACCACCAGGTTGTACCTAAAAAGCACTCGACCCCTAATGGAGGATGATCTCCACAGCCAAGCTAAACGGTAGGCTTGTGCATCCACCCATCATCCACTCCACCTACACATCTACAACTTGCTCCTCCTACTAAGAGCAAGGAGGATGAGACGAGAAGGAAGGCGGGGAGAGGAAGACTGTCTGGTCTATCTTGGTGTCCCTCACTCCTCATCCATATCTGCTCTAACACGACGTAGAAGACTACATCATCTTCACCAAGCTGTGACCACCTTCTGCATCACGCTCATGAAAAAATCTTCCCTCTCTCTTATTCTTCTTGTTCCTCGCATTATGAGCGAGTAGTTCCTTTTCACTGGGGTGCGGGTACTAGTCCCGCTGCCCATGCTTTCATGTCTTTTCATTTTAACATTCCAAGGAAATGTATATAACTTTTTATTTCATTGTTAATTGTCGATGATTGCTTGTAGCTTAATCACCTACTTTCTTTTATCTTGTTCTTTCCTATGTTGCAAGAACTTCAATATGTAGGATAGGATGTCGATTAACTCAGTTGACTCCCTGACTAGAAATAGAATGAGATTCCTTGAGGTCGTGAGTGTATGATCCATGAGGGGATGAACCTTCTAGCCTACGATGACGCTTCTGTGTGCCTAACACCTGTATAGGGGGAACATAACTTCAGTTGGATATCTATATTTGTAGAACCATAAGTGCATGATCCGGATGGCAACGAGACATCTGATGCCTAAGGTGATGCTTACATGAACCTAAACATCCCTCTAGGAGGGTTCGTAGCAGTTTTATTTGGATAGTTAGATCTTGCCTGGATGTTTGTGATTAGATATGTTTGCATGAGTAGTGGTGGTGAAACCCGAGACCACCCCATTGACCCCCATCATTAATCTAGATTCAACTTTAATTTTGCTCATTACTTTCTTGCAATTAGTTTAGTTAAAGTCAAATCAAAACTTGGTTCTAAATATTAGTCTTACTTGAACTGGACTAGACTAGCAACGATTCTTAAAAATGTTGTCCCTTGGGATTCGATCCTTAACTATACTGTGATAAGACCCGTCCTCTTGTGGGTGATACTATTGCACAAGGTTTTGGTAAAAGATCAGGGATTTCAACCCTGGGTGAATTTGTTAGTGCGATAATAAACCACGTCAAATTCTGGCACCGTTGCCGGGGACAACAGAATCAGTTAGTCAAATCTAGTTCTTTCGAGGCTAACCTAGGATTTTGCTTTTTTCTTTTGAAATAAATGATCATCCACTTGAATTCATTTCTATTTCGTAAATCTCACTTTCGAAAGATCTTTTCATTTCAGATACCCCCAAAGACTAGTGCATGCACCGTTCGAATAGTTTCAGACTCTCTACTAGCTTTGATCCTGAGATAGACAGAACATTTCATCATCAGATCAGAGAGAACCAAGCTAGAATGGCTCAAGAGGAAGAAATAGCCCAAAGGGTTGCTCAAGCCCTTGCTGCACAAAGAGATAGGCTTATGAAAGAAGCTAGAGATGAAGTTGAAATAGAGATCCGAGCAGCACAAGCAGTAGCGCAAGAAGCAGAACTGTAGAAGGACCTTAGGGAGTTCTCAATCCCTAAAGATGCTGATGTTCATCACCCAGTAAAACCTCCTCCCATAAATGCTCCAAATTTTGAGATCCGGGCACATTGGATCACCTTGCTTCAAAACAACCCATTCTATGGTAAGCAAGGAGAAGATAGTCAAGAACATCTTCTGAGGTTTATCGATCTATGTGCTATGACAAAGAAAAATGGAGTATCCGACGATGCCATTCGACTCTGTCTCTTCAAGTATTATCTTGCTGATAGAGCTATAAGTTGGTATAACTCCTTGTAATGTGAACCCATCACCACTTGGGAACAACTCCAAAAAGTGTTTTTGGAAAAGTTTTATCGTCCTTCTCTCACCTATGAAATTAGAGGTCGAATAACAATGTTCACCCAGTTCCCTAGAGAAACCGCTGCTGAAGCATGGGAAAGATACAAAGAGCTTCTACGCAAGTGTCCACACCATGACATTCCTAAGAATCAGCTTATCGAGATCTTCTATAGAGGTGTGGATGATGATATCAAGAGATTCTTAGACTCCTCATCCAGAGGAAACTTCATGCATCAAAGTTATGACAGTGCATGGAAGGTTGTCACCCTTGGAGCTGAAAATCAAGGTGATTGGGGTAGGTCTGTACGTAAAGGTGTGTTGAAGGTAGCTATGGATGAAGCCATTCCCGAGTACAAGTCTATCTCTGAATCCCTCAAGCTCCTAGTCACCAAGCAAGATCATCTTGAATCATCTCTTGTTGCCTATGAAAGAAGACACTCACCCCCTCAACAATAAGAGCAAGTCAAGTCTGCCTCTCTATTTTGTGTAGCCTGTAGAGGCAATGACCACTCTACTTTATCCTGCAATGTTCTTTATGATGTTATTTTTAGCAAAATCAATGGACAAGGAGATAATATCCAGATGGAAAGTCTGAATGCTGTCAATACTATCCCTGTTCAAGGATACTATAACCCAAATCAGAATAGGAACCTTCCCAGTTTTTAGCATGGAAATCCTTCGGGAGCGGTAAACTCACATCAATTTGGTTCAAACAACCAACAACAGATATTCGGAAACCAAAATAACTTCAGAAGTAACTTCCAGAACAGGAACCAGTTCCAAGATCCAAACCAAACCCCTTATCAAAACCAAGCCGGTCCCATTTCTCTAGATGACAAACTGTCGACCATTGAGAAGATGTTAAAGTCACAACAAACAATGATAGCCAACTAGCAAGCCCACCAGAAGGCCATTGAATCTCAACTAGCTCAACTTGTAGCTAGCCTCAAGCCACCTGCTGGAGCTTTAGCTGGGCAACCAGAAGACAATCTGAGGCATGTGGAACAACTTAAAGCTGTGACAAATCATTCAAGTCTTGTCTTGCCAGACCCCACGACTCCTGTCACCGTGACAAATGTCCAAGGTGTTGAGCATAATGGAGTGGCCACTCAGAATGATAAGACCGACATGCCAAGTTTTGAGGAACCTATTGTTGCTAATGAAGAAGACTCGCCTGAGCCAGTTGTCCCAGTTTATAAACCTCGTGTGCCATTTCAAAATCAATTGAATTTTACCCAGCTCGATACTAGGTTCAACAAATTCAAGGAAATCATGAAAAAGTTGTATGTCAATATCCCACTCTTGGATGCCATGGATGAGATGCCCCAATGGTCAAAGTTTTTCAAACTCCTTCTCAGTTAGAAATACAGAACTAAAGAACATCAGACGGTGAAATTGGTGGAAACATCATCTTATTTAGTGATGGATAGGATGCCTCGCAAACATAAGGATCCAGGAACCTTCGTAATTAACTGCTCGATAAGCGATTCCGTCAACTGACCATGTCTAGCCAATCTTGGAGCTAACAATTCTATCATTCCTCTCAGCCTATGCAACAAACTGGGCCTCACCAACTTCTTGCGCACTAGAATGTCAATAGAGCTTGCTGACTCTTCAATGATGAAGTCGGTTGGCATTATAGAAGATATTCCTATAAGGCTTGGGGATTTATATGTCCCGTGTGATTTTGTAGTTATGGGTATCAGGGAGAATCCACACTATCCCCTCCTTTTTGGAAGACCTTTCCTCTCAACTGCTAGAGCTCTGATCGATGTTGAATCTAGAATCTTGACCCTAAGGGTAGGAAAACAATATTTTGATTTCCATGCATCTAAAAGTGCTAAGGAGCACATTGAAGAAGAAGAAGCATATTTTGTTGATTGTGTTAATCAATTCACTCAGATGCAACAGAAATTCCTTTCTTCAAAATCTGATGTTCCCTCAGAAAAAGGCCATGATGAAGAGAAGACTGAGAGTCAACCAGTCTATGTAGAGATAAAAGTAATGTCGTCAACTATGGAGGAGACACCTCTTGACCCTATTGTTACACATATCAAACCTTCTGGAGGTGTCCATGAGCCTCCTCATCTAGAAACAACCATCCTTTGGAATGCACGAGTAGCCCAGCAGACAGAGACTACTGATTTCATCTTCCCTCCACAACAAGATTTCGACTGTAGTTTCTACTTAGAACACCCCCAGATCCATATCTGATTGACATCAATGACCGGCATTGCTACGATGAAGGGATAGTGCATCAACAAATGAAGTTTTCTTCTGAGCCTCAACAACACTACTTTATCAATGAAGCCTTTCAAATCCCCTACAACTATTCTGCACCTTGGATTGAGCAACAGAGAACAATTTAACATGACTCAAGTTGTTTCCACATGTGTTCTGACAATGTTCGCTATGTATGGGGAAGAATACAAGAGGTCAAAACCATATCAAAGGTTAATGAATGGCTGGGAAAGAAACCACCAAACGAATATGTCAGTCCAACTCAAGTTCCACCTAGAGCCCCACCATGGTGATAGTATCCATGTCGAGCCATCAACATAAAACAAAGGCGCTTGTCGGGAGGCAACCCGATCAATAATTTCATTTTTACTTTTTAGTTTTGAATTAGAAAATTTCCTTAATTTTGTTTTCACTTTTTAGAAAATTGTTCACTAAAAAAAAATTGCATTGCGAGATGATATCTTAAGTTTTGACTAGTCTTCATTTTTGAGATTTTCAGATGGAGGATGCATGCTGATTGGAACGCAACCACATCTGGTGGTCCAACCGGCATGAATTTTCCCCTCCATCTCGGATTTAGAGTTTGCTCTGTACAAGCAAATTTCTAAGTTAGAGGTAGAGGGTGGGTGGTACGTACTTTACTTTCCACCCACTCCTATCTTCTTTAGACTTAAGATTTCATTGTTGCATTTTTGAGCAATTTTTTCAAAAATTTTCCAAAATTTTAAAGTTTTCAAAGAAATTGCACAAAAACTTGATGAAGTTTTGATGCTTTTCATTTCAAGTGCCTAGCTAGCTAGCTTCTCGAGCTATGCATTTTGAATCATTATACCCTCCTTATTCGAAGCAGATCCTCAAAAGGACCACTTTTTGAAACTAGCTTTTTGATTGAAATCATCTTGTGAAGCTTATGAATCCTAACATCATGATCCTTCTACAAAAATGGTAAGTATCTATCAAACTGATAGGGATCAAACACATCCTGCTTCCTAAATGACTAGTGGAACAATGACATGGAACCCCCATCAGATCCTCATCAAGTAATTATTTGAGCAGAGTATGATAAAGAGAATGACTCGGTGCACTGAATTGTAAATCGAGTTGCATTCTGATCTAAACTCTCTTCTACACTTCTTCCATCATCTTTGTACCCCTCCGTCCATCAAAAAGAAACAAAATAACCAAAATAGTGCCAAACCCTAAGTTCAGGGTGGCACACTACTTCCCTCTATATTTGCTTCTTCCATACCCCTAACTAATAAATAGGGGCATACCACCAAGAAAAGATGCCAATGTGCAGACAAAAAGAAAATGCAATCTCGAGTCGAACATAGGAGATATTTGCACAAAAAAATGCAATCAATGAAATAAAAATCTTGAGTTGAATAGAGGAGAGATTTATTTCTCCCTTCCATACCACCTTTCACTCCCTTTTCCACCTAAAGGCAAAATGAATGCCTCCACTATCCTGAAATTCATTAGTATCAGATCAGATGCACACTTATTGTTCTGTGGGTATCTCTGGACTCTTACGAAACTCTTAGAAATGCTTTTTGTTGGAAAAAGTGAGGAGGAAGTGATGTTGGAAAGAAAACTCAGGAATGAAGACATTGTAAGATGTGTTCAGTGGTCTCAGGAAGTTGAGATGTTTAGTCATGCTATGCAGAAAGGAAACAAATCATGATGTGAAGATGAGGCAGTCACATGAATTGAATTCATTAATATGGTGATTGTTTTAGATTTTGTGTTACTCGAGGATGAGGAAAATTTAAATTCGGGGTATTCTGATGAATCCAAATTCATCATGATTTTCAGTCGCCATTTTGGGCCCAATTTGACTAAATATATTCAATTTCATCTCCTTAAAACTTACAATGTGCAATTTTTCTTAGTTGATCAGATTATCAAGTTATTAACTAGTTTTATATGGATTTCATGTAGATTATGCAGGTCATGTTGAGTTTGAACCATCAGTTGGAACCCACCTCCATTTAACCCTAATCCACCTTCAACATAATCATCACCACCCCTTGCTTCATTCCAACTTTATCTCCATCAACCATCATCTGAATCAAACCCTAATAAGTGGGCCCCACCTTTCTCAACCCTAGATCTACCTTCACCCAAGACCCTCTCATCCTTGGTCTTGACCAAACGGTCTTAACCAATCGATCTTGATCCATTCAGTTTCACCTCTTTCGATCTTGGGCTTTCCCCTAACCACACGATCTCAGATCAACACCCCTCATTCACCTCCCCACTCGCCCCCCCTCCTATCATTCTGCCCAATCAGTCTTGGCCTTCCATATGGTCTCAAGACCGTGTGAAGCCTCACAGTCTCAAGACCATATGGGAAACCTTCTACCCAAGACCGCATGGAACCCTGATCGTGCCTCTACTCAACCAACTCCACCAATCATCTCCTCCTCCTCCATTAAACTACAACAGCAACAACGACACCTCTATCCTTCCTCTTCCACCGTCCTCTCGCCTGCACTTCATAACCCTAAACCACCACGCTACCTACTACATCTTCATCCCACACCTACAACTCCCGCGGCATCAGATATAGGGTTGACATTTGGATTTAGACGTGAAAACTCCTTCCCCCAATTCTCTTTTTTGACCTCTTGACGGAGTCTATTATTTTTTCAACAGTCCCACACCTTTGATGCCTTTGTCTCCCTCTCTGTCCATCAGTGACCCCGTTGATCTTGCGTGCCCCTTCCCCTCTCTGCGATCCTGGCCTCTGCCCTCCAAACGGTCCTCAAGACCGTGTGGCGGTAAACGGTCTTCAACAGCGTTTAGCCAGCAGATACTCGCAAGACCGTTTGGGGCGCAGATCATTAGGTCCTCAATACCGCTAGGCCGAAGACCGTTTGGACGCAGAAGTGAGACCGATTGGAGGGGGAAAGTGAGACTGTGAGGATCCCAGAATTCTAGGACCTTTTGGAGTCGTAGACCTTGAAGACCAGGAAGGAACTGCGAGACTGATCAGAGGCTTAAGACCATTTGGATGCTAAAATGAAGACCGTTTGGAGCCACATCTACAAACCACAAGCAACCGGGATTGTTTGGAGGTGAGGAACGATGGGGCAGCATAATGTGAAGGTCAGAATGCCCAAACCGAGAGGTTGTAGATCGTGAAGTGAAGACCGGTTAAAGATCAAAATTGTTTGGATGTTAATCGGTCTCCAAGACCATTTGGATGACAACGAGACTGTGAAGGCTGCTGAGACTCAAAACTGTTAGGGCAACAAGTGAAGAAACCAAGATCGTTTGGATGAGAATACTTATCAAGTCCAAACCTTTAAGAACTAGAACCAGTCCTCCAAAACTATTTAAAAATTGGATTCACACCAAGAACATGAGGACCAGGGACCAGTGCCTATAAATAGGACCAACAAGGTCATCATTTAGGCATTGGATCCGGGATGCCACCAGGCCGCTCCTTTACGAGCTCGACCCTTACTCCCTATGATCTACCACAACACCATCACCACGCTGCATCTTGTGTGCTCGACCCCTAGACAAATCCTCCACCTCTGTTTCTCTTCATCCTCCACTCCACCGCCAGGTTGTACCTAAGAAGCACTCGATCCCTGGTGGAGGACAATCTCCACAGCTAAGCTGAGCGGAAGGCTTGCACATCCGCCTGTCATCCACTCCACCTACACATCCACAACCTGCTCCTCCTACTGTGAGCAAGGAGGATGAGACGAGAAGGAAGGTGGAGGGAATAACACTGCCCGGTCTGTCTTGGTGTCCCTCGTTCCTCATCCAGATCTGCTCCGACATGACGTAGAAGACCTTATCATCTTCACCGAGCTGCGACCACCTTCTACATCATGCTCATGATAGAATCTTCCCTCTCTCTTATTCTTCTTGTTCCCCACATCATGAGCGAGTAGTTCCTTTTTACTGGGGTGCGGGGACTAGCCCCGCTGCCCATGCTTTCATGTCTCTTCATTTTAACATTCCAAGGCAATGTATATAACTTTTCATTTCATTATTAATTGTCAATGATTGCTTGTAGCTTGATCACCTGCTTGCTTTTATCTTGTTCTTTCCTATGTTGTGAGAACTTCAATATGTAGGATCGGATGTCGATTAACGCGGTTGACTCCCTGACTAGAAATGGAAAAGAATTCCTTGAGGTCGTAAGTGTATGATCCGTGAGGGGATGAGCCATCTAGCCCAAGGTGACGCTTTTGTGTGACTAACGCCTATATAGGGGGGCCACAACTTTATTTGGATATCTGTATCTTCAGAACCGTAAGTGCATGATCCGGATGGTGACGAGACATCCGATGCCTAAGGTGATGCTTATGCAAACCTAAACATCCCTCCAGGAGGGTTCACAATAGTTCTATTTGGATATTTAGATCTTGCCTAGATGTTTGTGATTGGATATGTTTGCATGAGTAGTGGTGGTGAAACCCAAGACCACCCCAGTGACCCCCATCATTAATCTAGATTCAACTTTAATTCTGCTCTTTACTTTCTTGCAATTAGTTTAGTTAAACTCAAATCAAAACTTGGTTCTAAATATTAGTCTTACTTGAACTGGACTAGATTAGCAACGATTCTTAAAAACGTTGTCCCTTGGGATTCGATCCTTAACTATACTGTGATAAGACCTGTCCGCTTGTGGGTGGTATTATTGAACAAGGTTTTGGTAAAAGCTCAGGGATTTCAACCTTGGGTGAATTTGTTAGTTCGATAATAAACCACGTCAATCTTCTCCACTCCTCCTTCAAGAAAGCACGCACAAGCATCTCTGGGCGTTCAGAGTCTACCCCGATCACTCTTTCTCTCAATCTCCTTCATGTACCTGAGATGGTGCCAAGGAGAGAAGCATCTTCATCGGTGGGGAATCCTACCATGATTCCCAAACCAAGCCAAATCTCCCTCCCCAATGTCGACATGAAGAATATGTATGAAGGTCAGTAGAAGAGGGACATGATGCCGACCATGCTTTCCTTACCTCCCTGGGCTTCACCAACATCATGCACTAAGTCTACAAGCATCAAGGGCTGGTGGGAGATAATCCATTCTTCAGTGACTGGATGGTCTTCCCGAACCTCATTTGTGAGTTCTTAATTCATTGGAGGTCTGCATCATCCCTGAGCACGGGGATGGATGGATGGATGGCCATGTTAGCTTCTGCCTTTTCAAGTCAAACTACACTTTGATTATGTAGTAGTTCAATGCCATATATGGATGGATGAATGATGGAGATTGTTTCTACCCCAACAATTTCAACTTCAAGGCGACATGGGAGCTATTGTTAGAGGTTCTAGAAGGCCAACATATAAGATGGCACATAAACTCTGTCAACGACATCGAGCATCCTTTTGCTCTTATACTTCATCACCTCCTCACCAACACTATCTTCACCAAATCTAGCCAGGGGTAGGGGAAAACTCAGAGAGTCAACCTCTACTTTCTCTACAAGCTATTGGAGTTAGGAGGGAGGAGTTAGAAATTTGGTTCCTTCTTCCTCTCGCACATGATGGGGGTGAAGCGACTGGTGGATAGGAAACCTCCCATTCATTTTGGAGGATTGATCACGCCAATATATCTCCATCTCAACCTTGACCTCTACACTGCTAAATCTCTGAAGGCCATACTAAAGCTTGATCTAAAGCCCTTTAAGAGATCCTGCCTTCTCAACACATGCCATGGTACTGTATGTGCATGTTGTATAGTCGGTACCCTATACAAGGAAAGGGCACTGCTAGATGCCATCTTCAACTTGCAAGGAATCCACCTCATGCGGTGACCTATTGATAGCTCATCAGATGAGGAGGAAGATGATGATGCAATAGAAGACCAGGAGGAGGAGTAGGACGATGAAGAGGAGGAGGAGGAACCGACCATCCCCATCACACAGAGGCAGGTTCCACGCAAGCATCCATGACCATATGTAGCCTCCAGTTCTTTTGCTTCACTACCATCATAGGAGGATGATCCATATTCCATGGTGGGAATGTACGACATGCTGTAAGAGCTATACCAAGGACATCAGTAGCAGATGGCAACCTTGGTGGGCATCCACATGTCCAAGGATGTCTGTACCACAATCAATAGGTGATATTTGAGAATGAGAAACTTCTCTTAGCCAACCAAGAGAACATGTGCATGTGCCTGCAGAGGATGGAGGGTTACTAGCAGCCGTTCTTCGACCACTACTAGAACCAAGGATACTTTGGTGGTTATCCACAACCTCCACCAATGCCACAGCTACCACCGAGTTTACAAGGGACATTCTACCCCTTTAATCCCACGATGCCACATCCTCCACCACCACCCATGTGTTATGGTACCACTGTTCTACCTCTTAAGTTAGAATTTTGACTATGTAGACATAGTCAAGTTCAAACTTAGGGGGGTAGTTGGAACATTCCCTATCCTTGGTTTTATCTTTTCTTTAGTCTTTATTTTCTTCATTTTCTTTTTAGTTTTATCTTTTCAAGTTGTAGGATCCATGATCTATCTATTGTAAAGTGGAGCTTAATTCATGTTTCATGATAATCATGTTCTCTCATTTTGTGTGCAATGGAAAATATAAAAAATTAAAATTTGGCTTAGTTGCAAATTTCTTGAGTTGCATCACTTAGAGGAAGTGTATGGGCTAGTCAGATTTAGGAAATTTTTTATGCATGTACATCTTAATTATTCATGTAATGTGGATGAAGATGGGGTTTGAGCCTAAATTGATCAAACCGTTAATGGGATCTTAAATTGAAATTTAAGAAAGAAACCATAAGGTTACCCTGTTCACGTGTCATTAGAGAGGGGCGTATCATAATTTCATGAAAGGCATTGTCTCTTAGTTATGTGATTCCACCCATTTTCCATTCATTTTTACTCACCACCTTAAGATGATCAAGTATGTCCAAATTATTTCCTCTTGTTTGCATTTGCATGGCATTATAGGTTACATAATAGTTAGTTTCTTTGATTGCATTAGTTACAAAATGAAAACGTTGTGTTATTATGTAGAGACAATTATTGTGCATAATCACATTTAGTTGCATAATAAATTACATGTAGATTACATGCATTCCACATCATTCATTTCTATATCATGTGGGTATTGTTTCCTTCAAAATTTGAGTACAGGGATACATATCCATACCCTTAGAAAAAAAATGAATGATATGTAGTAAAGCCCAAGCATAATGTTCCATCATGCTGAAATAATGGGCCAATGAAAAAAACAAAGATTTTTTAATGTTTTAAAGTTAAGAGGGAGAAAGGATGCCCTCAACTCTTCACAAAAAGATGGAAACATTCACATGATGCAATTTTTGTTTTTTATCTTCTTCCTTATTTCATTCTCATTTATTTGATGAGATTGTTTTATTCATGCATCATTTCACCCAAAGTATTAGGCATTAGGATTTATGGATGTCTCATTCTCTTCACCATATAGGTTCATCATGTTTTATTTTTGCATAAATAATTCAGATGTTACTTGTGAATCTTCACAACCACCTATTTTGTACCATTATTGGTGTTATCGGTAGGCCACTTAAAAGATTATTCTCCTCATTCATTCTTATAAGGAGAACTGCTTCCAAGTAGATGTAGTTAGGAAAGATCAATGTAAGAATAGGGAATCACATAATGCACCAAGCAAATGCCTGATTGATTATGATGTTAATTGCTCTCTTGATAGTGTTCATTGATCTAAGGGTGGACACCTTTTATGGAAAGTTTTGGTTGCTTTAGAGCAGTTGATTGTTTAGTGATCAGTAAAGGCCAGTTTGGGACCGTCATGTGGGGATGATTGAGAAATGAAATTCATAGTTTATGTCCTTTTGCTAACTTGTCTCAAACAGATCTGAGGGTGTGTTGCTCGAGGACAAGCAACATTTAATCTTAGTGGATTTTGATGCACTAGAGATTTTTCATTTTCATAGGCTATTTTATATTGATTTTTATGCACTATATGCTCACTAGTGAATGCACATGCTTTGCATGTGACTCCAAATAAAAAGAAGAGATAAAATCAATACTGGGGTAAAAATAGTAGATGGTAATTAGGATACTTACATGGCAATGGTAGACTATCATTTAACTTGATGTTTTGATTTAGTCTACAATAAAATAGTATAAAACCATTGCACTGTAGCCAACATAATGATATCAGCAAACTATAATTTTTCTTTATATTGGGATATCAATAATATTGCAAATTTTCCTTTTGAGATGTTGTCCATTATCTTGAGGACTTCACTTTTTGTCTTATTTGGGTGTGGTACTTTTCTTTCGTTCTTTATGGCACATTTTGTAATAGTCATGATAACATTATTCAAATGTCTCTTGATTTTTTGACATGTTTCTACAAAGTTTTAGAAACTCCAATAAAAATGAGAAAAATCCAGGAATGTACAAAATATTTTCATATTCATTTTCCACTATAGTATGGAATTCACCTAAGCAAATGTGTTACATTTAGTTGCTAGTCTACATAGAATTGCAATACTTTCAATCATATATTAAGTTGCTTTCAATGTTTTTTAATCATAAAAGGTGTTTGTAGTCATGTGTGTCCTAAATATTACTTGAAAGACTTGTCTTCAATCATCTTTTTCATAGTCTTAACTGGATACGAAGTGAATCATCACATATATCTACAATTACTAATAAGTAGTTGATAATGATTATAAAAAAAGTCTTTTTATAGACAATAATATTAAATAATAATAATAGTTTATTTATTCATCTCTCATCAATATATGTAGATATGGTACATATGATTTATGACTTCACATCATCATGCATGTTCCTATAGTGAAATATACCATTATATCTAATATCAATTTTTTGAAATGTATTTATATATAGAAATATGCTATATCCTCCATCATTGTCACCTTTTCTTATTTGTAAAATCTTGAACTACATAAAGAACAATAATATCACTCATTAAGAAGTCATACTCTTAGAAAAATATCAATAAATAGTATGAATATGAAAGTACTTTATATATGTTGATAATTAGAAATTAATTTCAGTTCAAAATCATAGAATTGAATGTAATAGCTTAAAATATGGGATTTATTTCAGTTATCCACACAAAATTATTTAGTGAAATATAAATTTAATGGACAATAATTAATGTTTGCACTATGAGAAATTCTTAGTAGAATATTTAATTGATGTAATTAAAAAAAGATTTAGGTCACCATTTTTACGCTATTTTTTGACAAAGATTTCGTTAGGTTATGTTTTAGTTGATGCTCCAATCAATAAAATCATCTCAATCATCACTTCCCCATCTCTATGTGAATTTTAAAATATCTTTTCATATGTTATTCTATCTCCATAAGTAGGTGGTCATTTCAGATAAAACTATCAATTTAGATACAAAACTTGTTTACACTATAAGTTGAAGTTGTTCATTCCTTTTACTTAATCCTTTTTTAATCTATTGTTTCCTACCATATCACCAAAATATCCATCAAAAATCTTGTAATTAAATCATAAAATATCCCTAGATGCATCTCAAACAAGTAATTTTCTACACTTCAATATCTATTTTTGAAATTTAATAAATTTACCAGTTTGCTATCTTCTAGTATTTCTGTGATTCCCTAATTTTTCTTTAATGTGCCATGTAGATTTTGCAATAATATGAGCGATGAACTATATCTATATGCTATCTATGATGACAAAAACATGGTTCTATTTTTTATCAGTTCATGTTCATGATTATGATATATGCATTATATCAAAATATGCATCAATTATATATATCTAGATATAAGTGATGGTGTGAGTGTCTATGTGTGTACATGTAGGGTGGGGGGATGTAGAGATAACTATTCTACTGTTCATTGCTATTGTTTCTAATTAGTTGGCTGACCTAACAAATCATTTCAAAAAGAATTCATTTTGGACTAATTTCATTGCACCAAATGTTATAGCTTTTGAAACAGCTCATCCAATGTCTCAAGTAACATTACTATAGTTACATGTGCCAAGTTACATTATCTATTTACGTATGTGTATATATGTGAGTGTGTATCCATACACAATAATGTATATATGTGGTTACATAATATATGTATACACTAAGACGGCATTTAAGAACCTCAAAATGAAAATAAATATAATTAACAATGATATCAGTGGAGATATTAAAAATTACTATGACAGGGAATAATTCCTAAAACTACAATTAATTTTTTTTCAAAGGTTCTCTACACAGCTCACCCGCTTACATCACAATAATATCCATATTATAGAATAATACTTTTTAGATGTTGTTTGAGCTTGAAACAATGCACATAAAATGTTCCTCACCTTTATGTCACGTAAAGAGTATACAGAATCTAATTAGAATCCATGAAACCATGCACACAAAATGGTAAGTTCTCTAAAGCTATGAATTCAATATATGCGTAGATTATTGAAATGGTAATAGTTTATATCGGCTGCTAGAGTTAAGAATACATTATGTCAATACCAATGCTGAAACCTGGATGTTTATGGCACGTCTTGGTCAAAAGACTCCTCAAATGTCTAGATCTATAATGACAAGTATCATTCGTGATAAAATTTATGCGAAGCTAATAGCCTGATATTGATATCGAGAAAAAGCAGAGAGGGAACAACCTAAAATAATAAATTTTTCGTCGTGTTAATCCACATAGTTTTAAAAGAGACTTAATTAATGATAACACAAACAAACTGTAAACATCTTACTCTAAAGTGCAGCACGCGAAACTTATTCTTCATGACATGCAATTCCCACTCCTCTGCTGACGACCATGTAAGCTTGGTACCATAAGTCAGCACAAGGCAGCTTCCACTCTACTAAAGCGGTCATTTTTTCATACCTCTTTCTTCCTTGCTCTGTGACAATTTCAATAGCAAGCTTCAGCTTCCTGCAGAGGGCCACTGACCTTTGAGACCTTCGACAACAACTACTGAATTGATTTTGAACTCACCAAAGGGTGATGCCGAAGCCATCTGGTACATGAGGCATTTAAGTTTAGTGGCATTAAACATAAAATTTCATTAGATAGACCTTTGTGATGGTTTGCTGGGCTGCAAGCTTCATTTGTTGGATAGATAATTCGATCGCTACAAGCAAACTTTGATTAGCGTGTGACTGCCTTGCTTGATTGGCACAGTTCCGCTCCTGCACACAAACAAAGTGTAAACATCTTACTTTAAAAGGATTCTGGGCTGATCACATGCGTCATGCAGTATGAAGTTCACAATGTTGCAGGATAGTTGATCGCTTACCGCAAGTCCATACCGTCACAACTGTTCGTTGGATAAATAAAGTTGTTAGGACTTTGTGGAATTTAACAAACCAGTAGTAATCCAATAAACCAAATCATATATTTGATTTTTTTTATATGTCTGACATCAACTAATTACCATCTCCGGTGCTAATTAAGAATTATCTTTGTCCGCCTGCTTTAGTGCTCTACCACGCTACAGGGTTGGGACCGAAAAAGAAGGATTGCAAAGACGACAAATTAGGTTTTCTAATTATACTTTGTCTTCGTAACCCCTTCCGCTACACTCACGACATCTCCTATTAATCAAGTTCTGATCACGAAGATCTAAATAAGAATTTAATCACTCAGGAAACGGCAAGGACATGATGGGTGCGCTGGTGGAGGAAAGCAAGGAGTTTTCAGGGTGTAGAAATGTATGCTGCAACAGTGTCTGTATACATCTGTGGAGTTCTTGCAACTATTGACATCGAGGGCTTAGCCTCTTACTGCATTGTGTCCGTTTCCCATTAAGATAATGGTTTGTTGCACATAAGGAGATCAATTGTTCATTAGGCGTTATTCAGATGTGTCCAGTTGAAGCGTTACTGGTTCCACCTAGTATCGATTACCTTTTTCTCCTCCTTTTATCTGGAATACCAATAAAATTATCCAATGTATAGCCATATTGTCAGATTAACAAGGAATCCAGATCTGAGTTTGCGGTTTAGTTACAATTTCTTACCAAGAAAAGTAATGCCCGCTATGGGTCTTAGAAAAACTCCACGCTTAGCAACCTCCAAAGAAGCAAGATAGAGCCACACCGGAGCAATAGTTGTTGGCCAAGGCCATGTTCTGTTTTGAGATATGCTTTGAGACAGCTTTTCCTTCGTCCAGATAACCAGCCGGCCAGGCAAGAACTGACCATCGTCTAAGTCGAAGACATTCACATCCTTGGAGGGGATGACCAGTCTTTTTGATTTGGATGTTACTCTTCACAATTGACTGTAAGCTTCTGCCTGTCATCTGCAGTGAACGACGAACTGGGTGTGTTCCAACACGATATTGGATGTGATTCATTGGTTGCCAACGTATCTTACCAAAGCATGGAGTATTTGGTCGATTGCAAGATCATTATATAAAGGAATCCAAGATGTAATGGGAGACCTTATGTGACATGCATGGAAGAGTTTTGTTAGGTAGCGTCCCGTACCAAAGCGACGCCATCATCCATACCGATGTGCTATCTTGTCATCAAAACATGAGTAGTACGGTGGACGCAAATATACAGTAAACGTTTACGCAATCGTACAGAGTCCTGATACAGGCGAACTATATCCTTAGAAAACTGTGGAGGAATTAGTTTATCATAACAAAAGGTTCGTTAATTGACACAAGTTTGGGACTTGTCATGCACGTGTTAAACAAGTGCAAGGACGGAGACGAGTCTATGACTTGGTGGTGCTTAGTATGGTACTATAGATTTTCATATTAATTTGTGCATGATTTTACTCTCATTAGTCTTTGATACTTACTTGCATCAAATAAATAATGCAATTTCGATGTTTTTGAATGATTTATTATAATTCAAGAGCTTATGTTCAGATTTTTGTGAATTACAAGAAGTTTTACAAGAAAGTACACAGCTCGATATTACCGACTTTGGAGTCGGTGGTACCAACACATGCTCAGGTTGAAAAGAAACAAATCAAGAAGACGCGGTAGTATCGACTATGGCGTTGATACTACCGCCAACATCATAGGTTAAACTCAAGTATTATTGAAGCAACTCGGTACTATCGACATCCAAGGTGGCCACAACAATTAAAGGAGTCAATATTACTAACATGTCGGGATCAGGCAGATCTGAAGATAGTGTTTAATCCGACGGTTGATGATTTATTTCTCCCTAAGTCACTGCTATGACTTAGGAGGAATTTGGCTAGACCTAATATCATGGTCCAGTTCTGTTGGATGGCAGCCGAGAGCAAGGAGAGGAGAAAGCAGAGAAGAAGGCTACATTTTGGACGATCCATGATCTTCCAGTGGACAAATTTGTAGCCACAAGGTAGAAAATGGGAACATGCGCGAGAGGAGATCTTTTTTACCGTCTTCTTCAGGGTTTTTTTAGTTTTTCTAATGTTCTCCACGTTTTTCTTCTTCTCTCCAATGTTTTTTATCATGAAAACTATGTGAGACTACACCCCTTCTTCCTTAGGACTCACGAGTAGCCTGGTGATGCATTGTAATTGACATTTATGCAATAATATTTTAATTTCTCTCAATTTATGGACTTAGTTCTGTGCGATTGTCTTGAATTATCCATGCTTGATCACCATAGGTAGTTAATTAGACCTTTTATTGCTTTGAAAAAGAAAATTAATGGTTGGAAAATTATAAAAAAATACATGTTTTATATCGCCCTTTGAGAAAGGTGGCTTACGAACATGAAGAGACTACTCAGAGTTATTGATAAAGCACCTAACCAATAACATAATCGATACAAGAGTGTGATTGGTATTAGATTAGGTAGTGAATTACGCCATGAGGGCGAGTAATTCTTGCTACAAGATCTTAGTCCATGGTTAAAAGAGATAATTATCACTGTTATAATTGTTATTTGCAATGTTAACTGAGGTGAAACTGTAATCCTAAGGAATTCTGTCCAATTCCAATCAATCACCAGTAATTTTATATTCATTTTCTGCATTCTTAGTTAATAAACCTCCAATCAAAGTTTTCTTTGGTCTAGCTGATCGTATTACAGCTAGTATTAGTTTTTGAATTTATGTTTCCCTATGTTCGATATTTGGGCCTCATTGGCCTATATTACTCTGATAGCATACACTTGCGTTTTAGGGCATATAGAAAATACCTATCACATATACAAACTGGATTGCTAGTTCAGATGAAATGAACTCTATAGTGTGTTGACACCCCATTTTTGCTCACTTAATAGGAATTTGTTCAAAATCCTACCCAATTTCCACATATACCTTTTTCCCACAATTTTCCATATTTCCACCTATTTAAATCACCCCTTTTTGCCCACTTTCACCCAATTTAGGCTCTTCTGCAAAGAAACCTTCTTTCAGATCGAAAGTGAAATTGTTCTTGAATTCAACCTTAAATCAGCTATCATTCATAAATTTCCCAGTTGCATTATCTGAAATATAATGCTTCCTCTTTTCATCTGCTTTTTCATAAAAATATAAGAGATAACTTTGACTTATATTTTTGTGTGATTTTCTCTGATTCTTTTCAAGACATTCCTAAAATTAATGAAAAATGAGGTTTCCTTTTTTTCCACCACAGGACACTAGGCAGATCGCAACCATCCATAGTGTGTGACGTAGTAGATCAACTTGATCCACTGGTCCCATGTGGCGCATTGACATGATCTGCCTTGCATTCTAAATGTTTTTCCTAGAATCTCAAACCCTAAAATCCACCTCTAAATAGAACTCCATACCCACCCTATTATAGCCCCCCTCATCTCTCCTGTAGTAAGAGCGACAGATACCCTTGTTTTTACTTTTTCATGTTGTCTATGATCAAAATATCCTTCTTGTAACAGCACCTACTCTACTAGATTTGTAGAATGGTTAACTGCTCTAATTGTTGCGCCTAACTACTGAATCCGCTATCTATTTCTATCTAACCTAAATTGTTACAGTTGATCTGATATACTATTGCATTTGGTTTAGCATCCACTATAATTGCTCTGTCGCTCTTATAGTTTTCATTTTTTACTACTTTTGAAAAATTAGATCTAGTTATCTAAGCAAACATTTTCTAGTCATCCTCTACCATCCTATGCATCTGTCCTAATCATCAATGATGGACCTCCAACCATGAGAGGTCCTGAGGTGATTAGGACCACAACATACCTAAAAAATTAGGAAGTTTGGGGCAAGTACAGGAAGGCCAATGACATCTTCATCCCTGAAAGCTTGTTCATAATAGAAAGCATTTTTTTGGTCTTGTTTTCATGTTTTCTTTAATTTAACTGACATGAGTCTCTCAACTTCATTGCAACTTAATAATATCTTGATACCGATTTACTAGGCAAGGCTGGGGGTGTTAATCCTTCCCCGCTCATAACAAAATCTTCAGATCAGATCTCTAGTTTTGCTTTATCTTCTATTTTTTATCCAGCATGGATAATCGCTCAGTTTACACCGTGCGAACGATGATTTGAATTCTACTCCTTATGATTTAGTGTGTGTCGTCAGCGGAGTTTGAATTAGAGCGACATTCCTCATTCAGTGTGAAACCTTAGTTTTCTAAGTAATTTTTTGGGGGTATATTTCATATCTATGGTCCTTTTTTTGAATCACAAAATCGCAAACACACTACTAAAATTTATGATATATATTTTTTCTTTATTTTTCATACAAAATGTAGTGGTGATTCTGAAACTTTTTATATGTGATGTTTTACTAACTAAAAGGGTAGACATTTATTCTCTAAATATGTCTATTTTCCATACCCTTTTTGGACATGGTGCGATAGACTAACGACTCTGCTAGGAATGCCAAGTCGATCTGAGTCAAACACCCACTATTCCATTTTGAGGATTGATCATATTCAAGATTGTTCATTTTTTCATTTGCCACCTTTTTCTTTCGAGATGGGAATAGGGTGGCAGATCACCCTCATCCTCTCACTCAGGGCACGCGAATCAAGGTGATCCACCATCCCTATCCCCTTATTTTTTGTGTTCATTTCATGCTTTTCTTATCTTGATCATGTTTTGCCCTTTTAGACACCTATGTTCCCTATTGATTAGGGTTTCAGTTATTCTTCCTACCTAGGGTTTTGCTTTTGCTTCCTTCCTTATATATATATATATATATATATATATATATATATATATATAGAGAGAGAGAGAGAGAGAGAGAGAGAGAGTCAGGCTAGAATACACTTGAGTGTTTCCGGAGCGGAATACACTCAAGTAGTTTTCCATGATGCAATATTTTTTTTTGAAAATCTAATCCGTTGATCTTCTTAAACAACTCGTGAACAACTCATACACAAAATTTGAGCACATTTGGATATGTATAGCTCATGTTATGAAGACCGCAAAAATTATGTATTTCAAAATAGTTTCGCGCGTTGATTTTGTTGCCCTTGGATGAGTGAGTTACACTCATCCAAATGGATTCAAAATTTGTATGTAGCCTAGTTATAGTATGACGGTGAAGATCAATGGTTTACATTTTACAAATACTAGTCTTGATATGCAAACACACTTGAGTGTATCCGTGCGATCCGTACACTCGAGTGTATTCTAGCCTGACTCTCTCTCTCTCTATGTATATATATATAAGGATGAATAGAAGGTGTAAGTTGGAAACAAAATATAATCTTTTATAAAAACATGTTGTTGTTATTTCTTTATCTACATCTATGTGACTATAATGAACCATAGGCTTGCTTGCAAAATTGCTAAAACCCATCACCTGCACTTCACACTCCTACAAACCCACGCCTCACAGAATGGGTGCCAACCTCATGTTGGATCCTTGGAAATGATGCATGATTCTAGTAAAGTTACCAACACAATGTTAAGTTTGACATCCAAAGTCCTTGAAAACATCCCACTCTCCTAGTACTAAAGAATGATTGTGACCGTTGTAGTCATGAGGTGTATTTGGAGTAGTACCTTTATCTATTAAACTCAGGATATCACTCGATGAGTGCCATCTACCCATAAATAAGATAAGGACCAACCCCTCCTATACAAGTCATGTTTTAGTGAGGACGTAATGCATTTATGAACTCATCGACTAAAAGGGGGATGTCTGTTTCGTGTGCATATGTCATGTCTTCGCTACTAAAATATTATTAAGATTGTTGCTGACCCTTGTCTTGTGCATATTTCAAACAATCTATAACAAAGATTAAGAATCTCAAACTCAAATTTTAAACAATCTTTAACAAAGATTAACAATATCAAACTCAAATTCCTAACAATCTTTTTAAAGATTAACAATCTCAAACTGAGATTTTTAACAATCTTTTTTTAAGGTTAATAATTTCAAACTTAGATTTCAAACAATCTTAAACAAAAATTAACAATCTCAAACATAGATTTTAAGCAATGTTTAACAAATATTAATAATCTCAAACTCAAATTACAAAAAATTCATTCCAAGAGATTAACAGATTTCAAACAATCTTTTTCAAAGATCAACAATCTCAAACTCTAATTTCAAACAATCTTTTTCAAAGATTAACAACTCAAACAATCTTTTCTTAACAAACTCAAGAAGGAGATATGTCCCCAAAACTTGAAACAAATAGGGGGGTTCCTCCAAGTTGTGTAAGACATCATTCACTAATGTCGGGTCTGCCTCATCATGGTTCTAGATTATGACCTTAAACTAATCCCACTTCAACTTTAAAACCCTTTTGGATCTTGGACCACGACCTAAAATTGGCCCAATCATACATTTCATCTTCCTAAATAGGGTCTTGGACTACAACCTAAAACTAGACCACAACCTTTCACTGAACACCATGAAAAGTAGAGGCCAAGTCTAGGGATCCTCCTTACCAACTGTTTCTCACATGAACTCTCTATAAAAACCCCTTGAGCTAGGAGGAAACCAAGGTGTCATGGATGCTACCAAGGGTTTTAGTTTGGCAACTGCACTGGACAAGGATGCCCTAGGGAAGAAAAATGGTTTATTAAGCACATTCACTAGCTCATTAAGGGTCACCTTAATCTCAATCAAGCACTCAAAACCCCACCTTCCATCCTACTTTGAATGATTCTTTTAGAGCATTTCTCAAAGCAACAACACACCCACCATCTTTTCCTTTCTCACATGGCATTGGCAAGTGCATCTCTTACAAAAGTGGATAGGTTCTCTCTTATAGACCAATCTAGGGGAAAGAACAACCACCAAAAAAATATAACAAGAAAGAACTATAGGTGCCTTTCCTCGTGTGAAGATTGCAAGAAATCCAAAAGCTTCCCTTGCATGCTCTTCCCCTTCTAGGGCTGAATACTTTTCAATTTCAAGTCTAACGTAATGTGTGTAGGGACCAATCTCGATATACGATATTTTCTCTTGATGTTACATCCTACTTTTGAATCCTACTAGTGCTCATTTTGAGACATCACAATTAATAGTAAGGATCATGTACCTCACTAGGTCTTGCCAATGATCAATCTAGATGGTCGAGAGCAACAGTAGGGACCGTCACTCTGATGGTACTTCCAAGGGGGAGGCCGTCTAAAACAAGAAACACAATCCTGAAGAGGTGGAGAAATGTAAGGAAGCCACCACCGTTCCTGGAGCTACATCTTCTCAAGAAGGACATCCCTTTGATTAGTGATGTGCATATTTTACATTATCTTTTGGACCACTTTTAGTTGTGTTTCCAAATCAATTTCATTCAATAAATACTCTTAATCATGCTAGATTTTAAACCTTATTGTTATCTTTACTTGCTCTATGATTTTAATTTTATGTACAACATTTTAGTATCAAAATGGGGAGAACACCACCATATCGTCCATCAACACATTCCCCAATCATCTAAACATTTAGAAAATCAATGTTGTTGAAACTGTCAACAACACGTTATGTCCAAATATCAACATGTCGTATTCATACATCTACACGCCATGTTTAGATGTCAATACGTCATGTTGCAATGCATAAATTGGATCCAAAGAAGTCAGGAGTTACTAATTCCCAACAAAATGGCATATTGATATATCAACACATAGTGTTTCCTCATTCCATGAATTTTTAAAAGTTCCCTGACTTGTAACAACATGCCATGTTGGCCAATCAACACATCATGTCATCATTGCCCTTTAGAAATCACAAGTAACATGCCAAGATGATTTGCTAATATGTTGTGCCACCTATAGTTTCTTTTCAAATTAGAAGATAAACTATCCCACGCTTTTAAATACGGAAGGGTACCAGCTTGGGCCAGTTATCATGGACTATCTTGATTTATTTGGAGTAAGAGACATCTAGAGAAGAGATAAAGAGACATGAGGGTGATTTTGGAGTGAAGAGCATGGTGACTCGAGGGAGAACCACCTTCTCCCCAATTCTTCTTCAAACATTGCAACAAAGTTCTCCACTCTCTGTTCTAGCTGCTTAGGAGAGAAGCTTGTTGGAGAAAGAGCTTCAAAGAAGATGAAATTTCTACTCCTAGCCAGAGTTCCACTTTGTTCCACTTGTACTTCGGATATTTTTGTTCTTTTCCTTCTTCCACCATATTTTGCTTCACTTTCTACAACTTGTTCTTCTTTCTCTAGCCATGGATGAATAGAACATTTATTCTTGGGCATGGGGAGTAACTCCCATGTCATAACTTTGTTGAACTTGAACTTCATGCTAAATGCTAGTTACTTTCACTAACTTAAGGTTCATCGGTGTAGCTTTCTTCTTACATGCTTGGCTGGCCACCTAGCATATTTGGTATATGCTCTTTATATGATCTAGGAAGATACGTACATGAGTAAGGGGTTGTGCCGTAGCAACTCTACCTTCACCACAAGAGTGGTTGGGATGTTACAAGGAGAAAGGCTTGTAGTACAAAATTCGGTATCAGGACAATAGTGCTATATGAAATCAGGAATGTTCTACACTACTAGGAAGTGTGTGTAGGACGCAAACCTCCTTGGTGTTGTTTTTAGAATAGCTAATTTTCATAGTTCATATTGTGTGACATGGTTATCAAATCCTATTCCCAAGACCTTCTAATAATTTGAAATATTGAAACTAAGTGATCTCTATTTTAGTTTAATTCTCTAATTTGTTTAGTTTACTAGTGTAAAACCAAATCATCCTCAGAAACTATTAGTATATATGCTTTATTACGTCATGATGTGCTATTTGTTTTGTTATGGTCTCTATACTTGTCATATCTTTATCTTTTCTTTTATCCCATATTGCCCAGTTCTGTTTCCGACTTACTCTTTTATCATATAAAAGAGAGAACATTGCATTTTTTCACCCATCAAATAAATATTTCTCATTCTATATGGCACCAAAGCACTATGATCCCCCTTAATTCCCTCCTACAACCCTAATGCTTCCCACCCATCCCTCAACCTATCTACCACCCCTCCTTTCTATAGGGAAGTATGGCTATAGAGATGGCAGTAGAAACAAAACTTTTCTTTCTATAGTCCCCTTGATTAACGTATTGTGTCAACAACTATGGATTGTGAAGGAAGGTTTGTAAGACATGTACTTGGTCCTCTAGTAACGCCATGTACTATCCTTGCAATATCATGCTTCTATCTTGAGCAACACCTAGATGTTTGTCGGTGGAGGCCTCCTGGTGTAACACCACAGACGACGGTTGACCACATCCTCCTAGTGGGTGGAAATGGCCTCGATGCCTCTACGTAGTCCACGCGGACCACCGCAAACTCTTGGTGTTCTCTATAACTAGCATGAACATTTTGTCCCTTTGATGTCAATGTGCTAGCGTTGACTTGTTCTCTCTTTATTGTCTCTCCCTTTTACTGGTAACACTTGCTCTATGCTCTCATGTTACCAAAATTGTGAGAGGATAGCATTTGTCAGTGTTAGTTGTGTCTTCTGAAAGCCTTGACTACCCCCTATTTATAGGAGAGTCAGGGTGAGGGTTTCCAGATTAACTGGGAGTTGAAGAGATGGATTTTTAAGAATTTCTAGCTACTAGAGGTCATGAGTTGATCAACTCAATCCTTGATCCAATCTTATTGATCATTGAACCAGATGATTAACATGCTGAAATGGTCGGTTTAGACTCTGAACTCGTTGGTTCACATTCTAAACTGGTCGATCCATTTTTTAATTCAGCCAATGTTCAACCAACATTGTTCAAATTGACTCGAAACGTGAATTGGTTGACTCAACACTTGATTCGATCGACACAAATTATCAGTCAGCCAATTTTCTTATAGTGTTGTTTAAATTGAATATATGAATGCTTTAGTAATCAAGTTTAACCTTATTCATGAGTAAACTCTTGTTCTAGGTGTATCCTATGCGTGTGATCCTACAAGTCACAAGTTATGTTCACAATGAGTGTCCATAACTAATTTACGACATCAGAAGCAATTAGCGATATCTAGAAACACATCATTGATACATAAGTAATTAGAAAGTTGGAGAAGAACTTTAACCTACAATCCATGATCAATGTTATAATGATCATATATTTCCTTTGTCTTTGATATCCAAATTGAACTCAAGGCATGGAATCATCATCCTCTCAATGGTCAATCCATGTTCCTTGAACTAGAGAAGACTATCTGAGATGCATGTGAGCTCACATATAACATATTGATTCACATGAGTATGGCCACACATTTCTCTATTTTGCTAATCAAGTGGCCATAATATCAACTCTTGAAGGAGAGACAAATCCCATCTACATCACTCACAATCATTCCATGTGTGGCACAACATATCTGAGCATTACCTTTATAATAACCCTCATTCAAGGTCATGTAGGATGGTGTCAAAATACATCAAATGATATGTGATGAGTGTAGTGATTTCCGGTCTAAGAATCACAATCACCACTATCACTACGAGAGATGATTCTAACTAGCATTCAATGGTTTCCATGTACCACTCTCAAGGTGAATCTGAGTGATACACTGTTATCTAACAAGTACCTATGTGTTTGGTTTGATATCACATATCATGACTAATGAGATTCTGTCATCAACCAACACACACTCTAGTCTTCTATGTCATTTTTGTCTATTTGATTCCATAAACATTTGACTAGGGATATAACAAGAATGTATCGACTCTTATTATACATATGATCTCATTGTTTAGGTCCTCAACCTGAAGACATATGTTATCGAGTAACATCATTCTTTATACATTCATCATGTTATACTATTATCTCATAATTGAACAAACATGTAGCCAAAGATTTCCTATATTATTAATCAAATCATTTACAAGATATGCCATTACAATCATCGTATGATTGGATCTCTAGGCATACATACCAACAGACTCCCACTTTCACTTAGAGACAATTACTCATGAATTTAATCCCAAGTGATCTAACATGTCCTTCATGCTTCTGCTGCTAAAGTGCTTTAGTTAAGGGGTTACAACATTGCTTTCAGTTAGTACTCTACAAATATTTAAATCTCCTCCATGTACAATCTCTCGTATGGGATGAAACTGCTCTACTACATCGTTGATGCTTTGAACCACCCCAAGTTCAGTGATGAACTTCTACACCCAAACAACTTCTTTTGCCGCATTGGATGTAGAAATATACCCAACCTATATCATAGAATCAATAATGGTTTCTTGCTTGGAACTCTTCTAGCTTACATCTCTATTGTTTAGGCAAAACACAAATCCAAATTGCAATCTGAAGTCATCTTTGTCGGTTTAGATGCTTGCATCAATGTAACCCCTTACCACCAACTCGTTCTCACCAGCATAGACAAGGAAATGATCATTAGTTCTTCTAAAAAACATAAGGATGTTCATTATGAAAGTCCAGTGATCGATATATGACTGATACCTACTAGTCATAATTAGGCATATAAGACATCATGACGAGTACATAACATTACATACATGATGGATCCAATTGTAGCTGCATATGAAATTTTACTCATGCGCTCTCGTTCTATATAAGAACTAGGACCTTGAGCTCTAGAGATACTAACACTATGAGACATGGGTAAGTTTCCTCTCTTTGAGTTGTCCATGTTGAACTTTTTTTACACTTTGTCAATGTATGTTCTCTAATTTAGGCAAAGAAGCCTTTTAAATCTATCTCTATAGATTTTAATTCCTAAAATATAGGATGCTTCTCCTAAGTCCTTCATTGAGAATATATTTCCTAGCCAGTTTTTTACCATTTGTAAGGTAGGGATGTCATTCCCCATAAAAAATATGTTATCTACATACAATATGAGGAATACGATCATGCTCTCACTAACTTTCTTGTAAACAAATGGGTCATCTTCATTTTGACTAAAGCCAAACTCTTTGATTGTTTCATCAAATCAAAGACTCCATCTTCGAGATGCTTGCTTTAATCCATTGATTGACCTTTGTAGCTTAAAAACTTTATTTGCATCCTTTAGATTTATACAGCCCCCTGGTTGTGTCATGTACACATCCTTAAGTAGATTCCCGTTAATAAATGTAGTTTTAACATTCATTTTCCACATCTCATAGTCATAATAAGATGCATTGACAAGCATGTCTGAAATCCTTTGAAACTAATCGACCTTTATAAGTTGGTACGTTACCTTTGACCACATGTAATAAATAAATGATAAAAAAATCCGATCACATCGATTTAAATCCCTAGACATGGTAAATTTTCGTGGCTCTGATACCACTATAGGGAAATTTATGATAGAATTGACAGCAGAAATAAAATTTTTCTTGCCATACTCCCCATGACCAGCTGATCGCATCAACAACTATGGATTTAGTAGGAAGGTTTGTAAGGCATATGTGTGGTCCTAGAGAATGACCAATGACTATCCTTACAACAATGTGTTTCTCTCTCAAGCAACACCAGGACAGTTTTCGACTGTGGCCTCCTGGTGTAGCACCATGAACGACGGTTGGTGATGTCCTCCTAGTGGGTGCCAATGATCTTCATGCCTCTACATAGTCCACGCGAACCACTAGGAACTCATGTTGTTCTTTTGAAACTGATAGTAAGGAGTTTTTTCTTTGATTTCAACGAGCTAGCATTGACTTGTTCTCCCTTTGTTGTCTCTCCCTTTTATGGATAATATTTGCTCTGGGCTCTCATGTTACCACAACTGTTAGAGGACAATGTTTGTCAACATTAGTTGTGTCTTCTAAAACCCTTGACTATCCCTCTATTTATAGGAGAGTCAGGGTCAGGGTTTTCGAATCAACTAGGAGTCAAAGAGATGTATTTTCACAAATTTTTGGTTGTTGCCGGTCATGAATGGTTGACTCAACTTTTCATTCGATCGACTCACATCCCAAGTCAGTGAATTTTTGTTGTTGTTGTACCAATTCTATGAAATTGAATGTTTTCCTATTCGCAAATATATTGGTGACTAATGCACAACATGATGTCAACATCAATCCTTGATCCAATCTTATTAATCATTGAACTGGGCAACTCACATGCTAAATCGGTCGGTTCATACTCTGAACTAGTTGGTTCACATTTTGAACCGATCAATTCATTTTCCAGTTCAACCAATGTTCCACCAATGTTGTTCAAATTGACTCGACACTTGAATCGGTCGACTCAACACTTGAGTCGGTCGACTCAAATTATCAATCAGCCAATTTTTAGGCAATGTTGTTTAGATTGAATACATAAACACTTGAGTAATCATAAACCTTATTCATGAGTAAACTCCTATTCTAGGTGTATCCTATGTGTGTGACCCTATAGGTCCAAAGTTACGTTGTAGTGAATTTCCATAACTAATATATGACATCACAAGCAATGAGCAGTATCTAGAAACACATCATTGCTACCTAAGTAATTGGAAAGTTGGAAAGCAACTTCAACCTACAATCCATGATCTATTTTACAATGATCGTATAGTTCCTTTGTCTCTAATATCCATATTGAACTTTAGGCATGGAATCCTCATCCTATCAATGTTCAATCTATGTTCCTTGAACTAGACCATACTATGTGAGATGCATGTGAGCTCTCATATTACATATTGATTCATGACAGTATGGCCATATGTTTCTCAGTCTTGCTTATCAAGTGGCCAAGATATCAACTCTGACAAGAGGAACAAATCCCATCTACATCACTCACAGTCATTCCCCATGTGTCACAACATATACAAGAATCACCTTTATAATAAGCCTTATTCAAGGTCATGTTGGATGGTGTCAAAATACATCAAAAGGCATGTGATGAGTGTAGTGACTTTAGGTCTAAGAATCACAATCACAACTATCACTATGAGAGTTGATTCTGACTACTATTCAATGGTTTTCATGTATCACTCTCAAGGTGGCTCTGTTTGATGCACTGTTATCTAACAAGTACCTATGTGTTTGGTTTGATATCACATATCATGACTAATGAGATTCTGTCATCAACTAACACACACTCTAGTTTTACATTTCATTGCTGCTTATTAGCTTCCACAATAACATCTGACTAGGGACATAACAAGAATGTATGTACTCTTATTATACATATGATCTCATTGTCCAGGTCCTTAGCCTAAAGACATATGTCATCAAGTAACATCAATCTTTAGATATCTATCATGTTATACTATTGTCTCATAATTGAATAAAAATATAGACAAAGATTGCTTTTATTATTAATAAAATAATTTACAAGATATGTCATTACAATCATCATACGATTGACTCTCTAGACATACATACCAATAGTCTACCACTTACACTTAGAGCCAATCACCCATGAAATTCGTCCCAATTGATCTAACATGACCGTCATGCTTTTGTTGCGAAAGTTCTTTTGTTAAGGTGTCAAAACCATTGCTTTAGCTATGCAAATCTTCACATTTCCTTGTACAATATCTCATATGAGATGGAACCGTCATTTTATGTGTTTGGAACGTTGATGTGATTTGGGTTCCTTAGCTTGTGTAGTAGCTCCATTGAAATCACCATACAACTCTATTGCATCGTTGATGCTTGAAACCACCTCAAGTTTAGTGATGAACTTCTTGATCCAAACAACTTCCTTTACTGCATTGGAGGCAACAATATACTCAACCTATGTTGTAGAATTAGAAAATATTTTTTTCTTGGAACTCTTCTAGCTTACAACTCCATTGTTTTGGCAAAACACAAATCCAAATTGTGATTTGAAGTCATCTTTGTCAGTTTTGAAGCTTGTATCAATGTAACCTTTTACAAAAACTCTTACTCACTAGAATAGACAAGGAACTGATCCTTTATTCTTCTCAAGTACATAAGGATGTTCTTTACAGCAGTCCAATGACTTTCACTAGAATCTGACTAATACATGCTAGTCATACTCAAGGCGTAAGATACATCGAGATGAGTGCATAACATTTCTTACATGATGGATCCAATTGTATATGCATATGGAATCTTACTCATGCACTCTTGTTCTTCACAAGAACTAGGACATTGAGCTCTAGAGATACTAACACCATGAGACATGTGTAATTTTCTTCTCTTTGAATTCTCCATGCTGAATCTTTTCAACACTTTTTCAATGTATGTTATTTGACTTAGGCCAAGAAGCCTTCTAGATCTATCTCTATAGATCTTGATGCCAAAGATATAGGAAGCTTCGCCTAAGTCCTTCATATAGAATGTATTTCCTAGCTAGGTTTTTACCATTTGTAAGGTAGGTATGGCATTCCCCATCAATAGTATGCTATCTGCATACAATATGAGGAATATGATCATGTTCCCACTAAGTTTCTTGTAAACACATGGTTATCTTTATTTTGACTAATGTAAACTATTTGATTGTTTTGTCAAATTGAAGGTTCCAACTCTGACATGCTTGTTTCAATCCATATATTGACCTTTGTAGCTGACAAACTTTATTTGCATCCTTGGATTTATAAAATCCTCAGGTTGTGTCATGTACTGTAAAGACCCAAAAGTCTCTACTAAAATCATGATAAACAAAATCATCAATTGGATAGCAGCGGAAGAATTAAATCTTGACTTATTCAAAAATGTATAAAGAGTACGTTACAAATTTCCCAAATGGGAGTACAACTTTATACAAGCAACTACAAGGATCTAGGTAGAGGAAGACTTAGACTAATACAACATTGTCTCCAAACAAACTACTATATAACATAAAAGCAAACATGATCACTCAAGCTATATATTCCTTTCTTCTTATCCTATCCTTAGCTTTGGGTTCACCAAGCTTCCATGCACACTCTGATTCCTATCCTGGATGGTTGGGGTCATCCAGCAAGAGAGAGATAACAAGGTATGTGTTAATAAAAAGGAATAGGACAAATAATAATAAAAAGCTTTACAACATAAAAGATTCTCCATAAGAAGAGATTTCCAAAAAAATGAGACCAATATATGAATATGAGAGAGAGAAACTGCCACATTTAAATATCAACAATTATCACATTTGCATGAATATAAATTATGACACAACGTCCTATCAATGTAGGGTGAGGCACCTACCGGACCTCACCAATGGCAGGGGGACTAAAACCCCAGTGCCTAAAAAGTGGCAGGGGGAATAAAACCCCAGTGCCTAATATATAAAATGGCAGGGGGACTAAAACCCCAGTGCCCGGCAGGAGGACTAAAACCTCAGTGCCCTGTGGGTGGTTTGTACTCATGTACACTACATTGTCAATTGGCCAATAACTATATCATGCATAAACATTCACTTGGCAGCATAGTGAAAAGCAACAAGATGCAACAAGCATTGGGAATAAAACCCAAAAATAATCAATCTCAATCAACAAGCCATCATAGGCAACATCATTATATAAGTGCTTCAAGATATGAGCCCACATAGGCAACAACAAGATTCAGGAGTTACAATTACATGAGTCACAAAGACATCCACAATATATAACATTTCCAAGTATTTCAAAAGATGAGTCAGTAACAAGATTAAATCATTTCCAAGTAAAGAAGGCAACATATGAAGAAGAATGATTCCAATGATTAAGCCATAATGGCATAAGCTAAGTAAAGAGTCAATAAATGTAATTAGAAGGATTACAAGGCTAGCACAATGATGAGTGGGGTTGGATAAAAGTTCCCAACTGAGGAATAGGTAGTTTGCACAATTACAATAGGATCCACATACATAAAATAGGCTTCACATATTCAAATAGGGGCACATACAAAATAGGGCTCACATACAAAAATAGGTTTTCACATACCTTAGATATATACAATACCATCATATCCACCAAACAGATAGCAAACCATCCATATATCCTAGTTATAAACATAACACATGCATTAATATATATAAAGACATAAACATAGAAAAAACCCTAATTTTACAAAACTACGATTTAGAGTTCAAAACCAAGCCCAAAAGATTACTCATAATCTCCTGATTAAGAAAACATATTTTATTATATAAAACAGAGTTAAAATGAATTAATTATGTATTTTAAAACATTCACATACTAAGAATGCTAATAAAAGCAAACTTCAGAAAACCATTGAGAATCAGGTCTCAAAAACCACAAAATCGAATTCTACGTTAAAAATCCTTTCCATCGACTATTTATTCATATTTTTCTGATAAAGGATCGATTTACTACGAATTAAGTAAATCCGACCAATCAGAAATTAGAAAAACTATAGCGTGACATGTATTTAAAATCGAAATACAAATTCGATGTAAATTATAGGTGAAAGGACCAAAATGCCCTTGCTTGCTAAATCAAACCAATTGAAACGATGAGGGCAATAATGACATTTGCAACCATCGTTTGCTTGTAAGAGAGAAACAAAAACCTGGGGTGAATTGATGAAATTACCCCTGTATCACACAATCGACTGGTCAGAGGGGCGAGGGTTGCCCTGGTCATTTACTGGCCAGGCACCTTCTTGCTCTTGCCATGGCGCGCAGAAGCAACAGGTCAGGAAGAACCATCGATCCGATTCAGAGCTAGGATCTCATCGAGAACAAACTGGGGTCGAGGTCATGTACACCACCGTTGGACGAACTGGACAAGCCCAGAGTCGGGGCTTCCGCCGCACAGGAGCTTTGCCCAGCTGCTCCACCGGTCGAGAATAGGGGAACAAAATCGGGGAAACCGCACCCTAAGAACACACGGAAACGAGAAACTAAGCTCGTGGTTACCATCGTGGGTTCAATGCGATTCGAAAGAATGTATTTCCGCAGGCGGAGGGGCACCAGGGCCAAGGAAAGCTAGGCGCCGCCGGAGGTCATGCCCGTGGTCTATAGGACCCGTGGGACAAGGGCGTCGGGAGGTAAACTAATAGACCGAGATCGAAGAACAAGTGTGTTAGATGCTTACCCAATCATCAATTTGGGGTAAGGCAGTGCGGAGCGCCGCGGCGAGCTCACCGTCGCCGGAGGTGAAGGTCGAGCAGGTTGGGGAGTACCAGACAAGAAGAGGTGAAATTGGCGGAAGGGGAGGAAGGCTCGAAGCCAGGGGGTGCTCCACGACCCCTTAAATAGGTCGGAGGGGAACTCCAGTCGCATCTGCGACACGGAGGTGGAGGGAGGCAGGTCATCGGGTTTGGGCGTTTCGCGAAAACGTCAAGATAGGCGATGAGTTAAGGTTCGTTTGAACCGGAGGTGTGAGGTGGAGCTAACGGTGAAGGAATTACACAAAACGGTGGGAGAATGAGGGAGAGAGACGATTGGGAATCTATTGCCTGCAAAACGGCGCTGATCCTTGAAGGGTTAGATGAAGGAGACGACTCCACAAGCGTTGGATCTAAGATGGACGGCTATGATCGCATGTGTGTGACCGAGTTACAAGCTGTAACGCGTGACAGCTAAATTAAACGGAACTATAACGTTTCACATCAAATTAATGAAATAAACGTAATAACTATAGTAACACTATATTAAATGCTAATAAAATGCATTAGAGAGGTCAAATCAACTCCAAACAACACCAAATTTGAACCATAGGCTCATAATAACATATAGAACGATGCTATATAGTTAAAATCTCGTTTAATGCATAATATGGCCATTAATAAATATATAGCTCATAAAGGAGTATAAAAATACATTAAAATCAAGGAATTATATGAAAAAGCTATTAATGAGAAACATGTGAGTAAATTCGACATATAAAACATATTAGGGTACAAATACTCATTACTCAACAAAAGAACATATTAATATGAATTAAAATCATATTTTGAGGAGAGAGAAACAATAAAGGTTAATATACACATATATGAACTCAAATAGATATTATTAATAATATATTTATCCAAAAAGCTCCAAATAAATATAATCTACTATATAATCCCATTAAAGACCAAATTACAACATTAACCCTAACTTATCTCCTAATGTGGGTTATTTGTGCAAACACCCCTCAATTATCATGAAAGAGGGTAAATAGTGATATCAACCTCAGATTGTGCTCAAATTGCACAAGGAGTCCAAGAATGATCCAAAAGGATGGGAAATTTATGGAAAAGGTTCAAATGGACTAAAAGGCAAAGAAAAGCTCAAGAATGGGTAAATTGCAGGGAAGACCCTGAGATTCAGTATGTTACAGCACATCACCCCTTAAAGAGGATTTCGTCCCCGAAATCACAACAAGAGGAAAGAGAGGGTGACTGTGTAACATCCCAACCATAAACAACTAGGTTATAACCCTTAATCTAGGGTACCATCTAAATCTACATAAGTCAGGTATTACTAAGGTTTCCACAAACCTATAGCCTTATATCGAACTCAACATAACCAACATCTTGATGCATAAACTCTATCATGAAAAGGAAGTATATCTATTATACTAACACTTGTGCCACATTTTAACCAAAACAATTTTATCTCAATATTATATCATGGGTATCTCCCTCATTAAGGGTTTTAAGCACGATTAGGGTTTACAAGGCCATTACAACCTATATACTAAACCATTCCTAACAACAATTAATGTATTAGGTCAAAACCTAAATAACTCAACATTATTACCCAACAACTACATCATGTGGGATTATGCCATCTAATATCATCCAACCAATTATTACCCTAATAACAGGTCTAAGGGTATATGGCTTATCTCCAAGGAACATATGGTCACAACATCTAACATACTCATATCCATGACATCACTAATCATATTCTCTCACAATATTAATTACTATGAATTAACCTCACATTATATGAATCTAATTACTCATCATCTTATTACTGATTTGGTTCATAAACCAATAAGATGATCAACGAGATGCATTTTAGTCAACAAGGTGCTATGCCTAACATGTGTGGATAATTAGGTCACAACTATGATTAAGGGATTATAATCCATTTACATGCATTAAGGTATATCATGTGATTACACCTAATGTCACTAATGTGTCAAGAAAGGCATGAAGGGTATATATGTATTGTCAAGGCTAGATGATTACATCCTAGGGTTTAGGTCAACATGACCCTTACATATCAAAGCATCCTAAGGGTGCATTTTACCATACACATTTTACCATTAGGGTGACTTAATCAAAACTAGGCATATACACATATGAATAATTAATGATTATGTGCATCAAGAGTATATTAAGGTTCAAGCATAAGGATTATGTGACTTATCCATTTGTTCATAAGCAAACAAGATGAATTACAAACATATTAGGTTTGTTCAACACTAAACATATAAGCTCACTAATCCCATATCTAAGGAGTTAAGGTTACTTGATTTCAAGGCATTGAGGGACTCCAACCCCCTAAAGAGGATTTCGTCCTCGAAATCAACAACCCAAAAATCTACAAGGTACTAACACTACCTTTTTACTCAAAGGGTTGACTAAGTCAAACTATTTTAAGGGTATAAATCCCAACATAAAAAGCCTTACTAAACTCTATATTCCAACTCAAGGTATAGCATAGGGTACACTAAACCCTAACATGGTAATCCAAGGCTCATATAAGATACTTAAGGATTACAAGATGATTTTTGTTTGAGAAAAGAAATCAAATCATCATACAAAGGATATTCTAAGGTTATTCAACAATAAGGTAATATGTCTAAAGGTAGACTATTTCGAGCTGTCAGTTTCAGATCAGGCCAGGCCAGGTCATATGAGCTCATGAGTCCTCGTGACCAAGCTAGTGGGGCGGAGGAAAATATTGCCAGCCCCCAAGCTCTGACCCTTTCTAGACACCATCACTTCAACTTCTTGCTCTAATAGCTACTCAATAGATATTTCACCAAAAAGTTGACAAATTTTATTTCTAATAAGAAATTATTATGATCCTAAATCAAACATTCTTTAAAGGTCAACTCTAAGGTGAAAACTAACTAAAGGGAAACTATATAAGATAAGGGTTCTATCTAGGAGACAATTTTGAACTAGTCCAGAATCCGACTACCTTGATGCTCTGATACCATGCTGTAAAGACCCAAAAGTCTCTACTAAAATCATGATAAACAAAATCATCAATTGGATAGCAGCGGAAGAATTAAATCTTGACTTATTCAAAAATGTATAAAGAGTACGTTACAAATTTCCCAAATGGGAGTACAACTTTATACAAGCAACTACAAGGATCTAGGTAGAGGAAGACTTAGACTAATACAACATTGTCTCCAAACAAACTACTATATAACATAAAAGCAAACATGATCACTCAAGCTATATATTCCTTTCTTCTTATCCTATCCTTAGCTTTGGGTTCACCAAGCTTCCATGCACACTCTGATTCCTATCCTGGATGGTTGGGGTCATCCAGCAAGAGAGAGATAACAAGGTATGTGTTAATAAAAAGGAATAGGACAAATAATAATAAAAAGCTTTACAACATAAAAGATTCTCCATAAGAAGAGATTTCCAAAAAAATGAGACCAATATATGAATATGAGAGAGAGAAACTGCCACATTTAAATATCAACAATTATCACATTTGCATGAATATAAATTATGACACAACGTCCTATCAATGTAGGGTGAGGCACCTACCGGACCTCACCAATGGCAGGGGGACTAAAACCCCAGTGCCTAAAAAGTGGCAGGGGGAATAAAACCCCAGTGCCTAATATATAAAATGGCAGGGGGACTAAAACCCCAGTGCCCGGCAGGAGGACTAAAACCTCAGTGCCCTGTGGGTGGTTTGTACTCATGTACACTACATTGTCAATTGGCCAATAACTATATCATGCATAAACATTCACTTGGCAGCATAGTGAAAAGCAACAAGATGCAACAAGCATTGGGAATAAAACCCAAAAATAATCAATCTCAATCAACAAGCCATCATAGGCAACATCATTATATAAGTGCTTCAAGATATGAGCCCACATAGGCAACAACAAGATTCAGGAGTTACAATTACATGAGTCACAAAGACATCCACAATATATAACATTTCCAAGTATTTCAAAAGATGAGTCAGTAACAAGATTAAATCATTTCCAAGTAAAGAAGGCAACATATGAAGAAGAATGATTCCAATGATTAAGCCATAATGGCATAAGCTAAGTAAAGAGTCAATAAATGTAATTAGAAGGATAACAAGGCTAGCACAATGATGAGTGGGGTTGGATAAAAGTTCCCAACTGAGGAATAGGTAGTTTGCACAATTACAATAGGATCCACATACATAAAATAGGCTTCACATATTCAAATAGGGGCACATACAAAATAGGGCTCACATACAAAAATAGGTTTTCACATACCTTAGATATATACAATACCATCATATCCACCAAACAGATAGCAAACCATCCATATATCCTAGTTATAAACATAACACATGCATTAATATATATAAAGACATAAACATAGAAAACACCCTAATTTTACAAAACTACGATTTAGAGTTCAAAACCAAGCCCAAAAGATTACTCATAATCTCCTGATTAAGAAAACATATTTTATTATATAAAACAGAGTTAAAATGAATTAATTATGTATTTTAAAACATTCACATACTAAGAATGCTAATAAAAGCAAACTTCAGAAAACCATTGAGAATCAGGTCTCAAAAACCACAAAATCGAATTCTACGTTAAAAATCCTTTCCATCGACTATTTATTCATATTTTTCTGATAAAGGATCGATTTACTACGAATTAAGTAAATCCGACCAATCAGAAATTAGAAAAACTATAGCGTGACATGTATTTAAAATCGAAATACAAATTCGATGTAAATTATAGGTGAAAGGACCAAAATGCCCTTGCTTGCTAAATCAAACCAATTGAAACGATGAGGGCAATAATGACATTTGCAACCATCGTTTGCTTGTAAGAGAGAAACAAAAACCTGGGGTGAATTGACGAAATTACCCCTGTATCACACAATCGACTGGTCAGAGGGGCGAGGGTTGCCCTGGTCATTTACTGGCCAGGCACCTTCTTGCTCTTGCCATGGCGCGCAGAAGCAACAGGTCAGGAAGAACCATCGATCCGATTCAGAGCTAGGATCTCATCGAGAACAAACTGGGGTCGAGGTCATGTACACCACCGTTGGACGAACTGGACAAGCCCAGAGTCGGGGCTTCCGCCGCACAGGAGCTTTGCCCAGCTGCTCCACCGGTCGAGAACAGGGGAACAAAATCGGGGAAACCGCACCCTAAGAACACACGGAAACGAGAAACTAAGCTCGTGGTTACCATCGTGGGTTCAAGGCGATTCGAAAGAATGTATTTCCGCAGGCGGAGGGGCACCAGGGCCAAGGAAAGCTAGGCGCCGCCGGAGGTCATGCCCGTGGTCTATAGGACCCGTGGGACAAGGGCGTCGGGAGGTAAACTAATAGACCGAGATCGAAGAACAAGTGTGTTAGATGCTTACCCAATCATCAATTTGGGGTAAGGCAGTGCGGAGCGCCGCGGCGAGCTCACCGTCGCCGGAGGTGAAGGTCGAGCAGGTTGGGGAGTACCAGACAAGAAGAGGTGAAATTGGCGGAAGGGGAGGAAGGCTCGAAGCCAGGGGGTGCTCCACGACCCCTTAAATAGGTCGGAGGGGAACTCCAGTCGCATCTGCGACACGGAGGTGGAGGGAGGCAGGTCATCGGGTTTGGGCGTTTCGCGAAAACGTCGAGATAGGCGATGAGTTAAGGTTCGTTTGAACCGGAGGTGTGAGGTGGAGCTAACGGTGAAGGAATTACACAAAACGGTGGGAGAATGAGGGAGAGAGACGATTGGGAATCTATTGCCTGCAAAACGGCGCTGATCCTTGAAAGGGTTAGATGAAGGAGACGACTCCACAAGCGTTGGATCTAAGATGGACGGCTATGATCGCATGTGTGTGACCGAGTTACAAGCTGTAACGCGTGACAGCTAAATTAAACGGAACTATAACGTTTCACATCAAATTAATGAAATAAACGTAATAACTATAGTAACACTATATTAAAAGCTAATAAAATGCATTAGAGAGGTCAAATCAACTCCAAACAACACCAAATTTGAACCATAGGCTCATAATAACATATAGAACGATGCTATATAGTTAAAATCTCGTTTAATGCATAATATGGCCATTAATAAATATATAGCTCATAAAGGAGTATAAAAATACATTAAAATCAAGGAATTATATGAAAAAGCTATTAATGAGAAACATGTGAGTAAATTCGACATATAAAACATATTAGGGTACAAATACTCATTACTCAACAAAAGAACATATTAATATGAATTAAAATCATATTTTGAGGAGAGAGAAACAATAAAGGTTAATATACACATATATGAACTCAAATACATATTATTAATAATATATTTATCCAAAAAGCTCCAAATAAATATAATCTACTATATAATCCCATTAAAGACCAAATTACAACATTAACCCTAACTTATCTCCTAATGTGGGTTATTTGTGCAAACACTCCTCAATTATCATGAAAGAGGGTAAATAGTGATATCAACCTCAGATTGTGCTCAAATTGCACAAGGAGTCCAAGAATGATCCAAAAGGATGGGAAATTTATGGAAAAGGTCCAAATGGACTAAAAGGCAAAGAAAAGCTCAAGAATGGGTAAATTGCAGGGAAGACCCTGAGATTCAGTATGTTACATGTACACATCCTCAAGAAGATTCTCATTAAGGAATGTACTTTAAACATCCATTTTCCAATTCTCATAGTCATAATAAGCTGCATTAGCAAGCATGATCCTAATGGACCTAACCATGGCATCTAGGGAAATAGTTTTGTCATAGTCAACACTTTGAACTTGTCTGAAACCCTTTGCAACCAATTGGCCTTTGTAAGTTCGTACATTACCTTCCATATCAATCTTCTTCTTGAAGTCCTGTTAGCACTGTGACGTGTATTTTACTAGGCACTAAAAACGCAAGTGTACGCGTCGAGTAGTACATGCCTTATGAGGCCCGAGTCAAACACAGGGATACTCGGAATTGTTGGAGACTCCTACTAACTATTTTCGATCAGCTAAGCCGAATAACAAATTGGGGTTGTTGAATAAAATTAAATGAAAATAAAATAAAATAAAGCAAACAATCGATTAAAGGTTAATTTAATCAATTCAAAAAGGTATCTTTAGGATTGCGGTTTCCCCGCGGGTTTTCATTGTATTAGATTTTATATAATGCCTCAGTCTTCTCTCTCTATGTGGGTAGTGGCCTGAAAACAGAATTGCCCACTGTCGTGGTGCAATTCACTACTTAGGTTTAGGTCGGTTCCACCGTCGTAGTAACCTATCCCCTAAACTAAGTGCATTACGAACGATCTCTCAGTATCCACCATTAATTTTACACCACCTTTTTCAAGGGATTTATCGATTAATGTAGGTTCCGTCTCTTTTCAGCTGTTAATCCTTCTGTCAAAGTGATTAAGGGCATTAGGTTATTATTATGGTGATCAAGCATAACAATATATGGAGAAAACGAAACTATACCACGGATTTAAGAGAGAAAATATGAATTACTATTATAAAACTGTCATACAATGAATTCCCGGGCTACTCCCGGTCCTAAAGATGGAGGGGATTAGCCCCGCATGTTCATCTCACACAAGTACATGGTAGAAATAGGGGAAATCATATGAAAAACGTGAATTGAATGGGAAAACCCCTGAACGGAGAAGAACCGATTGATCCTTTGTGTATAACACGTGCTTTCCCACCTCTCGGTGGTGAAATCCATCTTCGACAGCGTCCGGATCGACTAGTATGAACTTCTGGCCTCCGTTCTCCTTTTTCCTCCTCCTCGGCCCTTGTGCAATGGCCAAAATGAGATCCCCCTTATCCTCGACGGCCGTCATTAGGTATAAGTCCCTAATTAGGTCGTTAATTAACTCCAGCCGTTCGATTTAGATCAATCTGAATCCAACGCATATCTGACGGTGTCGATACCATCGACGCGGGTCGATGGTATCGACCCCGTGTAGTAGCGGCAACCCTTCTTGTCTTTTCGTCCGAGTGCCTAAAGCAATCTCGATACCATCGACTTGGGTCGATGGTATCGACTACTCTGTAGCGACGGTTTTGTCGTTTTGTGTCGCTATAGCCTCCATGCGTCGATGGTATCGACTTGGGGTCGATACTATCGACAGCTTCTTCGCCAACAACCTGAAGGTGTCTCGATACCATCGACTTCAAGTCGATGGTATCGACTCTTTGCTGCTCCCTTCGGCTGGCAACCTGTGGCCTTGTCGATGGTATCGACTTCCGTCGATGGTATCGACGGAAGCAAATACTCGTTTTTCCTGAAATTCAAAGACAAGATCACATAAGTCCACACAAATAATAATAATGTGACAATTAATGCTCAAAATGATAAAACTAAGGGGAATTGACATAAAATGATGGCAAAGACCAAAATGGATGAATTATGCAATATTAACCATAGAAATGACTAATTAAAGCATAAAACACATATAAAATAGGTCTATAAATGCGACTCAAAATCATCGCATCAAACTCCCCTAAGCTTGAACATTGCTCGCCCTCGAGCAACTAATCCTTAGAATAGAATTGCAAATGTCAACTGAAAAACAACACACCAACCCAACATCCCATATGACTCCCACTGAACATTCACAAACCGGCCTTCTCTAACCACATAACGGTAATTACCCTAAAGGCGACAGTAATCATCAATAAAAGACATTGACCTCCAAACCAATGAACACTATCACATAAGGCAGTTAACATAATAAAATTCGCCGATTCAGACTTGGTGCATCCTGTGATCGCCTATACTACGTTGCTCGCCCTAACTACCATCTACATGGAAGCAGTTCTCCTGATACTCATTAGTGAGGAGAAATTCACGATGGCCTACCAATCCAAGCAACGGGTGGATGAAAATGGGTGGCTCATGGAAGAACGTGGAAGTATTGTACAGTTTCAACATGCATAGTACAAAAATGTCCTATATGATGCAAGTGCACATTAGAAATGCCCTAATGCCTAAAATTGGGTGGAATGATGCATGCACTAACCATCCGCCTCAAAATAAGATGGATATCTAGTCCAGCTACATCATGTACTCAATTATCCTGAAATGAAAGTGATATTACGTTCCTTTCTCCTTCTTATTTCACTTTCTTCTAAATTCTTTTTCTTTTCTTTTTTTTATTGCAGATTTTCAGATTTTTTTTCAGCCCACATATCCATAATTTCTTAAAGATAAATTTATTGGGCTATTTTCTTCATACTCACAAATTTTTGCACTATTTAGAAGGTATGGAACAATTTAATTCACCATTGGGGAAAAATTGAGATACATGATATACTTTATGCATGATAATCATGAATGCAACTACATGGCATGCACCTAAAGGTAATGTGCATGAATCACTATATTTTTGTTTTTCTTTTTATGCAAACATATGGAAAATACCAATGCACGTCCTATCTAAATGCTATGCACACAAAAGGAATTAAAACTGCACTTTACTTCCAGTTCTTAGGTGGGTTATGGAAAAATGAAGTGGAACGATCACAAGACTAGATGACTGAACCTTAGAAAGATATTATGCGTCCCTCCTTACTGATCTGTGTAGTAGTTTAGAGGGTTCTCTCTCTTACATCCAATTAAAGTCTCATTACCATTTGGTTAGGTTAGGCTCAAACAACCATTTCCGTCCACTTTCATGAGTCATTAGGAGTACAGGTATGAAACGTTGTTTTAAAGTTGACATAACCAATCATTTTCATAGGATGTGTGCCCAAGGTCAAAACAAAACAAGCTATCCAAAGACACAAAAATTTTCAAATTTCCCTTAAATTTCCCATGCACTAACAGCAAGATGACACACTTTTATGACATCCACAATTACACTAGATAGCACATGGATCCTACAAAACTAAAATTGCAAGAAACAAATAACAAGAGAACAAAAGCAATAACGCTAAAAACTGAAAACAATAAAAGATAGAGCTGTTCCAACTACCCCCCTAAGCTTGAATTCGACTATGGCCTCATAGTCCAAAACAAACTGAAAGATTGGAACAGGGATATCAGATCACTCTTGTGGTGGTGGAGGCGGGTATTGCGGCGCCGTGGGGTCCCAAGACGGGTATTGCCCCTGAAAGGTCGGATCATACTGGGGCATCGGAGGAGGCTGTGGATACCCCCCAAAATAATTTTGGCTCCAGTAATGATCGTAAAACGGCTTCTGCTGCTGCTCCATCCTGTGCAGCCGATCATGGATGTTCTCCTAATTTGCAAAAACAAGGCGCTCATTCTCGAAGATCGCCTGCTGGTTGACGAAGAGCCGTTTGGTGGTGTCTTGAATACCGGCATAGGCAGCTGTGTGGCTATGCTGCGTCTGATGGATGTCTGGAAGCATATTGTACATGCCTTGCATGGAATAGGCATCCTCGCTGGGCTGCGAGGGCAGTGGTGGAGGCGGCGTAGGCTGTGACAATGAAGACGCACCCGGATGCATCCTAGGGTGCTTCCGGGGTGCTACTCGTGCTCGAAGAGGTGTAAGGGTCTCCTCTTCCTCCTCAGCCTCGTCGTCCTGTCCGTCGTCGCCGCCGTCATTTCCGACTTCTTCATCAGAGTCAGCGATAGCTATGATTGGCCATCGAAAATGTTGTGCTCCCTCGATATTGAAGACCAAATCAGGCAGCGCGCACGCCTGGTACTCTTGATTTACGTGGCAATGCGCAAAAGCCACGCCAGATCAAAGAAGAATGAGATTGGCTCGGTGTAGATGTTGCAAATTGACCTTGCTTCTCGTAGAAAGAGGAGTCAGCTGATCGAGATTCAAGCCCAAGTAGAGGGCTACCTTGGTGACAAGCCCCCCAAAATGAATCGGGGCTTTTCTCGTGCTCCTCTTCACCGCCAAAACTTGTTGTAGAAAGAATGCACCCCAGTTGCATTCTTGGCGCTTCAGGAGCTGATATAAGAAGAAAAGATCCGTCTCCTGAAATTTGCTTAGCGCCAGATCACTTCGAGCAAAGATGGTGGAACTCAACATCCGATGCAATACCCGAACAAACGGGTGCTCGAAGTCGGCTACCGCAACGTTGTGGTAGCTCATCGACCTCCCTTGTGGCACCGTCACCAACTCGGAGAAGAGAGCGTCATAGTTGGTGCGGTTATCCGGCCGCCGATGGTCGTACGGAGAATGATTCCAATTGAAGATCCTGTTGAATTGGCGAAGCGTGAGGGTATAGTCACGGTTGTACAGCCGGAAAGACACCCGGCCCTTTATCCATTCACGGTCGGTGGCAACGATGTCGTTGGGCACGACGCAGACGTCAAGTGACGCCATGAACTCCGCCACCAACTCTTTGTAGGTTGGCCACTCGCCAAAAAATGGCTGGCCATCAGCATGCACTGTAACTCATCGAGCCTCCTGCTTGTACGTTTCGCCTACCCCTGCAGAACATAGGCCAAATTGGCCTTGAATCTGAGGTCTCGGATCATTTCCCGGTCCACATACCGGGTGGGTTCGATCTTCCTTTTTAAGATCTCCTCATAGATCTTCTTCACCTCTGTGGAAGGATGCATCATGTGCGGCCGTGCAACCGACCCGGGAGGAGGTGGCACAAACTCCGGGATCTCCTCCGGGTCCGCACGTGAAGAAGATGCTCCAACGACGTGAACCATGTTGGCGACGAGAAAGGGATTAGAAAAGAGAGCTCGGTGCAGAATGGAGATATGAATCTCTGCCCGGTGACGATCGTCGCTCGGTGATGCTGGTCTTCGCTCTTGGATGGCTCGGGGAAGTGCTCGGTGCAAAGGGAGGAGATCACTCTGAAGGTGTGACGTCAAATGACGTAATGATTCTCCTTAAATAGACTTGGCCGGCGCTACTGTTGGCTCGTCGATACCATCGACACGAGTCGATGGTATCAACTTTGGTCGATGCTATCCGCCCCTCACTGGTATCGACGGTCGTCGATTGCTGGATCTTGTAACCTGGATCACTGTCGTGTCGATACCATCGACTTTGGTCGATGGTATCGACTCTGCACCCGGATCGGTGACGTGGAAGCCGCGATCGCCGTCGATTTCTTTGTGCGGATCGGTGACATGGATGGTCGATACCATCGACAGGTGTCGATAGTATCGACTTGGTTTCATTGCGACACTGCCACTTTGCATTTCAACCTGTAACCATGTCGATACCATCGATGAGGCCGTCGATGGTATCCAGTTGACTGTGACATATCGGTCTGAACTTCTCCAGAGATCTCGATGGTATCGATGCCTGTGTCGATACTATCGACTTTTCCTTTTCGACCACCTATAGGTATGTCGATACCATCGACGAGGTCATCAATGGTATTGACTCAGAACAAAATCTGTAGTCGTCAACCTGTACCCTTGTCGATACCATCGACGAGTGTGTCGATGGTATCGACTCTGCCTCAGCCTGCACAATGAACAAACGGATCAAGGTATCTTCTTTACACTAAAAGTTGAACAAAAATAAAGCAACCTACGATTATAAATAATCTATCCTAATGTACTGATGGTTGGGTTGCCTCCCAACAAGCGCCCTTATTTAACGTCTTAGGCTAGACTGCTTCCGGGCATCTCAATCATCCAAAAGTGAAATGAGTTTGACCTCATTCACCTTCCTCTTGTAACTCTCCCCAAAATAGAGCTTCAGCCTTTGTCCATTCACCAAAAACGTGGTATCACCATCACGCACTAAAATCGCGCTGTGTGGTTTGACCTCTTCCACTACGAACGGTCCACTCCACTGGGATTTGAGCTTCCCGGGATGCAACTTGAGTCGTGAGTTGAACAACAAAACACTATCTCCCTTCTTGAATGTGCACAACTCGATGTGGCGATCGTGGATCAGCTTTGTGTGCTCCTTGTATATCCGTGCGTACTCATACGCCGTCATCCTTAGCTCATCCAACTCATTCAATTCAAGCATCCTCTTTCTCCCCGCTTCATTGTAACTCAGATTTAGCCTTCTAAGTGCCCAATGGGCCTTGTGCTCTAACTCAACCGACAAATGACAAGCCCGGCCATACGCCAACCTAAAAGGCGTGGTGCCTATAGGTGTTTTGTAGGCCGTTCTGTACGCCCACAGTGCATCCGGAAGTAGGGCACTCCAGTTCTTCCTCGTGGATGCCACCGTTCGCTCTAGAATCTTCTTAATTTCACGATTGGAGACCTCCACTTGGCCTTGAGTCTGCGGATGATATGGGGTGCCAATGTTGTGCTTGACCCCATATTTCTTCAATAATGTTGAGAACTTCTGATTCCTAAAATGTGTACCCCCATCACTGATTATCATTCGGGGTATCCCAAACCTGCAGAAAATATTATCCTTCATGAACCTGCACACTACAGTGGAATCATTAGTCCTTGTGGGGATTGCTTCCACCCACTTCGACACATAATCAACTGCTAACAAAATATATAAATTGGAGTTCGAGGACACAAAGGGTCCAATGAAATCTATGCCCCACAAATCAAATACCTCAACTTCCTGAAATACATTCAGGGGCATCTCCTGTCGCTTTGAGATATTACCTGCTCGCTGACAAGGATCACATTGCCTCACAAAATCGTAGGCATCCCGAAACAAAGTTGGCAAATAAAGGACGCTTTCCAAAACCTTCGTTGCCATTCGCGAGCTGGCATGGTGTCCTCCCGTAGGTGATGCATGGCAATGATGGAGAACACTCTCGTACTCCACTTCAGGCACACACCTACGTAAAATACCGTCCCTGCATTTCTTAAGAAGAATTGGATCATCCCAAAAATAGTATCTTAAAGAATGAAAAAATCTCTTCTTCTCCTGATATGACCAATCTTCCGGGATGATCCCGCAGGCCAAATAATTTACAATTTCAGTGAACCAAGGCTCTTTAGAGTTAATTTTCAACAGTTGTTCATCCGGAAACGTCTCGGTTATGGGTATATGCAAATCTTTTTCATCCACCCTATCTAACCTAGACAAATGATCAGCCACTACATTTTCAATCCCAGATTTATCCTTAATTTCAATGTCAAATTCCTGTAAGAGCAAAATCCACCTAATGAGTCTAGGCTTTGCGTCTTTTTTCTCCATCAAGTATTTTATTGCAGCATGGTCAGTCCATACAACTACTTTAGATCCAACTAAATACTGCCGGAATTTTTCGAAAGCAAACACAACGGCAAGTAATTCTTTTTCAGTAGTTGTATAATTCAATTGGGCATCATTCAGAGTTTTTGAAGCATAGAAAATCACGACGGGCTTATTGTCTACCCACTGCCCCAATACGGCTCCTACCGCAAAATCCGAAGCGTCACACATTAGTTCGAAAGGTTTTGTCCAATCCGGCGTTTGAACAACCGGGGCAGAAACCAGTTTTTCTTTCAAAACATCGAATGCATGTAAACACTTATCATTGAAATCGAAAACCGCATCTTTCTCCAAAAGCTCGGATAGAGGTTTTGCAATTTAGAAAAATCCTTTATGAATCGCCGATAGAACCCGACGTGTCCCAGAAATCTTCTCACCCCTTTTACAGAATTTGGTGGGGGCAACTTGGAAATGACCTCAATTTTCACCGGATCCACCTCTAGACCTTTGCTAGACACCTTGTGTCCTAGCACTATTCCCTCAGTCACCATCATGTGACATTTCTCCCAGTTAAGGACCAAGTGTGTGTCCTCACAACGCTGTAACACTTTGTCTAGGTTATAGAGACATTCATCAAACGATGCACCATACACCGAGAAGTCATCCATAAAAACCTCGAGACAGTACTCTACCATGTCAGAAAATATGGCGAGCATACAACGTTGAAACGTTGCCGGTGCATTGCATAAACCAAACGGCATTCGACGGTAAGCAAAAGTCCCATAGGGAAAAGTGAACGTAGATTTCTCTTGATCCAAAGGATCAATCGAGATCTGGTTGTACCCCGAGTACCCGTCTAGAAAACAAAAGTGCGATCGCCCGGCAAGACGCTCTAGAATTTGATCAATGAACGGTAAAGGAAAGTGATCCTTAAGTGTGGCAGCATTCAAACGACGGTAGTCAATACAAACTCGCCACCCGGTTACCAATCGGGTGGTGACAGGTTGATTCAATAAATTTTGAGTGACAGTAATTCCCCCCTTCTTAGGGACTACCTGTGTGGGACTCACCCATGTCGAGTATGATATGGCATAGATAATCCCTGCAGCAAGAAGTTTAATGACCTCCTTCTTCACAACCTCCATCATGCTCGGATTTAGACGTCTTTGAGGCTGAATCACAGGCTTGGCTCCATCCTCGAGCCGAATCTTGTACTGACAAAGAGTAGGGGAGATCCCCTTGATGTCTGCAACGGACCACCCAAAAGCTCCTCGGTGGTTCTTCAGCACTATCAACAATTGCTCCTCCTCTTCCGCACTCAAATAAGCAGAAATGATCACCGGTAACTTGTCTTTCTCAGCTAGAAATACATACTTGAGATGCGGGGGAAGCGACTTTAATTCCAACTCCGGCAGGCTGATAAGAGATGATTGCAGCGGCGGGGGAAGTGCACCTAAATCTTCATAGTGCCTTGCATAGAAGCATGGAAGCATCTGAAGCATTTTAGCGCACTCCTTGAGTGATTTACTCTGCATCCAATCATATGTAATATTCAACAAACAAGCCTCCAATGGTAATTCCGGATATGCATCAGAAACAGAAATAGCAATCACATCATCCTCCAAAGAAGGCGGAATGTCCTCATTCTCATCATTCAGAAATCCCACAGCTTTACACAAAGAAACCACCTTAGTCTGCTCCATGATATCCACAGCTAAGGTTCCATTGTCCACCTTGCTCATCACATGAGCCATGTCAAGAAATGGTTTTCCAAGGCAGAGTGAAATATTGCAGTCTAGATGTTTCACCATATTTCATTGTTCTTTTGATTTAGATGACGCAGTTCTAGAAGGCATGACCATCTCAAAGCGGTCATCTGCTATGCCCAAGGTCAAGCGACCTCTCCCCATCTCTAAGATCATGTCGGCTGTAGCTTGGAAGGGACGTCCAAGTAACAGCTCGTTGCCATGCTCATCCTGCATCTCCATAACCACAAAATCAGCCGGAAAGACAAATATATCCACCTTTACTAAGACATCTTCACAGATTCCATAAGGCTTCACCACAGAGTTGTCTGCCAATTGAATCGTCATATTGCTCGGCCGTGACTTCTTCAATCCCAGCTTTTTAAATGTAGAAAGGGGCATCAAGTTGATGCTTGCTCCTGAGTCACACAATGCTTCGCCAAATTTAACCTTCCCGATATAGCAAGAAATGTTGAAACACCCTGGATCCTGTCTCTTTGGCGGCAAAGTGCCCATGATGAAGGCACTCACTTGCTCCTTTAGCACGACGACCTCTGTATCCGGAATTTTTCTTTTCTTTGTAATGACATCTTTTAGAAACTTCCCGTATGAAGGAATTTGCTCAATGGCCTCCAGTAAAGGAATATTGACTGAAAGCTTCCTAAAACTGTCCAAGAACTTCTTGAACTGTGCATCTACCTTCCTTGCCTTCACGCTATTTGGATACGGGACCGTAACAGCTTGTGCCCTTTGGTGAGGTGGCACATAAGGCGTCTTTTTCTGAGGTTCCTCCTTTGCAACATGTTCTTCATTACCATCCACGGCTATGTCTTCAACTTGCCCTATGACTGGTGTGGGCTGCTCCATAGTGGTTTCACCTTCAACTTCATCTCGCGGTGTGTTTGTTTCATCAGTTCTTGGATTCAACACTTTCTTACCGCTTCTAAGCAGGATAGCCTTAGCTTGCTGGTTTCCCCCGGGAACATTGGTATTCCCCGGAAAACCCGGATGTGCCAGTTTCTTCAAACTAGCTATCTCGGATGCCATCTGTGCCATGGATGTCTCAATGGTCCTCATTTGAGCCCCATGGCTCTGCAATGTCTGCCAGAACTGATTCATGTATTCTCCTTGTTGCTTGATTTGCTGCCCGAATGTATTCATTAGCTCTTGATTTTGCTTGATGACCTGATTGAGCAACTCCGTGCTCTTGTCTTCTGCAACTGGCGAGGGCTTGGCCTTCGGATCCTGCAGAAAATTGTTCAGATCCTTCCACGAGAACTTTTTGTCCTTTCTCCATGAGTAGTCATTGTTCCTATACCCTTGATGTTGTCTCATATATTTGACTTGAGCCTCATCCTCGGACTCATTATCCTCCTTTTGCAGTAGCTTCTTTGCAAGAAGATCCATCTTCTCATTCATCTCTCTCATTGCCTTGGATTCACTGACGACTCACGCTTGCTCAACCGGGCCTCTTTCTCTTTCACCCCAGGACTGCTTTCTAGCCATGTTCTTGAGTATTTCCCAGCATCTGGTGTCTGTGTTGTTCAGAAAAAATCCCGACCCGGCTGAATCCAGATTACTCCTATCATGCTCGGAGAGAGAAAAATAGAAGATTTTCACCTACGTCTCTTTGTCCAGCCCGTGATGCGGACACCTCCTCAACATAACCTGAAATCGCTCCCAGGTCTCAGAATATGTTTCACCAGCCTGTTGGGTGAAATTATGAATCTTTCGGATCATGTCGTTAGTCTTCTCAGGAGGGAAGAACCTCTCAAAGAAGACCTCCACCATATGGTCCCAAGATTCCACGAACTCATCGTCTAGATTATGTAACCACTCTCGTGCTACTCCCGCCAATGAACTTGGGAAAAGCTTGAGATACAATGCATCTTGTGGAAACCTGTAAATTTTTACCATGTCGTAGTTCTCAACAAACTGGCTGATGTGTGCAACATGATCCTCATTCTTCAGCCCATGAAACGCATTTGATTTCACCAAATTTATCAACGCTGGATCGATCTTATATGTCAGTATGTTGATCGCCTGCTTCTTTATAGGCCCCTTTGAAGCTGATGAGGAAGAAGCTTTGATCTTCTCCCATATGGTCTGTGGCTCGACCATATCTTCTTGTTCAAAATCAGAATCTCTCTCTTCTTGGTGCTCTTGCTCGTAATACTCCTCGTCCTCAGGTCCAGGAAGTGGAACCCCGGGTGTGCGATTATCGTAGTCCGTACTACGTGTCTGCACCATGCAACATACCTGAAATGAGAAAATTCGAGTTCAGTACTATGCTTAGACGAGTGTAAACAATTATAGAAAAATTTAGAAATATTTGAAGTTGTTTCAAAATTAAAAAATAAAAAATGTGGCCTAGAGTGGCTGCTCGTAGCACTCGAAGTGCCAACAATTCACCGTATCCCCGGCAACGGCGCCAAAAACTTGACGTGTATTTTACTACGCGCTAAAAACGCAAGTGTACGCGTCGAGTAGTACAGGCCTTGTGAGGCCCGAGTCGAACACAGGGATACTCGGAATTGTTGGAGACTCCTACTAACTATTTTCGATCAGCTAAGCCGAATAACAAATTGGGGTTGTTGAATAAAATTAAAAGAAAATAAAAATAAAATAAAGCAAACAATCGATTAAAGGTTAATTTAATCAATTCAAAAAGGTATCTTTAGGATTGTGGTTTCCCCGCGGGTTTTCATTGTATGAGATTTTATATAATGCCTCAGTCTTCTCTCTCTATCTAGGTAGTGGCCTGAAAACAAAATTTCCCACTGTCGTGGTGCAATTCACTACTTAGGTTTAGGTCGGTTCCACCGTCGTAGTAATCTATCCCCTAAACTAAGTGCATTACGAACGATCTCTCAGTATCCACCATTAATTTTACACCACCTTGTTCAAGGGATTTATCGATTAATGTAGGTTCCGTCTCTTTTCAGCTGTTAATCCTTCTGTCGAAGTGATTAAGGGCATTAGGTTATTATTATGGTGATCAAGCATAACAATATATGGAGAAAATGAAACTATACCACGGATTTAAGAGAGAAAATATGAATTACTATTATAAAACTGTCATACAATGAATTCCCGGGCTATTCCCGGTCCTAAAGATGGAGGGGATTAGCCCCGCATGTTCATATCACACAAGTACATGGTAGAAATAGGGGAAATCATATGAAAAACGTGAATTGAATGGGACAACCCCTGAACGGAGAAGAACCGATTGATCCTTTGCGTAGAACACGTGCTTTCCCGCCTCTCGGTGGTGAAATCCGTCTTCGGCAGCGTCCGGATCGACTGGTATGAACTTTTGGCCTCCGTTCTCCTTTTTCCTCCTCCTCGGCCCTTGTGCAATGGCCAAAATGAGATCCCCCTTCTCCTCGGTGGCTGTCATTAGGTATAAGTACCTAATTAGGTCGTTAATTAACTCCAGCCGTCCGATTGAGATCAATCTAAATCCAACGCATATCTGACGGTGTCGATACCATCGACGCGGGTCGATGGTATCGACCCCGTGTAGTAGAGGCAGCCCTTCTTATCTTTTCGTCCGAGTGCCTGAAGCAATCTCGATACCATCGACTTGGGTCGATGGTATCGACTACTCTGTAGCGACAATTTTGTCGTTTTGTGTCGCTATAGCCTCCATGCGTCGATGGTATCGACTTGGAGTCGATACTATCGAAAGCTTCTTCACTAGCAACCTGAAGGTGTCTCGATACCATCGACTTCAAGTCGATGGTATCGACTCTTTGCTGCTCCTTTCGGCTGGCAACCTGTGGCCTTGTCGATGGTATCGACTTTCGTCGATGGTATCGACGGAAGCAAATACTCATTTTTCCTGAAATTCAAAGACAAGATCACATAAGTCCACACAAATAATAATAATGTGACAATTAATGCTCAAAATGATAAAACTAAGGGGATTTGACATAAAATGATGGCAAAGACCAAAATGGATGAATTATGCAATATTAACCATAGAAATGACTAATTAAAGCATAAAAGACATATAAAACAGGTCTATAAATGCGACTCAAAATCATCGCATCACACTGTATGTGTTTTACCCATTCAGGTGGATCCACCAAGGCCAATATCTTGTTGGTGTACATGGATTCCATCTCAGATCTCATGGCCTCAAGACGTTTCTTAGATTATGGTCCCTTTACAACTTCTAGATAGGTTGTTGGCTCATCATCAATGATCAACTCATCGCCTTCTTGAGTCACAAGGTAAAGAAATCTTTCAGGCTCAAGGTGTTTCCTACTAGATCTATGAGATTCCTATGTTACATGAGGAATTTGAGGACTCTATCATCATGACTTGGATGGTCAATAGTGCAAAGCCCAAATCATCCAATCACTCCTTCACTTGTAGACTGCCAAAGGAGTATTCTACTACTGAATCTTTGGAGGATTACTATAATCAATGATGCACTCTCTGGGACAAGTTTGAGTTATATCACCCATCTATGTTGATATCACTAATATACAACGTCGACGCAATGAACTCAACTCATGCAATTTCTCCGAGCTTGCCACACTCATTTTCTAGAGTGGCAGATCAGATCCAGTCCAACGACCTATTGTCTACCCCAAGTGATGTCTTAAAAATGTCCAATGGATCTCATATGTCTCTCCTATGTCACTCGACCATTCTGATGTTTCTTCTCTTGTTGTTCACTCTGGAGACACCTCTCATGGCCAAAGCCACAACCAAGGTCGTGGTCATGGTCGGTCTACTATTGGGCCTGGTCGTGGTTCCTCTTCAGTTGGTCCCGACCCATCTTTTACGAACATTTCTATTGTCACTTTTACAAACGCACATACCATATTGAAGATAGATGTTGGATTATGCATGGTAATCCTGAATGGGAGAATTAGGTCACTACTAATCAACCTGATTATATACCATCCTCTTCATCCTAACCATCTGCAGAATGGATTCACTCTGAGTTTGAAAAGTTGGTTCAGGCTTGTATCACTCCCTCCACAGTTGATAGCTCTAATGATGGAGGTTTTGCTCTCCTTGTTGGGTTTTGTGGAGAAAATATGCGCGACGGAAGAAAAAAAATCCACGCAACCCGAAATAGGATCTCGTCGACAACATCGTATTCGGAAGGAGTGTTTGCGTGATATACCTTATCGCGGAGCAAGTCCGGCGATGTCCCACTACACAAAGGTGTGCAATGACGCTGGCATACACAGACACAACTTCTCTCCCGTTTGCTATCGCAGGAAGATCGGACGGCACTCCTTTCATACGATGATGTACACTGCTCGTAACGTGCACGGATGGTCATTGATGTCCTCGGAACGTAGGCGTCCCAGCGTCTATGTCTCTACTTCGTCCATGCGGATGGACTGGAACTCCACGTAGTATTACAAATTGTTTACATAGTATCCCATTACAATCATCGAATGATAGTCTATATGGGCATACATACCAACAGATTTTCACTTGCACTTATACCCAATCACTCATGAATCTCAATCCAAGTGATCGAACATGTCTGTCATGTTTCTGTAGTGAAAGTGCTTTTGTGAGCGGGTCAGCCACATTGCTTTCTATAGGTACTCTGCAAATCTTCACATCTCCTCATTGTACGATCTCTCGTATGAGATGGAACCACCGTAGAATATGTTTGGAATGTTGGTGCGATCTTTGTTCTTTAGCATGTGCAATTGCTTCGTTGTTGTCGCAAAACAACTCAATTACATCATGAGCACTTGGAACCACTCCAAGTTCAGAAATGAACTTCTTGATCCACACAGCTTCCTTTGCAGCATTAGATGCGGCAATATATTCGGCCTCTATTGTAGAATCTGCAAATGTCTCTTGCTTGGAACACTTCCAGCTCACAACTCTGTTGTTCAGGAAAAACACAAATCCAAATTACGATCTGTAGTCATCTTTGTCAGTTTGAAAGCTAGCATCGGTGTAACCCTTTACCACGAGCTCTTCCTCACCACCGTATACCAATATTTGATCCTTAGTCCTTCTCAAGTACTTTCGGATGTTCTTTATGGCTGTCCAATGACATTCACCTGGATCTGACTGATACCGGCTCATCATGCTCAAAGCATACGACACATCAGGATGAGTACATAACATCACATACATGATCGATCCAATTGCTGATGCATATGGAATCTTACTCATGCGTGTCCGTTCATCATATGAACTAGGACATTGGGATTTAGAGATCATAACCCCATGGGACATGGGCAAGTTACCTCTCTTAGAACCCTCCATGCTAAACCGCTTTAGCACCTTGTCAATGTATGTGCTCTGCTTAGGCCTAGAAGCCTTATAGATCTATCTCTATAGATCTTGATCCCTAGTATATAGGATACTTCACGTAAATCCTTAATAGATAAAGTCTTCCCTAGCCAACCTTTTACTGTCTGAAGAGTAGGGATGTCATTTCCCATCAATAGTATGTCATCCACATACAATATGAGAAATACAATTGTGCTCCCACTAATTCTTTTGTAAACACAAGGTTCATCTTCATTTTGACTAAAGCCAAACTTTTTAACTACTTCATCAAAACATAGATTCCAGTTCTTGAAGACCCACTTGCACCCTATGGGTTTTAACCCTTTGGGTGGATCCACCAAGGTCAATACCTTGTTGGTGTACATGGATTCCATCTCAGATCTTATGGCTTTGAGACATCTCTCAGAATCTGGTCCCTTAGTAGCTTCTAGATAGGAAGTTGGCTCATCTTCTATGCCCAATTCATCACTGTCTTGAGTCACAAGAAATCCAAATCTCTTAGGCTCAAGTCGTGTCCTACTAGACCTATGTGGTTCCTGTGTTACATTTGGAACTTGAAATTCCACAACAATTTGTGAGTCTTCATGTTCCTTATGTACCTCCTCAGGTTCTCTGCTTTCTTGTTGGTCTTGAACTTCTTCAAGCTCTACATTCCTCCCACTAATTCCTTTGGAAAGAAATTCCTTTTCAAGAAATACAACAGTCCTAGCAACAAATACTTTGTTGTCAGTTGGTGTGTAGAAGTAGTATCCCCGAGTTTCCTTGGGGTATCCAACAAAATAGCATTTTTTCAATTTGGGTCCAAGCTTTGTAGGAAATTGCTTCCTAACATAAGCTTCACATCCCCAAATCTTTAACATAGACAAATTGGGACAATTCCCATTACATATCTCATATGGTGTCTTTTGAACCAATTTGGAAGGTACATGGTTAAGTGTAAACGCTGTAGTTTCAAGAGCATATCCCCATAACGATATTGGAAGTTCGGCTAAACTCATCATTGATCGTACCATGTCTAATAATGTACGATTCCTTCTTTTTGACACACCATTATGTTGTGGTGTACCGGGTGGAGTCCATTGTGATACAATACCACTGTCTCTCAGAAGGTCCTCAAACTCTTGGCTTAAGTATTCGCCCTCTCGATCTGAACGGAGTGCTTTAATACTCTTACCAAGTTGCTTCTCTACTTCATTCATGAAAGTCTTGAACATTTCAAGAGTTTCTGACTTGTGTTTCATAATATATACATAGCCATACCTACTGAGGTCATTAGTGAAGGTAATTAAGTATTGATAGCCTCCTCTAGTATTTGATCTAAAAGGTCAACATACATTAGTATGTATGGGCCCTAGCATATCACTAACTCTCTCACTGTGTCCAGTGAAAGGAGTCTTGGTCATCTTCCCTAATAAACATGCCTCACATGTCTCCAATGATTCAAAATAAAAAGAGTCTAGATAACCATCCTTATGGAGTCTAGATATGCGCTTCTCGTTTATGTGCCCAAGACAACAATGCCATAAGAATGTTTTGTTTGAGTTGTCAAGTTTTAACCTTTTAGTATTTACGTTGTATATGCTAGTCTCAAGTTCTAACAAGTAGATACCATAAGACATAGGGGCATTGCCATAAAAAATCTCATCTTTAGAAATAGAAATAATTCCATTCTTAATGTGAAATTCAAATCCACTCTTGTCCATACAAGATACAGAAATAATATTTCTATTAAAGGCAGGTACATAATAGCAATTCTCTAATACTATTACAAGGCCCGTAGGCAAAGATAAACTAATAACTCCAACTACGGTGGCAACAACTCTTGCTCCATTAGCGACCCGCAGCTCGACTTGGCCCTTTTGTAAAGGCTTACTTCTTGTCAGATCATGCATATTAGAACATATGTGAGATCCACATCCGGTATCCAGTACCCAAGATGAAGAAGTATTTAAGTTTATCTCAATAACGTATATACCTAAAGTGAAGATCTCTATCCCCTTCTTCTTCTTCCTCAGTTCCTCCAGGTAGAGAGGACAGTTTCTTTTCCAATGTCCAGCCTGGTGATAATGGTGACAACTGCCTTCTTAGGAGATCCCACCTTTAGCTTTGAGCGTGGATGACTTTGGCTTCTTCCCGGCTTTAGAACCTTTCTTAGCCTTGCCTTTGCCTTTTGACTTTCCCTTTGCCTTGCTTATCATCATCACAGACTTGGGCTTATCTTTCTTCATCTGTGCTTCAGCTATCCTCAACATGCCCAACAATTCTGACAACGACTTGTCAAAATTTTTCATATTGTAGTTCATGACAAAATAATTATATGATTCAGGAAACAATTGTAGAATCACATCAGTGGTCAACTCTTTACCTAGGGGAAATCCCAGCTTGGATAGGCTTTCCACGTACCCAATTAAAGTGAGTATATGGGTTCCAATTGAGTCTCCCTCTTTCATCTTGCTCTTGAACAAAGCCTTTGAGACATCACATCTCTCCTATCTTTCTTGATGTTGATACATGTTCTTGAGATGTGTTACCATCTCCATGACATTCATGTTCTCATGCTGCTCTTGCAACTCATAGTTCATTGAGAACAACATTAGGCACTTGACATCCATGACATCATCAAGGTGCTTCTTGTAAGCATCCTTTTCAGCCTTGGGTGCATTTACGGTGGGTTCCGCTGGCTCTGGTGTTTCAAGGACATAGAGCTTACGCTCATGTATGAGAACAATTCTCAGCGTCCTAAAGCAGTTTTGAAAGTTAGTTCCGGTAAGTTTGTCCTTCTCAAGGACCGATCGCAATGAGAAAGTGTGAGTGTTGTTTTCCATTTGATTGCTACAAAAGAAAAATTTGCATTTAGTCCAAAACATTTTGACTTGTAAAGATTTGATAAATGAGATTAAATAGGCCTTTAATTAATTATGCTCCCACTATTTTATTCAAATTGATAGCCCTCACTATTAACTCGGAAGATTGCAACGTACAACCTTCTAGTGAGCCAAGATCCAAAATAATTTGATCAATGCCATGATGCATCTATGTGCCTCTAGGTACTTGATCCTATCAAGGTTCCCTAGTTAAGTCCAACCCATAAGCCAACACGATCAGTGTGCACCCTGCGGAGGTAGACCCACACACCCACCATCACACTTCCACGAGATAGATAGTGTACCACGCGGAGGCGTTCCCACACATAATCGATCAAGCTTTTCATGTGTGTTGCTTTATGGAAGGCAACTAAAACTTACTATTATTATTTGAGGGGTTTTATTAATACATATACATATCCAAACACCACATACTTATAGTACGTATCATATACTACTATAACCACAACCACAAATGATAGACATGCAATCACAAACACAAATACATCAGTTATGGCCATACTATTGTAATTCTTTGGAGCAACAAAGGATTACGGTCCACCTATGGTCTTATGCATCTCATGCAACACCTATGAATCAACCTGTAAGCATGTAATGATCAACATTACAATGAACAACTTCATGGATGCTTCATGAGGTTGGAACCTCAAGTTGCTTCTTGGAATTGGATCTTCTTGTTGATTCTCCATGGACGCTCCTTGGAGTTGGATCTTCAGGTTGCTTCTTGGAATTAAATATTCATGGTGCTTCTCCATGGACACTCCTTGGAGTTGGATCTTCAAGTGGCCTCCTTACATCAAGTTTACAAAGACTAAAACTAATCTTATCTCTATTACATCATATGAGTACAAATATAAAGATAAAGAATTAATTACACTTTGAAATAAAAGATGAGGCTCAGCATGCAAGCTGAATACTTTATACAAAGGATCCATATGCAACCATTATACATCCATAGCAATCACAAACAAACATATCGAAAAGATCGACATCCACATTCATTCACAACATTCACAAAAGGGGATACTAGGCCATAACCGTGCATGCATTCACCACATAAAATAGATTTTAAAGGCGACGTGTATGCTATCATAGGTATATCTACATATACATATATACATATTAAAATTGCAGTACTTTTAATGTGGGACATTCCCCCATTAAATAAATTTTTGACTCCCACGCAGACTATACGGGGTACACAGGGGCAACGCCCTTGTGTGGGGATCAGGGGTAGAGCCCCTGAAAGGTCTACGAAATTTTACTTCTGTGCACTTAGGAAACTTAATATTTTCCATAGTCGACCCCATCAAAAATGTCAAAAATAGAAGCCTGCGGCGTATGTGGAATTAGGTTTAGATTTACACATTAGCAATTTTAATTCACATCGTATGCAACATAAAAACAGTGTACATCAATTCGATCATATTGAAACGAATCCAAATACACCGTAGACCGACGTTGCTCTGATACCACTGTTGGGTTTTGTGGAGAAAATATGCGCGGAAGAAGCAACAAAATCCACGCAACCTGAAATAGGATCTCGTCGACAATAGCGTATTCGGAAGGAGTGTTTCCGGGATATACCTTATCACGGAGCAAGTCCAGCGATGTCCCGCTGCACAAAGGTGTGCAACAACGCTGGCCTACACGGACGAAACTTCTCTCCCATTCACTGTCGCAGGAAGATCTGGCGGCACTCCTTTCGTACGATGATGTACGCTGCTCGTAACGTGCATGTATGGTCGTTGATATCCTCCGAACGTAGGCATCTCAACGTCTGTGTCTCTACTTCGTCCGCACAGATGGACTGGAACTCCACGTCGCACTTCCTAAGCCGGCAGAAAGGAGTCGTGTCTGTGTGGCGGCGTGCTAGCGGCGTGTTGCTCTCCTTTCTCTCCTAAGGACGGTGACGGCTAGGGTTTATGTACGTGAGCGTAAACTGAAAAGCCTATCTCGATATCTTATATAGACATCGGTCGTAAACCTCCTTTAAATAGGATACAAAGGGAAGTAGGGTTTCCTAAACCCATCGGTAAATAGAAATGTTTTGTTAATTAAAATGCTCGTGAATTAATTAGAATATTCTAGAATTCATTAATTAACCAAATAATTGCATTAATTGATTAATTAATATCCGACTCTATGCAATCGCTTGGGATGGCTCTATGGGCATATATACCAAAACTCCTTGCCTCCTCTACACCTTATGGTAAAAATAAATGGGTGATGAATCTGGGGCCACCTCCCATATTTTTGGTAATTCTGCATTATTTTATGAACTTCATAAAACTTTTGTTGTTCCACATGTTACACTTGCTAATGGTTGTCAGACACCTATTTCTTGCATAGGGAGTATCTGCACTCCTAGAAAACTCTCTATTAATTTTGACCCAGACAATGTTGCTTTTTAGGATCTACGCATGAGGATGGGGATTGGTTTGGTCCATGAGGGACCAGACATGTTATACTACTTAGATACACTAAAGACTACTGCTCTGTTGACTAAATCTAAGATAGGCCTACAATGGCATTATTGAATGGGACATCCATCTCCTACCAAATTGAATTATTTAATTCCTGCTATTTTAGATTCTATTTTCATTGTGAAACTTGCCAGTTTGGCAAAAAAAATCATGCTAGTTTAAAAAAAACATGTATTGGTTCAAAACAACCATTGATATTGTGCATGCTGATGTTTGGGTCCATGTTCTATTTCATATACTTCTGGATTTTAGTACTTTATGAGCTTTATTTATGATTTTTCTAGAACTACATGATTGCTTTTATTAAAAGTTCAATATCACATGCTTGATATTATCACCTCCTTTTTTGCTGAGATCTGTACCCAGTTTGACAAACCTATTAAAGTTTTTCGCACCAATAATAGTTTGTGCAATTGTCAGTCAGCCAATTTTGTTGCAAGATGGTACTATTCATCAGAATTCATGTTCGTACATACCCCAACGAAATGGGGCTATAGAGCGTAAGAATTATCCACCTCCTAGAAGTTTCCCCAACCCTTCTTTTTCACTATAATGTACCCAAAACCTTTTGGTCTGAAGCTATCTTTATTGTATGTTAACTTATTAATTGCATGCCCTCTTCTATCCTTGGAAATCATGTGCCTTATCAAATTTTATACCATGACCCCCTTTTTGTTGTTCCTCCTTAGATTTTTTGAAGCACTTACTATGTCAAGAACCAACCTTCATCTTGGTTTGACTGAGCTTGACCCGCGGTCTACAAAATGTGTTGTCTTGGGTTACTCCCAGACTCAGAAAGGATATAAGTATTGTGGGGATCTCTCTTATTATTAGCACTTATGCCAACCACTAGGGAGAAATCTTAAACCTAATCCCCGATTATGAAACAAAACAATGGATTCTCAGCAAAGGCGATCAAAACAATATATGTAAATCATAGATAAATTTTTCCTTTATTATTCTCATAAAACCTTCTAAAACAATGTCACATCACAAACATTACATTCTGATATCACAAATCATATTCAACTCCATCAAAACTAGAATATTATGGCTCATGAGCAGTTTAGTTTACAATAGATATTTATACATGAATCAACAAACTTTGTATACTACCCATCCCAGGAAAGAGAGTGTACAAGGACAATCTAATCTATCTAGATTATTATATTTATATCTTCTTTGTCACAACCTCTCTTCTGGATAGCATTATACCTAAAACATTTGAAACAACCTCATGAGACTCATATAGAGCCCTAATGAGTGGATACCTCCCACTCAAGATAGGTACATGCATCACCATTAGTTTAAGTATAATGAAATCAAAAGAAACTTGTAGATATTGAAAAGTCTAGAAGATAGTTCTAGCTTAAGTCAAATCTGGTTTACAATGATGATCTAATCAAATAGATAAGGTAATCACTTAAACCAATTATAAATTTAGAACATCTTTTAGAACATGTCTATGAACAAATCAATAGATACTTCTTAGTTCAGATTAACAATCCTTTTGCATGAGTAACAAGTCAAGATCTAAGTATTATGAATCAATACATAACAATAACATTATCTTTGTGACACTCCAGAAGCAGAACATGAACACATGCTACAGTCCTGAAGTTGAAGTACACATAAGACATGTCTACCAAACAATACTTATCAAATAGCAAGCAATCTGAGTCATATTCAGAGTGGATATTTAAACCCTATCATTTACTACTTGTCAACAAGACAGATCAGAATATGGAACAGATAGTCTCTATAACAACATGATTACTTTCCACAACAAGAACATAATGAGCAATGGTAAATCATCAGCTACCAGTACAAGGAATGTAACAAACATTCAAATCATGTTCTACACGGCTTTTCATCTTTTATTCATTAGTCTTGAAACTACTTAGCTTGTACCTCACCAAGTAGAAGTTGCCACGCCTGATTCTCACGTCAAAGACTCACCATCACTATCTTAGGGTTTAGATGATCACCTTAAGATATTAACGATAGACCCTGGCCACCTCAGGTTTGCCTAAAGAGGCTCACGTCCTTATCTAAGGTACATGAGATAGGAACCAACAAAATAATATATCACATATCATGACATTTCTCATATTTTCATATTTCACATATTTCATTTCATCAAAGTATATTCCTCATGAACATAGACTTTCACAACAAGGATTTAGAGCCAGAACCACTCTAGATGACTCACTCCTAAATCCTGGTGGTCTAACCTTTAAGGTCTCAATCCACACTCCGAAAATCCTTCTCATAATTCATCGATTACTATAAGGAGATTTATTTTGTTTCCCCAGTGTGGTACTTGGGGGAAACTCACAGTGTTTAGGGCACCTAACTAGATGTTTAAAAATTCCACTTGTTATTAATCTTTTTTTCTCATCTTAAAAGAATTCAAAATATCATATATCATATGTGTGTATTCTCGCGTAGCTATGGTCTTAACAAAAAGATAATGATCAAAGAAAGAAGCACAACATGAAACATATATGAATCTTTCCATTTTTTACATCATATCATAGCAGTCATCATCAATGGCTTCAACCCAAGAAATAATATCATTGTGCAACATTTACCCTCATTAGGGTTTCCCAAATGTAGTCAGTGCATGTTAAATTCTATCTCAACATATTTCTTATCAGTTCATTCTATATCTTACTTCTCAACAAAATATTCATAGAGACATAGGAACTAGTAACAATAAAAGCATATCATTATCTTCTATCTTTCATCTTACTCAGAATAGATTTATCATACAACATATACTTATTCCATCCAATTTCAATAGATGCAAATAAATTTCATGTATAAACACTTAGTTCTCTTCTTTTATTTCACATTTTGCCCTTAGGGTTACTAATCAACACATGTTGAATATCATTTAAAGTCCATCAAAATAGTCCATCCTTAGAGTACAAGTATTCTATCAAAGAATCACAATCTAAGAATACATTCTTGTAAATCAATTCAAATGTGTGAACCTCATCTCTTAATTGAATTCAACTATAGTCATGTGCATTCCTTAATCCCTCATTTGAGATATTTATTCATTAGAATCATCTAGCTCATCATTTTAGGGTTAGAGTTAGGTTCTTAGATTCATAAACTAATTTTCATTTTCCTTTATTTTATATTCATTCATCTCAATTTCTTTCATTTCATGTTCATTACATTATTGGAACTAATCATTCTTAATCACTTGATATACAATGATCCTCTTCTCATTGACATTCATCAAAGTTCAACTCTAGTATATTTCAAACAATTTGGGTTAAACGACATGTAATTGAAAATAAAAGATTAAAGACTTCATCATAATAACTTCATTAGTTTCATATTTAACTTCCCATCGCCATTCAATAGATTTTTGTTCATATCGTTTCTTATATTTAGATAAGGGTACCTTGTAATTGCCTTCTAATGGCATTCCCATAATCAACAATGATCATTCCTTATTATACTATTCACTTTAGATAAAAAGAATGAATTAGGGTCACATATTCTTACACCATAATCTCTAATCATCCTTCACATTTTATTGTTATATAACTTGTATAAAAGGACCCACATTCATGTGAGGGTTTACTTATCATTTCATAAGACATACTAAAATAGGTTCATTGGGATTAGACATATTTGTAAGATTCATCATCTTCAATTGAAGTATTAATTCCTACACCATCATTTCATCATATTTACAACATTACATACAAGTTTTATCTTTACCACTCATATTAGTCTTAATACTAAACTTCTATGGTTTTCAAGAAATCATCCTTAGTTCAACACATCATAATAATGATATCATTTAGTAATCTCATCATGGTGCACACGGGTTCATTAGGTCTATTCACCCTTATGGAAACTCTAGTCTCCATTTCCACATATTTCATTCATCAACCATAAGTATACATTGATTAATTGACTCATTTGATTCAATCCTTCAAAACAAACCCTAAATAGGGAATATCACCACCTTATACTGATCCTTATGTACATATTATATTCAATTTCAACAAGATTCAACAATACACTTGTATAATTCATTCTAATACAATTCAAGTATGATTCTATGCACATTTAATCATTTCCCAAGCATATCTGGAATTGAGATGATTTTTAGGCAATGTTTACATGAAATAGAAAAGTCATCTATCCATAGACTTTTCCATTGAACGTCCATCAATATATCAGGAACTAAGCAAGTTCAATTCAATGAGAAATAATCAAAATCAGTAGAATTTGATTCCCTAATATCTTTCCAAATTAGTACCCAATCACATACAGATACAAGCAGGGTTTCTGATTATTTTAGACAGATAAAATTAGGCTTTTAACATGAATACAGAGCTTAAGAGGGAGAAAAGAACTGACCTAAGGTGGAAAGCACCTTAAAAATGTAGGTCAAACTCTGAATTTCTAGAAATCCAATCAGACTCTAGTAACTGAATCCATTTCTTCCTCCTCTCAACTCAAAAACCCTAGAAATGGAGATTAGGAGAGAAAGAGTGAGAAAATGGTGTGATTTGATGTGATTTTAGATCAAATCAGAGGAGGGATGGAATATTGGCATGTGAGAGAAGAATCACCATGAAATACTATGCAAAGAAGCTAAACTTACTTGATTTCATCATATCTTGGATAGTAAAACCCTAGGACAATAGCTCTACCATTTTCTCCTCTCCAAACCCTTGATCTCCTCTCTCTTTTGGATTTAGTTTCTATGGAATGGATCACAAACTATGAGAGCTCGTTGGGTGCTAGGTTGCTCATATAGATCGATTAAGGTGCTTACACTGTTTTATTTCAAAAAAAAACTTTCTATCATAAAACATGTTACTATAAATTGTCTACTGAATATGTCAAAACTCATCTAAAGATATAAAAATTTAGCATGTTGTGGGAAACATAATTTCATATCTTAATTAAAATTTTAGATCATTCAAAGTTACAAAATAACTTAGAATTAAATACCACACTACTGTATTGCAGTCTGCAACATAATCAGTCGAGTTTGTCCTGGGGAAAACTCAACCTCCACCCCTCTCTATAGTGATCAATAATCATCCAAAACTTATGAAAATTTAACAAGATGTATAAAATAGAGTTTCCCAACTACAGTGAAATATTATATCAATTGGATGTATCAATAAAAATATAAAATTCTACCATACTACTATATTTCAATTGATATACATGGTCAGCTGAGTTTATCCTGGGCAAACTTGATCGAAAAATAAGTCATAAAATTCTTCAAAAATTCTGATATTTTGCAAAAAATAATAATAATTTAGTTATACAAACTATATCCAAATTTCAACTAAATTAGAGTTGTATATAAAATATAAAAAATAGTACACTACTATACTTATCAAATCATGTATTCATATGACATCAAAACCCTAATTTTAGTCAAATAGGGTTTTCAATTCTCAAACCCTAGTTATGTGAAATAAAAGCACGATTAGTGTTTCTCATTAGTTTTAAAACATAATAATTAACTACCATCATTAATCAAACTTTAAACAATGATCAATCAATATAAGCATACAATCATCCAAGTAAACCCTAATTAGATGGTTGATTTGAAAATGGGTCGTTACAAGTATTATGATACCTCTACAAAGAAATGCTTTGTTAGTGTCAATGTGGTCTTCTTTGAGAATATGACATTCTACTCTATAGTAGGTTCTAATATGACATCTGATATGTTGATTGATACACCACTATTTGTGTCTATTGACACTAGCTTGCTTCCTACTACCATTGCACCTTCCCCACCTCTGAAAGTGTATCAACAAAGACCGAAAGTTACAAATCCCTCCATGGCCTCTCCTTCACCAATTTGTATAGACTTGTCGATAGATCCCCCTCCACCTTAGGTATTTTATGATTTAGATGTTCCTATTGGTCTACAAAAAGGGAACATGTCTTACACTTTGCATCCTATTGGAAATTTTTTTTCTACTTCTAACCTAGGCACGAACTTTGCCAATTTTACCTCTACTATATCTATTGTATCTATTCATAAGAATGCTACTCAGGCTTTACAACATCCTTCATGGCGCCATGATATGGATATTGAAATGCAGGCTCTTACTGGTAGGCATACGTGGTACTTGGTTGATGCACTTGCAAATTGCTCTCATGTTGGTTGTCACTGGATTTTTAATCTACTTGATTATTTTGAGACTTTCTCTCATGTTGCATGTCTAAATTTTGTTCTATTTCTTATCTATGTGGCTGTAAATTATGGTTGACCTCAGTTTCAATTAGATGTTAAAAATGCCTTTTCATATGGTGATCTGTACAAGAAGGCATACATGGGAAAACACGGGGGTTTTTGCTTGGGGGGTGTTCTAAAGTGTACAGGTTGCACAAAGATATCTATGGATCAAAATAGAGTCCACATGCCTACTTTCACAAATTGAGTAATATTCTTTAGAAATTCAAGTTCCACCGCTCTCATTCTGATCACTTAGTTTTTATTAAGAAAAATTCATCGAGCCTTGTAATTATGATTTCCCCTATTGATGATATAATCTTATCTAGGAGTGATCAAGCACGTATACATGCTACTAAAGAATACCTAGAAAAACATTTTGTCACCAATGATCTGGGAAAATTGAGATATTTTCTGGGGTACTGAAGTTTCCCACTAGGTATTTGTGTATCGCACACGAAATATGTCTTGGATCTTTTATTAGAAACATGAATGGTTGGAGAAAAACCTACTACTACTCCCTTATATCCTAATACCAACTGGGATGATGATACTTCTCCTCCATATCCATACAACCAACAATATTGTAGATTAGTTGGTAAACTTATATATCTAACTATTACAAGGGCCGCTATATCTTCTACAATTGGCTTAGTCAGTTGATATCTGGATAAACCCAGAAAATGCCACTGGGATGTTATGTGTCATATTTTAAAATATCTAATAAATTCTCCAGGAAAGGGCTTGTTCTATAGAAAACATGGGCATTATAAAATCATAGGATATTCTGATTCTGATTATACATGCAACACGATAGATTTTAAATCTACTTCTAGTTACTGTAGCTTTGTGGGAGGCAATCTTGTTACCTGGCACTACAAGAAAACACTATAGTTACCTGCTCTAGTGGTGAAGCGGAGTATAGAGCTATGGATTATACTACTTGTGAATGATTATAGGGTTGTGGACTTCTGAATGAGTATGACATTTCTGACCCCAAGCCTATTCCTATGTATTGTGACAATTAGGCTGCTACATTCATTTCCAGCAATCCAACATTTCATGAGTGCACCAAGTATATTGAGGTGGATTGCCATTTTGTCTGAGAATATGTCTTATATAGAAATATCTCTACTCCATATACTCACACTTCTGATGAAGTAGCAAATATCTTCCCAAAACTTCTTCCCAAGGACAGATTCACTACCATGATGGAGAAGTTGGGCATGATTGATATCTATGATCCAGCTTGAGGGGAAGTATTGGTATATATGCTTTGTTGCATTTTGTTGTGATATTTGTTTTGTTATGGGCTTTAGACTTGTCTTGCCTTTAGCTTTTCTTTTATCCTATGTTGCCTAGTTCTGTTTCCGACTTACTCTCTTATCCTATAAAAGAGAGAGCATTGTATTTGTTTTTCACACATTAAATAAAGATTTCTCATTATGTAGAAACCAATCTAAATTGTTAAAAATCAACACTCTTGTATTTAACATACCTTGCTCCTTGGACGACCTCGATAATACAACACACACCCAAATACTTATGGGGTAGCATTTGAGTTTATAAATTTAAGACTTGCACACAATGCTTACAAGTTTTTGGCACTATTTTCGAGGAGCATCGATGCTTTTGTTAGAGTAAGAAGTGCTGAATAATAAGTAAAACTAAATCACACCATCACATGTCATATCTGCCAACATTTTTCCCCATCATGATCATCATCATTATCATATTTTTGTATCTTCCATTTTCATTTTTTTACTTCACTCTCCTTGTTTACTTTTAAGACTGTATGAGGTGATCCAAAGGGATCTTGAACCTTCCACATTTCTAGACCTCAAAATTGAGCACAATGTTAGCAACATTTGAAAATCAATGAGGAGTGTACCTCAATCAGATTTGGAGGAATCACAACATCCATCACCTTTATCACCACCAACTTCACCCGAATATTCAACTCAACAAGAAGAACCAATCATGGAAGACAACTATCTCCTAAAAGACTTTTGTGTTCTATCTTCTATAGAGGACAATGGGTCTATCAATATCCCACAAATCGATGCAAATGATTTCTCTATCAGCCCCACCATTATACAGATGATACAATAGAATAGATTTTAAGGGACACCAATGGAGGATCTAAACCTCCACATTGCTAAATTTCTATGGTATCTCACCACTTTCAAGATAAAGGGCTTTCCTACTAATGGGATTCACCTTCTTCTTTTCCCATTATCTTTGAGAGATAGAGCCAAGGTGTGGCTCTATTCTTTGCCAAGAAACTCCATAAACAGTTGGGAGAAATTCCTAAAAGTTCTCTTAGCCAAATATTTTTCACCAAGCAAGACTACATGGTTGAGGATTCGGCTCATCATTTTTCTCAAAGGGATGGGGAGATCTTGTATGACACATGTGAAAGGTTCAAAGACCTTCAATGTCTTTTCCTGCACCATGGTTTAAGTAAATGGATTCTATTGCAAACTTTCTATAATGACTTATTGTACAATACAAAGATGTCTATTGATGTTGTTCTAAATGATGCTTTAATGAAAAAATTATACATGAAGGCTTATGCCATTATTTAAGACATGGCAATTAATCATTTCTAATGGAGATTTGATAGGAAAAACTAGTCTTCTTCCTCAATCTCTATTTTTGTAAAGTTAGCTGGGAAATGCATGGTTGATGTCTTGGACTTAATTACAGAAAAGTTGGATGCTTTATCTCACAAGTTTGAGAAACTAACCACTCAACCCGTTCAATCCACTGAAGTAATTTGTGATGCATGTGGAGCAGTGGTACATACTTCTTCTTCATATTTTGCCACACCATCACAATTTGAAGAGACAATGGAGCAATATAATTGTTATATCCTCAATTTTAGTGAAATTGAATAATACAAATTTAAAGCATGATTTGATAAATACTTTTTCCAATTATATTATTGATAGAATTAACAAGTGAATTCTTGAATTATTGATCAAATAATAATCTTTACAGCATGCATTTGACCCATGGCCTAAGTAAGACCCAAGCAATTGGTTTCTTTGCAAATAAGTCCTCATGGCACTAAATGAAAGGAATTAATACATGAATAATAATAATGGCTTTTTGACATGATAAATGAAATATAAGATAATTGTCAAGTATTGAAAAGAAATGAGGTACGTGGTGTTTTGGATAATTAAAAGAGCAATTATCTAGCCAGTTTGGCAACACATGTTTTGAGACATCAATTAGTAATATTTTTGAACTACATTTTAGTATAATAATAAAAGGAAGAGGGTTCTAGAAATTGGGAGGAAAAAGGGCTTTCCATATAGTAAGGCTAATTGTTTTAAATAAATGTTTAAAAGGAGAAAGTTTTGTTTATGAAAGAGAATTTTCAATAAATCCCAAAGACTAAATATAAGTTGGAAATGTATTTGATAGTTGTTCCTTTTTCATCAAATATTGCCAAATCCAAGTTGATGGGAGGATGGGAGTTTCCTCCTCAAAATATTAGATCTTGCAACAAAAACTTAAGAGTTGTTAGATAGAAAAAGGATGTTCCTTGAGATAATGGTAATTTTGTTAATAAATTGATAAAAGAACAAATTTTGTTTATACCAATTACTAAATGTAATTGGGAAAGGGCATAATTGAGTTTTTGTGGAATAAAGATAATAAATTGGAAGAATATATCAAACAATGAAATAGATGAATAATCAAGAATTCATGGTTAATTTATCCAATAAAGTTTCATACATTGATGTGCTTTTCATATAGGTTTTTTTTTCCTAAATAGAAACAACAATGTAGTAGTATTTTTTTAAGATCTGTTAGAATAAAAGCCAAGGAGTTTTCATATAAGGAAATAAGAATATACTTAATTACTGCCTAACTATGTACAAACTGGAAACCAACTCATATCTATAAATGGAGAAGTTGTTAATATTTCTCCCTTGAAATCAAGGATTACTAAATCCAAGTTTGAATGAGGAAGAGGGGTTTTCCTATCTGTTTAGATGGAATGAAACTATGACTTTCCTTTAGAAAAGAAGAGGAAATAATATATAGTCTATACTTGTCTTTCTCATACAAAAAATGTATGGAACAAGACCTACCAACCTATTGTTCTCCCCTACCTAGTGCCTATAAAAGGCTGAAGACCTCCTCCATGTGATGGGAAGAAGTACCCGCAACCCCATGACAGTTGAGTCCCCGCAAACAACTACCTTCCTCCCTACATTTCTTGAACGACATGATGGGTGGATCCAGGAAGCCTCCCCACTGAGTCCCGATGTTGACACACAACCTTTGATCTCTGGAGGGAGTAGAAGATCTATGGGAAGGTCTAAGGAATTGTCCATCCCTAAAGTGCAACAAAGGTACAATTTCATGGGCTCTTAGTTTGGTTTCTTGCCATGTATGTCATAGGAGATCCCAATCGTCGTCCTCTTCAACCATGGCCTCCCCGACCACTCCAAGTAACCCTCAAGGGTTAGTGGAGCTCACAGAGGTGTTGGGATGTACACCCGACACTCTAACGCCTAGAATATAGAGTCTATACTCTGATGAACTTGTCCAGGCGTGCGATTAGGCTGTCGTGGGGAAGACAATAGTCAGGGGGAGTTGATTACTGACCCTACTCCCAAGCGTGTGGGCTCCCTGCTCACAACACCCCAGGGCACTACGATCATATGGGCCTCTTATAAAGGTCTGCTCACATGGATCCTAGTGATGATGTGGCTCTAGACTATTGGTTCGGAGTCGGCCACATGGGAAATAAGAAAAGGGTGTGGATATGCTAATGTGGCGCTCTGTGTTTGGTCAGTTAATGACAATCTTTCAATAATTATATTAACTAATTGGTAACTTGAAAAAATTGTGAAAATATATATCAAAATGATCAGAATTGCAAGCGGAACATGAATATAATACGTGTGAGACCTAGTTCTAATCACAATTCCAAAAAGTACCATGAATACATGTTTAGGAAGTGATTAGTACATTAAAACCCTAGATTTGGGTATTCAAATGTAGGAAACATTAAAGCCTTTCTTTTATGTTGTTATCTATTTTGGTAGAGTATAGTGATAATCAAGATGATAATGGTAATGATGGAAAGATCATTAGGGTTTCTAAAGTGGATAATTAGTTGTATGTGTTAAGGTGGTGTTTATATCATAAAAACTCTAGATTTGTATCTTGATGTAGTTGACTACATTAAATGCTCGTAATTCATGTTAGAGTCAGATATTAATGAATAATATGATATTCCAAGATGACCATGATAATCATGATCATAATTAGGGTTTCTAAATTGAATTATCATGCATATGAAGAATTCAAGTTAAAGGTCACATCTTGCTATGTTGTGAATGAAACCATTCAAATCTAAGTTATCATCATGAAAGGATATGTTGGATATAATAATTAGGGTTTTGAAGCATGACTAAAAACTAGCTCAATAACATAGAAACCTAAACCCTAAATTAGGAACCGAGTAGGGTTTTCTATATAAAATGTGATGGTGACACTTTAAGATTTACATACATGCAGAATAAATGATTGGATTCCTCTTTGCTTGCTTGATTGGATAATATACTTGAAGTATAATTGTATAATCTACATGTCTCACCATCAAGGTACATGGTTTATGCTTATGACTACACCATTAGTTTGTCGAGTGTTTCTTGAAGATTGAACAACTAAATTGTTGGATGTTTATTTACATTCTATTCAATTATAACACCACTATGTGCATCACATAAAGAAAGATTATATGAAGAAAATTACATTTCTTATCTGTAAGTAATTGAGTGTTATATGTGGTTATGTACTTGAACACTTTTGCATGCACTCCACATACACAATATATTTCAATATGTGGATCCATGCTTTTATTTCACATTGTTTTAGGTACATGCTAGATATGATGGACATATGAACTTACTTGAAGACATTATAGTTAATTTTGTAAGGAGGATTAGCTAGATACTTCTTCTCATGTGTAAAATTGTGATGAAGGAAAGTTTTATAAGTTCTAGAGGAACATCTTGTAAATAATATATTTGAAATAATCAAAATTATTTATTGTTATTTATTATTTGCTAAATATGGATCCTTAGGATAAGTTTAGGTAATGGCTATCATATTTTTAGATTTTTTTAATTGGGGGTTGATGATAAGTGAGGTTGTTACACTTGGTATCAGAGCCCCATAATTTTCAAATAATATTTAATTGTTTATAATTTCAAGTAATCTATAGAAATATGAGGGAATTAAGAGGGCATTTTCTAAAGACGACGGCGTCTAGAAGGGACCATAACCCGGGGGCTGGAAAAACTTTCCTCTGTACCACTAGTTGGCTTATGAGGACTCCCGTGCCCGTGCATCTTGCCTAGACAAAGTCAAAAGATTTATCCCAAAGTAAAATACCTTTAGGTTTTCTTCTCATCTTGATTCACCCACTCCTCATCCTTTTACTTAATAAACCCTAAAAGGAACTTTCTTCCTCATTTGAAGTTATGGTTTTTGGGGAGAAGTAGGATCAAGGCATCCTCCACCAATTAATGTACATGTAATTTGGAAATAATAATGTAAATGTAATATAGAAATAATAATGTACATGTAATGGGAAATTAATAATGTACATGTAATATGGAAATAATAATGTACATGTAATGTGGAAAAAATAATGTGCATGTAATGTGGAAATACCGATAAAGTAAAGAAAAAATGTTTTATGGGTTTTTCCTTATGAGGGAAACCCTAGAGGGAACTAGGTTTGGTTTGGGAAAAACCCTAGTGGGTCAAGGGACATAGAAACCCCAAGGGGCAAAGTGTAGTCCCTAACCCGCATACTAAACCCTAATCCTGGGAAATGGGAGTAGTGTGGTTAATAGAGTAACCCTAACCATATGAACCCCAATTAGAGTGAAAAGGAATAAGAACATATAAATGAGTTAAGTGACCCAGTCTTCCATTCATATGTGCATGTGGAACAAGGAATTAATGAGAAAAGTTTTAAGAAACATAAGAAACCTATGAATAATGAATTTATGAATGTAACATGCTCAAACCCTATATCAATATCTTGAGAGTTAAAGGGAATGGGGTGAATAAAGTCATCATGGAGATGACTGGTGATCAGGCTTACAAAGGAAAGCCTATGCATGGTTACATAATCACCTCGAGTCAAGAGAGGAAGTCTTATGCATGTAATGTCCACTGTAGGGACCAAACCCTTAAAGAGGGTTTCCCATAAAGAGGCTCCCCTAAAGAAAGGGAACTCCATTGAGAAAAGAGGAGTAAGGGTGTCGAGGTTAAACAAGAAATGCTTATTTAGGCTGCACAAAAAGATGATAATATGGAACTTTTAGTGTAAGAAGAAACCAGAGATATAAATAGGTTTACATGACCCAACCACCCATGCATGGATGTGGAGAAATTCGTGCATGATGCAGGTGAAAGGTTTTGAACACACATGAGAGACTTAAGTAACCAATGGTTATACCGAAAAAATAAGGGAAGATAGAAATATAACTTGCTCATCGCCCTAATGGTATCTCTAGAGGAATGGATGGATACCCCCAGTAAGTTGGTATGCTGCCCTCAATGAGTGAGTATGCAATTAAAATCACCCCTGATGCGTGGGTATGAAATAAAAACTATCCCCAATGAGTGGGTATGTTATTCAGATTACCTCCAGAGAATGGGTATGCTACCCCTAGTGAGTGGGTATGCCATTGAAATATTCCCAATGAGTGAGTATAATGTTGTGAATACCCCCAGTGACTGGGTATGGATGGAAATCACCCCCAAAGAGTGGATATATAATTGAAATACTCTGAGAGAGTGAGTATGAATACCTTCTGGCAAGTGGGTATACCACAAAGATTGAGTAAGTATGGATTGAGAAGTTATAATATAAAATCGATGTTCAATGCATTATGGTTACATAAAAATATAAATTTCCAATTTTAGGGTTGGTGTCCCAACCTGGGGTGGGTCAACCCAAGAGTGGGAAAAATTACCTATAGAGGAGGCAAAACCCTAAGACCTTGGGTTTAGGTTGTGGGTAGAGGGCCTAACCTCCTTCTATGAGTCAAGAAGGTACCCTAGGTTAGGACCTTCCCTATAAGGGTGAGATGATAAATCAATTTAAAAATTGAGGTAACCTTAAATGTCACTTAAAGTTTAAAGAACTAAAAAATAAAATATGAAAGCACATATATTGAGTATGATTCTTTGAACCCAAGTATTCCATCACTGAGGAACATGAGAAAAAGTCACTATGGAAGTGGCTGATAGTATAACACCAAGCCCCGAATGGAAAGTCACCATGAGTCCAATGAGGGGACATAAAATGAATAACGAGCATCATATTTGATGGAGGAAATCTGGTTTAAGGAATTACATATGAAAATAGTGTTCTCTCAATAAACCATTAGGAGGAGCAGAACCCTAAGTCAATACTAAGGTCAAGTAGGGAGTATTAAAGGTACATGTAACCAATGGGATTAGGTGTGGCACACCACCAGATTAAGCGAGATTACTCAAAATGGAACACATGATTGATCGCTAATTAATCACACATACAGAAAAGAGGGTAAATTTAAACCGATCAAACATCACAAACCTGGTCAGGGATAATTAAATATAAGTCCAGCTACCTGTATAACAAGATATACCATATCAGACATCTACATGTATGCCCAATGGTTGAGGCCACAACATGTATACAAAAGTGATGATTCCACATATACAAGCAATATACAAACATCAACTTATTACCAAAAACTCAAGTAGATATACCTATAATCTACAAAAAAAAACCCCTACCCGGACCTAAGAGTATAGGTATGACTCTAGGACACTACTAACTACTAGACAACATTCTGCCCCTATTGCTCTTTGAGCTACTGTTTCTCACCTCCACAAACTTAACAACATCACTGACGATCACCTAGAAAGATGTGTTGACCTACAAGGTGACTCATGTCCTAGCGAGAGATAAACTTATTATTTCTAAAAATTTGATTTCTCCTACCACATTATTAACAACTAAACATTATAAGAAACAAGCAAGGGTTATCAACCAATGTGAATCGTGCTTAACCCTAAACAAATATGCTACACGACTATATTTTGTCTTTTGTTAAGCCCTGGGGAGTTTTAGGTACACCACTCAAACTTCCAACTGACCACTGCTAAGTCAAAATCAGTTCCGTACAAGATCTAGGGGAGCTGGAATCCTAAGATCTCATCCACCCATGGTTAGTATGAGTTAGCCACAATTATGTATAAGGTCAAGCTACATACAACCTAGTCTACCCTTGGTATATAGGTCACAACACTAGTAACCAGGGTATACAACCCTATCATATGAGGTACAACCATAGTTGTCCTCAATCACATGTCATATACATATATCCGAGATACGACCACAGTTGTTCTCCTATTGAGGTATGACCGCAATCATCTTCAAAATCTTGGATCAAGATTTCAAGGACACACAATCTCTTACACTTGCATATACTCAATAGTATACAACTTCAGGATTCCATTTAGGAATACTTTTTTGCCCAACCAGTAAATGTTGGAACTGGAATGGTTCTACAGAACATGGAGCTACATAATTAGGGTTTTACTTGATTAGTTAATACCAATTGGGTATATTTTAACTACATTAATCTGTTGGCTAAATTGGACATTATTATAATCCTTTTTTTTATGATGACAAACATTTCTTTCGTGTGGTTTTAACTTGCTATTTTAATGTTTCAGGGATAAGCATATAAGGTGTTGGATAGCGAAGACTTGGAAGATTAATTTGCTAAAATTGCTTTATTTTCATGATTGTAATCAATGTAAAAAATTGTACAAGTTTATAATGTACAAGTACTTAGATATCATGTAAAATCAAACATTTAGATCTTCCCTATCCACTCACAAAACTTAGATAGGTCATCACCCAAGATAGCATCACAATTTCACATTGATACCCACACTTAGCACATGAGTTAAAGTTTTGAAACAGAGTTGGTCTCAGTCAACAAACTTCTTGACCGAGATACTCTCGGTCGAACATATTCTCAACCGAGATACTCTCGGTTGAACATCTTCTCGACCAAGAAACTCCCAAGTCTAAAGAATGAACATCTTTGCATAACCTGCTAAAAGCACTCACAGAGAAAGGCTCGGTCGAACTTTACTTCGACCGAGACAGTGTCTCGAGCAGGTTCTATAGTCGTTAGACCTAGTTACATAACTATTAGAGTTAGTGGAAAAAGTAGTTGGGAGTTGAGTTGAACGTTGCTCTAGACTCACCCTTGGTCGACAATTTCATCGAACGAGAGACACTCAGTTGACAAACTTCTCAACTGAGAAGGTGTTTGTCTACACTTTTCAGAAGTAATTAACTAGCAATTACTAATGCAATTAGTGGTTACCTAACAGCTAGTTAAGCACTAAGAACCCCCTAGAAAGTATCTAGAACGTCCCTAAGTACTAGTAGGCCATTCCTATAAATAGGACATGCCTTAGGACACCTAAACTCACTTGAATACACAACTTGCATATACAATTCACTTGAGATCACATTGTTGCAAGCCATTAGCAAAGCTTTCACTTGCAAAACATTTCTACAAGCTGTGAATTCGTGTCCTATAAGCTAATATCTCCTATCCACTATACATCCACGTCCATCCACTTTGGTTAGGAGATCAAACGCTTGATATAGGATCAAAGTGATGTACTCTATTGGTAACATTGTTTCCTTCTTCCAATATTGTTCATTTTATTATGTGTTGTTCTCCTTTGCTACTCCTAGGTTGGAGGCTACGGAAAGGAGGTTGTTGTAGCTTCTTCAGGTGGTGAAGGTAGCTCGGCGGACTTAGGATTACTTCACGAAGGCTATCTTAACAAGAAGCTACTTCAAGAGGAAGGCTACTTCAAGGGGGAGCTTGGAGTTACTTCAAGGAAGGATACTTCAAGGTTGGTGAGACTACTTCTAGGTGAAGGCTATCCTAAGGGTGAACGTATTTGTATCTTATGTAACATCCTTGCAAGGTAATAAAATACAAGTGCTTTCAAAATCCCAATTGGAAACAATTGGGTAGTCGACTGACTCCCTTAGTATTTGCTAAGGGTGGAACCACTCTAAACGCCGTGTCTCCTTCTCAAAAATTGAATTGTGGTTGCTTGGTTGAATTAATTTTAAAATCATTATAAAACCCTATTCACCCCCCCCTGCCCTCTAGTGTTTTTCAATTGGTATCAGAGCAGGCTTCAAGGAACTTTAACAAAGTCTTGAAGAAAATGGGTGATGGGGTACTCAACAACCTCAACTTGGAAGGAACACTCGTAGCTCGACCTCCACCATTTGATGGCACCAACTACACCTATTGGAAGAGGAGGATGCAATTCTACTTTCAAGGGATAGGATGGGATCTATGAGAATGGTCTCAAATGCCTACACTCTTCCTCAAACAGAGTATGCTACATGGGATGCTAATACGGTAAAGCTAGCCCAATTGAATGCAAAGGCTGTAAGTATTCTTTATTGTTCAATTTCCGTAGGTGAGTTCAATAGAATATCAAATTGTGAAACTTCATATGAAATATGGCACCGACTTTCTATTACTTATGAAGGAACTGTTCAAGTAAAGAATTCTAAAATTGGTATGCTTAAACAAAAGTTTGAATAGTTTCGTATGGAACCATATGAGTCTATTAGTGAAATGTATGCAAAGTTTTCTTCTATTATTAATGGTTTGAATTCTTTAGGTAAAACAATTAGTGAAAAGGATCAAGTGTCAAAAATTATTAGATCTCTTCCTCCCAAGTACAAGCCTAAAGTGACGACAATTGAAGAATCCAATGATCTCACCAGGCTAAGGATGGAACAACTCATTGGCAACTTAGAAGCACATGAGGCGACCTTGGAGGAGGAAGAAAGATGAGAACGTGAACTTCAATAAGGGAGAAAGAAGGGCATTGCATTCAAAGCATCAACCAAGATTAGTCATGACACAAGTGAAGATGATAGTGTAGAATAAACTCTCATTGTAAACGGTAAGAAGTATAGAAGTTTTAAAACTAACACAACTTCTAGTGTTTCTTCTTCCAGGTGCTTTGAATGTGGTAAAAAGGGACACTTAAAAGGTGATTGTCCAAAACTTAAGAAGGGGGAGAAATCATCTCACAACAAGAAAGAAAGAGCATATAAATTAGCATGGGATGATTCAAGTGATGATTGTGAAGATGGAGAAAATGAAGTAGAGTGCCTTATTGCTACAACTAATGAAGAACAAGAAGAGGTAAGCCTTTTTTATTTGCCAAAAGAAGATCTAATTGCTAGTCTTCAAGATACACATGAGAAATATGTTTATTGCAAAAAGAAACTAAAGAAGGCTACTAAAACTAATGAGGATTTGTATGCTAAATTAAATAATCTTTCTTTTGAAAAGGATAGTATTGTTTTTGAAAAAATGAAGTTGCTTACTTTAGAAACAAATCATGATCTTCTTTCTCAAGAAAAGGTTGATTTGCTTGCAAAAATGCATAATTTTCAGACTCAACCTATCCTATGTAATCATCTAGATTATGATGCTACTGTTAAGGAAAGAGATGATTTATCATCGAATCTAGATCAAGAAAAGTTAGATATCAAAAAGAAAATGGATGAGATTTCCATATTACAAAGAGAAATTAGTAGCTTGAGAAACAATGATATTCTTGATAAAATTCTACAAGATTCTTATGGTCAAATTGGAAGAAGGGGACTAGGTTATAAGCCCAAAGGTAAATCTTTTAAAAAACCTAGAATGAGAAGGAAACAAGTGCCCAAGACTAAAGTTAAGTATGTGCCTAAAGACAATCCAGCTAAGAAGAGAAATGAAATTGATTCTATATGTTGTCATTACTGTTTACATCTTGGACATTATTCATTCTCTTGCTCATACAAGAAAAAGGATTTTGATCTAGTTTGGGTTCCTAAAACTTAGAGATTTTAATTTGATTAGTTGAGATTTGACCTAAAATGTTACTTTAATATTCAAATGTATTATCTCAACAAAACTGAGCCTTAACTTTCATATTCTTGCAAAATTATATTACTTTATGTTTTGCTTGCAAATAATTACTAAAATACAATACAGAAACACACTCGGTCGAGAAAATATTTGACCGAGACACTGTCGGTCGAGAATTACTCGACCGAGCAGGTTACTATTTTAAGCTTGCAAAAATCTGAGAAAACATGTACAAATAGCAGAATACTCAGTCAAGAAACTCTTCAACCGAGATAAATTTGATCGAAGAAAAGTTTGACCGAATCAAGTTATGTTGAACCTGTTTGATTGATTCAGTTTGCTATCAATATACCTAACTTATATTATAGTAGTTCAGCTCATTGCATATATAGATGATGATATAAAATTATAAATGTCATTATTGCATTAAGGAAAATCTCTATAACACATATGCATCTTGGCATATTATGATTATTTTGTGCTTAGCTTATGGAAAAGGATATCATCTTTATGTTGCATGAATATTTTCACTATGAACTTCAAGTTTTATGCTTTGCATATAAAATATTCTATGAAGAAAAAGGCAAGAAAGATTATTTGATCTTGCTTAGAACAAGAATATTAATGTTTTATAAAATTGTTTGTTCTAAGAGAAAAAATGTTACAAGTCATATAAATTTGCTTCAAGTCATAAATTACTATCAGAATCAAATATGTTTTTAAGGTACAAATTTTTCGATACATAAAGGCTTTCAAATAGATTATTGTGAATGCTTAAATTGGAAATCTATAGAAATTGCCTCTTGGTCAAAATCAAAGCTTGACCAAGGGGCACCAAGGTTGAAGTCAAGGTCGACCTAAAATAAGCTTGACAAAATGCTTAATTGTAAATCATTTCCTTGCACTTAATCTTAGTATATTGAAAACAAGATTTCAGTGCATAACTCTCATACAAGGTTAACTTATTATCTAATGCTTATTGTGACCTTATAATCCTTAAATTATCTTGATTATAAGATTAAGGGGGAGCTCACAAAAACTATCTTGATTATAAGATTACGAAGGAGTTCACAAAATTTTGGTAACATCATAAAGAAAATTTGAAACTAGTTATGACCTTAGTATCTTTAAAGTAATCTTGGAGCCTACAATATTTATGAATATAATGGAACTCTCTAAACAAATTGGGGCTTAACATCTAGTGCATTTGGTTAGAGATACATTCATTGATTCTACTATAAGCTTAAAAGAACCTCATATCATTTCAGGGCTTAACATCCCTTGTAAATGGTTGAGAAACTATTAAATATACTCATGAGCTTAAAGGCTTCTCATGTCATTTTCAGGGCTTAACATCCCTTGTAAAATGAATGAGAAATAAAAACACATATGCCATGAATCTAAAAGGATCTCATGTCATTTCAAGGCTTAACATCCTTTGCAAATGATTGAGAAATAAATTGTGGCTAAATTTTGTTGGTATGTATGCCCTGAGAGCCAATCATGGGATGATTGGTGGGATAAATTAAGATTGATTTGATAAACATCAAAGGAAAGCTTCCAATTCTTTCTGGTTCAGTCATATGAGGTAGTGATAGAACAAATTGAATGTCTAGAGAATGACAGTACTCAATGACGTATGCTTTCAGGTTAAGGACCTGAACGATGAGATCATACAGATGCTAAGAGTTTGTACATTCTTGTTATGTCCCTAGTCGGATGTCATTGTGGAAGGTAGATAGACAACAATGACACATAAGACTAGATTATGGTGTTGGTTGATGATAGAATCTCATTAGTCATGATATAGAGATATCAAACCAAACACATAGGTACTTGTTAGAGAACAAGTGTACCGGACAGACCCACTGTGAGTTTGACACATGGAACCATGACATGGGAGTCACAGTTAGTACTCACAGTGATGGTGGTGAGTGTGATTCTTTGACCTGAAATCACTACACTCAACACATGTCGTTGGGCACACTTTGACATCATCAAACACAGTCCTGAAACATGGGTTGTTATAAAGGTGATGATTGGGTGGCTTTGACACATGGGGTTTTTGAGGGGTGAGTGGTAGATATGGGATTTGTCCCTCCTGAGGGAGTTTCATATCCAAGGCCACTTGATGAGTAGGATTGAGATAGGCGTGCACACGCATGTGTGAATCAGTATGTGATATTGATGTCATACATATGTCGTTCAATCTACTCTGAGATCAAGAAAGTGAATGAACGTTGACAGGATGACTGCTCCATGCCTCGAGTTCATTCGGGATACCAGTGACAAAGGAATTATACATTCACTGTAACACCATTCACGTATTGTAGGATGAAAGTTGTTCTCCAACTTTCTACTTTCACTTGGGTAGCAATCATGTGTGACTAGGCACCGCTCTTTGCTTGTCAAGTCATAAATGTTATGGACTCTCACTGCCAACGTGAAAAGGACCTGCAGGGTCACACACATAGGATTTAACCTAGAAGAGGAGTTTTGTCCACAAGCAACATTTAGATTGATTACTAAAGGAGTTTAGTAGTTCAATTAAACATTCAATCAGTCGATGGCTCAATATCATATGGTTCAAGGTGTTGGATGCATTGATTGAAGTATCGGATTGATTGAAATCACAATTGACTGATTTTGCCCAACATGTGCTCCCAACCGATCGGCTCAAGTGTTGAACCGGTCGGCTGAGGTTGCTGAACCGGTCGGATGGAGTGTCCAACCGATCGGCTCATGACCAGGTTGAAACGACCGGTTCAAGGGTTGAACCGATCGGCTCAACTGGTGCAACCGACCAGTTGGGAAAGTCATGTAGGCAAGAATTTTCCTTTGGTTTCAAATTGCCCAATTCGATTGGGAATAATATTGGTATTCAATACCAATTGGGAAAGAAATAAGGAAAGTCTTTTTGAGCCGGATTAGGACCATGAACCGATCGGTTCAGGGCACCAACCGATTAGTTGGAGTGCCCCAAACGGTCGGCTCAGGTCCAACCGATCGGCTCAATGGCCGAACCGATCGGTTCATCTATGAACCGATCATTTCAGGTTGCGAACCGATTGCTTTTTGTGGAAAATCTCGAACCCTTCTACTCCTGCGTTTAGTCCCGTATTGCCCGGGATAGAGAACCATGTCCCATGACCCTCCTATATATATAGGGGTAGTGGGGGCTTCTCAAAGTACAACTCAGTGCAACCAGTTGCTCTGCAAAGTTGTGGTTCTCTCTAGTTTTGGTAACCGAGAGAGAGCCCGAGCAAGGGCTTCCCGCAAAAGGGAGGTGCAGTAAGGGAAGGACAACTGCAGTTGCAACTGGAGGCAGGAGAGTGTGTTGGCGACTAGTACGTCAACAGGAGGGTGCGACTCCTTCCACTTCCTTGTGGGACAAGGAGTGTGGAGTTCTAGGTGGTCCGTGTGGACTACTACAGAGGTGGGAGGACACTGCCGCTCAGGAGGACAACTGTCATCCGACAGTCCGGTAGGAGGAGTCGTCAGTCCCGGTGCGACCAGGAGCTGCACAGACGCCGTCCAAGACCGGAGTTGAAGATCGCACATAGCGTGAAGTATTGTCGCCGAGCAAGCCTCGGGACAAGGTATGATTCCACAAACCATCCTTTCCTATTATATAGACGTTAACGCGTTTCCTCGTGCTGGGTTTTGGGGAGAAAATTTTTGTTTCCGCTGCCTTCTCTGCCTCCCCTAAAACTCAACAAATTTGACATAAGTGATTTTCTTTGAGTATCAAATTATCAAATTAAGGGGGAGAAATAAAAGTCATAATTAACATTTAGCTTGGTTATCTTTTTGAAATGACAAAGGGGGAGAAACAATATAACTCAAATGAAAAGAGTTTCATAATCTCTTGATTTTAAAAATGATATCGTTTGAATAAGAGAATACATGAAAAGGAAATGCAAAGGAAATTTCTGGTATGAAACTCATATGATTTACATTACTTTGACTTATATTGGAAATGTTTGCCATCTTCAAAAGGGGGAGATTGTTGGCTAAATTGAACATTATTATAATCCCTTTGTTTTGATGAGGACAAACATTTCATTCTTGTGGTTTTAACTTACTATTTTAGTGTTTCAGGGATAAGCATATAAGGTGGTGGATAGCGAAGACATCGAAGATTAATTTGTTAAAATTGCTTTATTTTCATGATTGTAATCAATGTAAAAATGTGTACAAGTTTATAATGTACAAGTACTTAGATATCATGTAAAATCAAGCGTTTAGATCTTCCCTATCCACTCACAACACTTAGATAGGCCATCCCCCAAGATAGCATCACAATTGCAAATTGATACACACTTAGCACATGAGTTAAAGTTTTGAAACAGAGTTGGTCTCGGTCGACAAACTTCTCGACCAAGATACTCTCGGTCGAACATCTTCTTGACCAAGAAACTTCCAAGTCTAAAGAATGAACATCTTTGCATAACCTGCTAAAAGCACTCACAGAGAAAGGCTCGGTCGAACTTTACATCGACTGAGATAGTGTCTCGAGCATGTTCTATAGCTGTTAGACCTAGTTACATAACTGTTAGAGTTAGTAGAAAAAGTAATTGGGAGTTGAGTTGAACATTGCTCCAGACTCACCCTCGGTCGACAATTTCCTCGACCGAGAGACACTCGGTCGACAAAGTTCTCGACCGAGAAGGTGTCTGTCTGCACTTTTCATAAGTAATTAACTAGTCTTTACTAATGCAATTAGGGGATACCTAATGGCTAGTTAAGCACTAAGAACCCCCTAGAAAGTGTCTAGAACGTCCCTAAGTACTAGTAGGCCATTCCTATAAATAGGACATGCCTTAGGACCTAAACTCACTTGAATACACAACTTGCATATACAATTTACTTGAGATCACATTGTTGCAAGCCATTAGCAAAGCTTTCACTTGCAAAACATTTCTCCAAGCTGTGAATTTGTGTCCTATAGGCTAATATCTCCTATCCACTATACATCCACGTCCATCCACTTTGGTTAGGAGATCAAACACTTGATTTAGGATCAAATCATTGTACTATATTGGTAACGTTGTTTCCATCTTCCAATCTTGTTCTTTTTATTGTGTGTTGTTCTCCTTTGCTACTCCTAGGTTGGAGGCTATGGAAAGGAGGTTGTTGGAGCTTCTTCAGGTGGTGAAGGTAGCTCGGTGGACTTAGGATTACTTCAAGAAGGATATCTAAACGGGAATCTACTTCAAGAGGAAGGCTACTTCAAGGGGGAGCTTGGAGTTACTTCAAGGAAGGTTGCTTCAAGGTTGGTGAGACTACTTCTAGGTGAAGGCTATATTAAGGGTGAAGGTATTTGTATCTTATGTAACATCCTTGTGAGGTAAAAAAATACAAGTGCTTTCAAAATCCCAATTGGAAACAATTGGGTAGTGGACTGACTCCCTTAGTATTTTCTAAGGATGGAACCACTCTAAACGTCGTGTCTCCTTCTCCAAAATTCAATTGTGGTTGCTTGGTTGAATTAATTTTAAAATCATTATAAAAACCTATTCACACCCCCTATAGTGTTTTTCACAATCAAGTTACATGCAACCCTAAAAGAGTTCTACAAAAAATGGGCATGTCTCAACTCTAAAAGATATAAAACGCATGAAAAATAATTCTTACAACACCATCACAGGATACCAATCCTTGTGAAATCATGAATAGGATTACACCTCCACTAGGTCTCAAGACATGCCCAAAGTCAATAAGACACTCACATATATCCTACAAGAACATCATTATCTTTCCATGCCTTACAAAAATTCAACAACCATCGGCATACTTGTGATACATAGAATTTGCATAACGTTGCATTTAAGTGCTATGATGTTCACATGATAGCATAGAAGAATAACCATACTCATTGAGCGAGCATTCCTTCATTACATTAACATACAAGGGAGATAGGTATGATTAACTATCAACATTTACTTACATTAGGGTTAGTTTCAACAAGGTAGATTAGGTTGATGTTACAATTCAACATTCAACTAAAAATTGGTTCATATGCTTACTTAGGTCAAAGAACAACACTTCTCATCTAGAACCTCCATCGGATCATGGATGTTCTCAATATAAGACACCACCAGCAGATCATGAAACTCCAATAAAACCATCATATGTTGTATAGACAAGACCATTGGATTTTATACAAGCAAAACCTTGAATCACACACAGAGGAAACCCATTGAATATTAGGTAAACAAAATCATAGGATGGAGGTCTAGAAAGTTCATTGGATCATGACCTAGCAGGGCCATTGTTTGCTAACTTGAGAAGCACCATCAATTGTGGACATCAGGTCCACCACAGAATGTTGTTGTTATGAAGATCATTATTTGATGACAAGCAGAAGAACCATCATTTGTGGGCGATCCAGAGAGACCATCGGTCAGTGGAACCATTGGTTGTGGACCATTGACCATGGAATAGTAGGACCACCGACCACGAGTTAGTAGGACCATTGTTTGTCAACAAAAGGTGCAAAAAACAGATCCACAACACCAAGTAAACCATAGTTGGATAGAGGGAGGGATAAGCATTGCTTGAAGCCACTTGAAGTGAGCATCAAGTCCATAAAATATAAAGGAACATAGCCACCGATTATAGGCACAAGAAGGTCCATGAAAACAACACTAAATGAACCCATTGTTTGATGTAAGGAGTCAAACCATTAAGTTATAGAAATAAACAGAAATCTTCTCAAAGCATTAGAGAAAGAGCCAACATTTGAGGAATAAAACCATGATTTCCACATGCATGCAAGTTAGAGATTTCACTTAAAAGATAGAAATGTGAACAAGGTACTAGGGGTACATCTAGGGAGATTATCTACTCAAAATATTCCTCACAATTCATACTTTAGGCAAAGGTATCATCTTTCTACTTAGAACTACATTTTAGAGAAAGATCTTGTGCATGTAAGTAAAGAGTAAGCAATAAACGTGGAGAGTTTATATAAATTGCCTCAAGGATGATGAAGAAGATTCAAACATCAATTTAGATCAGAGAGAGAGAGAGAGATAGAGAGAGAAGAAACCCTAGCTTGAGTACTCCACACGTTCAAGCTAGCTCCTTCTCCAAGAACAAGCAAACCTTAGGCCAAAGAAGCAAGAAGGAAGGTGTTCTTCAACCTCTACCACATGCTCCACCAAGAAAGACCATGGATCCAACCAAGAATGAAGAGATAGAAGGTAGGGTAGAAAGGAAAATGAAGGGAAAGAGGAAGATCTTACTTTCTTAGGTCAAGAACAAGCTAAGGAAGCTCCACAAGCATGAAGAGAGGGTAGATCTGAACCCTAAGTGCACATGCGAGCAAGATCGGTCAAGATTCCACTTCCTTAAGCTCATTCTTCTCCACCAAGCAAGAGGGATGGGCTACAAGAAGCAAGGAAGGTGAAGAGGGTGAGTTAGGTGTGTAAAGAACTCATTTGTAGGTAAGGAGGGAGGTATATAAAGCTTAGGGTGAAAGAGAAAGAAAGATAGAGGTGTCAAGCCATGCATGCCATGTGTCCAAGGTCAAAACCTCTCCTCCATGTAAAACCAAGTCAGCCATAGATTGAGGTAGCTAGGGGGACCATTGGGTGTCAACCACAGAGAAGCCATTGACCACCAACAATAGGTGGCCCATCAATTGTTGCCTTCCCTTGGTCACCAAGCAAAACCCTAGTGTCACCATCAGTTGGTGCACTACATAAGCAAAACAATCGACCTAGGTGCCTCAAGAGGGAAAACCATCAAACTTTAAGCATCACGAGATCACCATCAGATCCCACCACCTACATGTTGACCAAAAGATCCCATCGACCAAAGGAAGGACCATCGAGTTAGGGCATCTAGGTGAGGGAACCTAGCCCTAAACCCTAGGTGAGATGTCACCACTAAACCAAGGTACATAAGGTGCCCTAAGGCATGACTATATCAAGAATGATATGAAAACATGTGACACACAACAAACATGTGACAAATTACAAGAAAAATCATGTATATGGGTAAATTGCATAAAAGCCCAAAATAAGCACATATATAGTAGAACTTACTCAAATAATGTCCAAACTGGACCAAACTTGAAACTTAGCTCTGTAACATGATATAAAAACACATATTAGGGTTTGATCAAGGTTTTTAGCATCCAATTAAGTTAATTAAACATGTTTATCTATGAAGCTAGATCAGGGGTCTTACAACCATAAACCCCTAACAAGGATTTTACCTAAAACATCTCATCCTCTAACTCCCACATGACTTCCTCCACACCATGGTTATGCAACAAAACCTTCACCAAAGCTATATCCTTTTTCCACAACTTCTACACAAGTTTATCCAGGATCAAGACATGACCCTCTACATAAGACACATCCTCCTCCAACTCAACCTCCCCTAGCTGTAACTTCTGTTATATATCTGAATGACACTTCCTCAACATGGATACATGAAAGATATTATGCAATTGGTGAAACTCTATTGGTAACTCCAACTTGTCTGCCACCTTTCCAATGCGTGTCACGATAGGGTATTGTCCCATTAACCTGGGACCCAACTTACCCTTCATACCAAACCTCAACACACCATTCTAAGGGGAAACCTTGAGATACACTCGGTCTCCAACTTGGAACTCTAATGATCGGCAACGATTATCATTGTACAACTTTTATCTGTCCTGGTCTGCCTTCAACTATTTCTATATCACTTTGATCTTCTTTGTGGTCGCCTACACTAGCTCATGATCGAAAAGCTTATGTTTGCCTTTCTCATACCAACAAAGGGGTGACCGACAACATCTCCCATATAATGCCTCATACGGTGCCATATCTATACTTCTCTAATAAATGTTGTCTATACTTCTCTCTAATAAATGTTGTTGTCAGAAAACTCTATCAAAATCAGATTGACATCTCAACTACCAAGAAATTGTAGAACAGATGCTCTCAAAAGATCTTCCAATGTATGAACGGTCCTTTCTGACTGACAATCTATCTATGGGTGGAAAGCCATGCTAAACCTCAGCTATGTCCCCAAAGCTATATGCAGATGCTCCCAAAATTGACTTGTAAATTGAGGACTTCTTTCAGATACTATGATAAATTGAATACTCTGAAAATGTACCATCTCATCAAAATATATTTGTGTCAACTTCTTGATTGTATATGTCACCTTCACTGGAAGAAAGTGAGCTGACTTGGTCAACTATCACCAAAATGGAATCATGACCTTTGGTTGTCCTTGGAAGGCCAACTACAAAGTCCATGGTGATATGATCCCATTTCCACCACAATATCAACAAAGGTTGTTGTTGGGTTTTAGGGGAGACAGAGAAGGCAGCGGAAACAAAATTGTCTTCTCCCCGAACCCAGTATAAAGGAATCGCGTCAACGTCTATACAGTAGGAAGGGTGGTTTGCAAAGACATACCTTGTCCCGAGGCTTGCTCGACGACGTTACATTGCGGCTTGCGCGGTCTTCACCTCCGGTCTTGGACGGTGTTTGTGAAGCTCCTGGTCTCACTGAGACTGTCGGGATTGACATTTGTCCTCTGAGTGGTAGAAGTCTCCCGCCTCTGAAGTAGTCCACACGGACCACCTGGAACTTCGATCGCCTTGTCGCATAAGGCACCGGAAGGAGTCGCACCCTCCTGTCGGCGTACTAGTCACCGACACACTCTCCTGCAACCATTTGCCTTTCTGCAGTTGTCTTTCCCTTGTTGTGCCTCCCTTATCAGGTAGAACTTGCTCGGGCTATCCTAGTTACAACAACCAGAGAGAACGACAACTTTGCAGAGCAACTGGTGTTCTGATTTGTTGTGCCTGAGAAGCCCCCAATACCCCTATATATCTAGGAGGGTCATGGGACAAGGTTCTCTACCCCAGGCAATGTGGGATTAAAGTAGGAGTATAAGGGTTTGAGATTTTCCACAAAACAACCAATTTGTGCTAGATGAACTGATCGGTTCACACCCTGAAACGATCGTTTCGGGCCCTGAGCTGATCGTTTGGGACCTGAGCCAATCGACTGGTGCTCTGAGCCAATCGGTTTGTGGTCCTGATCCAACTCAAATTGACTTTCATATTTATTTTCTGATTAATCAAATATTAATCCTTGTCCAAATCGAATTTATACAAGTGAAACAAATTGTATTTGCAAAATAGTCTTTTGACTTTCCAAACGATCTCAATTGGTCACATGAATTGACTGGTTCAACAATTGAGCTGATCGTCTCATTGATACATGAGCCGATCGTCTCACCAGTTGAGCCGATCAGTTCACCAACCTGAGTCGATCAGTTCATCCCATGAGTCGATCGGTTGGGGCAACAGACTATGAAAAATCAGTCAATTGCAGTTCCAATCAATCCGATACTCTCAATCATCTGGTCCAACATCTTGAACTCTATGATTTTGAGCTATCAATTAATTGAGTGTTTAATTGAACTACTAAACACCTTTAGTAATCAATCTAAACATCATTTGTTGATAAACTCCTCTTCCAGGTTAAATCCTATGTGTGTGACCCTACAGGTCCATTTCACGTTGGCAGTGAAAGTCCATAACACTTATGACTTCACAAGCAAAGAGCGGTGCCTAGTCACACATCAATGCTACCCAAGTGAAAAGGAAAGTTGGAGAATAACTTTCAATCCTACAATCCGTGAATGGTGTTACAGTGAATGTATAATTCCTTTGTCACTGATATTCCAAATGAACTCAAGGCATGGAACAGTCATCCTGTCAATGTTCATTTACTTTCTTGATCTCAGAGTAGATTGGAGGAGATATGTATGACATCAATATCACATATTGATTCACACATGTGTGCACGCCTATCTCAATCCTACTCATCAAGTGGCCATAGATATCAAACTCTGTCAGGAGGGACAAATCCCATATCTATCACTCACCCCTCAAAAGCCCCATGTGTCAAAGCCACCCAATCATCACCTTTATAACAACCCATGTTTAAGGATTGCGTTTAATGATGTCAAAGTGTACTCAACAACATGTGTTGAGTGAAGTGATTTCATGTCAAAGAATCACACTCACCACCATCACTGTGAGAATTGACTGTGATTACCATGTCATGGTTCCATGTGTCAAACTCACAGTGGGTCTATCTGGTACGTTTGTTCTCTAACAAGTACCTATGTATTTGGTTTGATATCTCCATATCATGACTAACAAGATTTTATCATCAACCAACACCACAATCTAGTCTTATGTGTCATTGTTGTCTATCTACCTTCCACAATGACATCCGACTAGGGACATAATAAGAATGTACAAACTCTTAGCATCCATATGATCTCATCGTTCAGGTCCTCAACCTAAAAGCATACATCATCGAGTACTGTCATTCTCTAGACATTCAATCTGTTCTATCATTATCTCATATGACTGAACCAGAAAGAATTGGAAGCTTGCCTTTAATGCTTATCAAATCTATCTTAATGTATCCCACCAATCATCCCATGATTGGCTTTCAGGGCATACATACCAACAGACTCCCACTTGCACTGTGAGCCAATCACCCTTGAATCATATTCATAGTTATCTTCAAACATGTTGCACATGTTACTGTGTTCTAGTGCTAGCATAGTGAATTATGTCAACACCTTGCCAAAGTTGGTATTAACTGCATGTCTCTCATCTCTTCGTTGTACGTCACACGTATGAGATGGAGTTGCCGTAATATGCGATCTAGTATAACTTTGCTAACCTTTAGCCACATTGCATGACCAAGCACTCCTAACTTGTCATCAATGACTGGAATAACTATAAGTTCATCTTATGAACTTCTAGATCCATATAGTATCCACCGCTGTTCTCTAACACACAGATACTCGACATTTCCTTTTAAAATAGATTTATTGGAACGTTTCCATTTATCAACAAACATTCACTTTTATATATCCCATATATATTTTGCAATTAATTTTCTGTCCTTTTCGGAAGTTCGCATCAGTGTAACTCTTTATAGTGAACCCTTCCTTATTTCCATAGAACTAGTACTTATCAAGTTCTTATGGTATTCTAGTAACCCTTACTAGAACTAGACAAACATCCACTCGTCATGTCCCACATACGAGTTATCAGGATGAGCACATCATATTTTCATGTCCTACATACAAGATGATGAATGCATTTTATTCTTTCTATGTCCTATACGTGCAAGATAATGGGATGATTACATACATGATAGATCCATATCTATTCTTAGTGTTCCCATTCTTCATAAGAATTGGACACTTGGCCTTGGTATACCAACTCCATGTAACATGGACAAGTTTTCTCCCACTGAATCTATGTACATTGAACCCTTCAGTATAGATTACCAATGTATGCTTTCTCTTTTCAGGTCAAGAGGTTTTCGAGGACTATCACCATAGATCTCTATTCCTATTACATAGGAAACATCTCTATCTTTCTTAAAGATAATTTCCACTTTGGATTTCCATTCTTAGAACATCTCATTTCACATCAATATGTGGAATGTGAATATGCTCCCACTAAATCATAGATCTCTCTTTATCTTTGACATATCAGTCAAACCCTTTGACTACACCATCAAAGTAAAGATCCCGCTCTGAGATTCTTATACGTAATCAATCACATTGATTAGTCCATTGTAACTTATAGATTTCATTTGTATTAATGGATTCATAAACCTTATAGGTTGTGTCACGTACACATCCCTGTCTTATTCCTCATAGGAATGTGGTTTTAGTATCCATATGCCAAATCTCTTAGTCATTAAGTTGCAATTAACAAGCATCATCCTTCTCAAAATGTTATCTATGTGTCTTAACACTTAAGACTCATTTGCACTTATGGATTTCATCCCAATGGGTGCTACCATCAATGTCATACCTTATGGTTCACATGGAAGTCATTTAGAATGTAATGGTCATAAACCATAACTCAAAATCCAATTCCTCATATTCATCTAGATAGTTGACTCATCACATGAACAACTCATCACATAGATAATCGAGGTGTTTCTGTCAAGGATATAAGAACTCACAACTCCTTGTGATTCTTAATGTCCTTTATTAGTGTGGGGTATTCTTTATTTAAGAAGAAATTAGTTATTTGAAAATCATCCTCTAACTCCTTAGAGTATGACTCCTTTTGATTTAGACATCATTATGCCTTAATCATGAGTTCATTATGATACACTATCAAAATCACTCATAAGGATCTCAAACATTTGGTTCAAGTATTTCATTCATTGATCTAATCAAGAATTAACACTTTACCAAATTCGTACTTCATCTATGATATTCTTGAACACTTCAAGATATTCATATTGGTATTTCTCTAAACACCATTTGAAGAACTAGCATTAAGTCCAATAGGTATGTAAATACATCACATGTATTATATCTAATAGGATAATCATTCTCCCACTACCACTAGTGAAGATTGATTAATCATGTCTAAGAGATTCATGTCTCTTACTAGTTCTCTAACCAAAAGAGTCTAGACTTATCCATCATATGGAAACTAGAAATGAATTTCTCATGATAATGCTAATTTGATCGTTTGAGTTATCAATAACCTTTAGGTATCATTTTATCTTATGCATACCAAGTACCACAAGATAAATAAGGCATTGCCACAAAGATTGAAACATCAACTTTATTAATTGCCATTATTGTCATACAATATGCAAAAATAATGTGTTTCTATCTATTGGCAAATATGAAATAGCAGTTCATAACTCTATTACATGCCTTTAAAGCTGAAAATAAACTAAAGTACTCCTATCTATGACGGCAACATTTTCCCCATTTATTGGGTGCTTTACACTTTATATCTTGGTATCATATACCTCAAAAAGTGGTACAAGTTTATATCATGACACCTTCAGGTGGAGACGTCTGTCGCCTCCTTCTTCTTTAGTTCTTCTAGATAGAGTGGACAATTCCTTTTCCAATGTCCTAACTTTTGACAATGGCGGCAATTGCCTCTCTTGGTCACGCCTCCCTTAGCCTTGAGAGTTGAAGACGACTTGGGATACTGGCTAGCATCAGAACCTTTCTTATCCTTGCCTTTGCCCTTGCGCTTGGACTTGCCTTTCTTGTTGATGTTCATCATCACAGACTTAGGCTTGTCCTTCTTCATCTGTGCCTCGGCTGTCCTCAACATGCCCAACAACTCTGTCAATGGCTTGTCAAAGTTGTTCATATTGTAGCTCATCACAAATTGACTGTAGGATTCTGACAATGATTGCAGTATCACGTCAGTAGCCAACTCTTGGTTCAGGGGAAATCCTAGTCTTGTCAGGTTCTCTACATACCCAATCATTTTGAGTGTGTGAGGACCAAGTGGATCTCCTTCTATCATGACACACTTGAACAGTGCCCTGGAGACATCATATCTCTCTTGTCGTACTTGATCTTCATACATGTTCTTGAGATGTTGAATCATCTCAATGACACCCATGTTCTCATGTTGTCTCTACAACTCGTGGTTCATGGAGCACACCATCAAGCACTTTGCATCAATGACATCTTCAGAATGCTTCTTATAAGCATCCCTTTCTACCTTTGGTGCGGTAGGAGTAGGTTCCTCTGGAGCTGGAGTATCCAGGACATAGAGCTTTCGCTCTTGAGTAAGAACAATTCACAATGTCCTAAACTAGTCATGGAAGTTAGTCCCATTCAGTTTGTCCTTTTCAAGGACCGATCGCAATGAAAAGTGATTGTTGTTTGTTGTCATTTGTACTACAAAAGAAAATATATGCAATTTAGTCCAAAACTCAATTTTGACTTATTTGATTGATTTGAAAGGTTGATGATAAAATTAGGACTTTAATTAATTATCACTCCCACTATTTTTGTTCAAATTGATAGCCCTCACTATCAATTCGAAAGATTACAGCGTACAATATTCTAGTGGGTCAAGATCCATATTTCATCAAGTCATGAGTTAGCTTTGGCTGATCGCCCACAATCTTGACTATTTAGGTAGGCCATCATGCCAATTGCATCATATGCAACTCTTGATGAATGAACATGTGCAACACCTTGCCATGAACATTATGTGCCTCTGGGCCTAGACGCTTTAAGAATCACCAGTTAAGTCTAACCCAAAAGCTGACACGGTAAACATGCACCCTGCTTTGGCAGAACCTACATGTTTACCCTTCACACTTCCGCGAGATAGACGGTGCAATATGCTTTGGCGTAACCTATGCTTGGTGAATCAAGTTTTTCATGTGTGTCTCTAATGGAAGGCGTAAAAGACTTAATATTTGGATGAGGGATTTCATTTTTATAGGTACATATTCATATCCAATCACCACAATACATAGTACGTATCATATACAAGCTATATCCCACAGAAAACATGTGAAATGATAAAAGCTATGATTATGGCCATCCTAATGTGATTCCTCGAGCCAAGAGGAATCATGGTCATCTAAGTCTACATCACATGCAACATGTCCATGATGAAGTGTTATAGTCATCCGAGTTGATCAACTCATCACATGAATGACCTACTCGCCCTGGCTGGTCGTATGGGTGCCACCAACTGATTGGTTGGCTCCTCCAACCAATCGGTTTGCCTGGTCGTCATGCATCTCCTCATGGCCGCCACCCAATCGTCTCGCTCCTTGAACCATTCGTCTGGATAGCCATCCGATTGGTTCACTTATTGAACCGATCGTCTCAGTCATCGTCAGGTTGTCCGCCGTTCTTTGACATAACCGGAAATAAAAGATCTATCCTAATTTACATTTGTATTGGGAAACCCCAAGTTACATTTGGGGGGATCAAAGGTAGGAAAGAAATCTCAAGTTATCTCGAGTTACATCAGGAATAGGAGATAGGGAATCAGTGCACATACTGAGATGCAAGCAACCACATTCAACCAAGCACACATACATAGGGTTTATTGGCCATAACCATGCTATACATCCACCACAAAAACTCGTTTAAGGGTGATGCGTATCGAATGCATTCATATTACATATCATATATGTATATTGGGATTTGTGGATTTAGGATTTGACATGCATAAAGCCAATTTTTTATTCACATCATATGCAATAAATAAAGGTGACAAACCAAAATCGATCATATTGATAATCCTAAAGTATAGAGTAGTTGATGTGGCTCTGATACCACTATTGGGTTTTAGGGGAGATAGAGAAGGCAGCAGAAACAAAATTTTCTTCTCCCTAAACCCAGTATAAAGGAATCACGTCAACATATATACAGTAGGAAGGATGGTTTGCAGAGACATACCTTATCCTGAGGCTTGCTCGGTGACGTTACCTCACGGATTGCGCGGTTTTCACCTCCGATCTTGGATGGTGTCTGTGAAACTCCTGGTCTCACCGGGACTGTTGGGATTGACAGTTGTCCTCTGAGTGGTAGAAGTCTCTCGCCTCTGAAGTAGTCCACACAGACCACCTGCAACTCTGATCACCTTTTCGCACAAGGCACCGGAAGGAGTCACACCCTCCTGTCGATGTACTAGTCACTGACACACTCTCCAGCAACCAGTTGCCTTCTTACAGTTGTCTTTCCCTTGTTGTGCCTCCCTTATCGGGTAGCACTTGCTCGGACTCTCCTGGTTACCACAACCAGAGAGAATGACAACTTTGCAGTGCAACTGGTGTTCTGAGTTGTTGTTCCTGAGAATCCCCCAATACTCCTATATATATAGGAGGGTCATGGGACAGGGTTCTCTACCCCAGGTAATGCGGGATTAGAGTAGGAGTAGAAGGGTTCGAGATTTTCCACAAAACAACCAATCTATGACAGTTGAACCGATCAGTTCACACCCTGAAACAATCGTTTCAGGCCCTGAGCCGATCGTCTGGTGCTTTGAGCCGATCAGTTCATGCCTGAGCCGATTGGTTTGTAGTCCTGATACAACTCAAATTGACTTTCATATTTGTTTCCGATTAATCAAATATTAATCCTTGTCCAAATCAAATTTGTACAAGTGAAACAAATTGTATTTGCAAAATAGTCTTCTGATTTTCCAAACGATCTTGGTTGGTCACATGAATTGACCGGTTCAACAATTGATTCGATCATCTCATTGATACATGAGACGATCGTCTCACTAGTTGAGCCGATCATTTCACCAACCATGAGCCGATCGGTTCATCCCATGAGCCGATCAGTTGGGGCAGTAGACTATGTAAAATTAGTCAATTGCAGTTCCAATCAATCTGATACTCTCAATCATCTGGTCCAACACCTTGAACTCTATGATTTTGAGCTATCAATTAATTGAGTGTTTAATTGAACTACTAAACTCCTTTAGTAATCAATCTAAACATCATTTGTGGATAAACTCCTCTTCCAGGTTAAATCCTATGTGTGTGACCCTGCAGGCCCATTTCACGTTGGCAGTGAAAGTAACACTTATGACTTCACAAGTAAAGAGCGGTGCCTAGTCACACATCAGTGCTACCCAAGTGAAAAGGAAAGTTGGAGAACAACTTTCAATCCTACAATCCGTGAATGGTGTTACAGTGAATCTATAATTCCTTTGTCACTGATATCCCAAATTAACTCAAGGCATGGAACAATCATCCTGTCAATGTTCATTCACTTTCTTGATCTCAGAGTAGATTGGAGGAGATATGTATGACATTAATATCACATACTAATTCACACATGCCTGTACGACTATCTCAATCCTACTCATCAAGTGGCCATAGATATCAAACTCTGTCAGGAGGGACAAATCCCATATCTATCACTCACCCCTCAAAAGCCCCATGTGTCAAAGCCACCCAATCATCACCTTTATAACAACCCATGTTTCAAGACTATGTTTGATGATGTCAAAGTGTACCCAATGACATGTGTTGAGTGTAGTGATTTCAAGTCAAAGAATCACACTCACCACCATCACTGTGAGAATTGACTGTGAATACCATGTCATGGTTCCATGTGTCAAACTCACGGTGGGTCTGTCTGGTATGTTTGTTCTCTAACAAGTACCTATGTGTTTGGTTTGATATCTCCATATCATGACTAATGAGATTTTGTCATCAACCAACACCATAATCTAGTCTTGTGTGTCATTTCTATCTATCTAACTTCCACAATGACATCCGACTAGGGACATAATAATAATGTACAAACTCTTAGCATCTGTATGATCTCATCGTTCAAGTCTTCAACCTGAAAACATACGTCATTGAGTACTATCATTCTCTAGACATTCAATCTGTTCTATCATTATCTCATATGACTAAACCAGAAAGAATTGGAAGCTTTCCTTTAATACTTATCAAATCTATCTTAATGTATCCCACCAATCATCCCATGATTGGATCTCAGGGCATACATACCAACAGTTGTAACTTCCCTGTCAGCTTCTATTGCTCTGCCTTGACCTACTGCCAAATTGGACACTTAGCAACAAACTCTGCCACATCATGCTTCAATCTTGGCCACTAGTACAAATACTTTAGATTGTGGTACATCTTGGTATTGCCAGGATGCATCGCATACGTCTAGGAATGAGCCTCCTCATGTACCATCTTCCTTAGTCCATCAACATTTAGAACCACTGTCCTATTTTAAAAGTAAATTATCCCATCTAATGACTCATGGAAGACATCATGCTTTATGATTCCAAACTTTGATTGAATATTCTGTATCACGATATCACTCTGATGAGCATCTCTAATTTGCTGCATCAAGGTAGGCTTCACTTACAACTATGCTATCAAACCTGCCAATGGAGATACTTCCAATTGTACATTCATTTGACTCATAGCTATCAACATATCCCGCTTATGACACTCCATGGAGTGTACATGTGCCTTCTATAAAGACAATAACCAAGATGACTTCTTTCTCAACGCATCAGACATGACATTCACCTTCCCTAGATGGTAGTCTAGCGTGTAGTCATAGTCCTTGATAAGCTCAATCCATCTTCTCTATCTCAAGTTCAACCCCTAATTTGAGAAGATATACTAAAGATTCTTGTGGTCAATGAAGATCTGGCACTTTTTTCCATATAGATAGTGCCTCCAAATCTTAAAGGCATGAATGACAACTGCTAGGTCTGGGTCATGTGTTAAGCAATTATCCTCCTATTTCTTGAGTTGTTGTGAAGAAAAACAAATCACATTCCTGTCCTGCATCAACACACATCCCAAGTCGTTCTTTGAGGCAAAATATGATGTAACCTTTCCCTTGCTCTGGAAGCATTAACACTAGAGCAGTGGTCAACTTATCCTTCAACAAATGGAAAGAACACTAATACTTGCAATCCTAATAAAAGGAACACAGTATTGGTCAACTTTGTTAGGGGTAACACTACAACACTGAAATTCTTAACGAATCTTTTTTAGTAGCCAGCCAAACCTAGGAAACTTCAAACTTCTATAGGTGTCTTGGGCTGCTCCCCTCCAACACTGACTCCACCTTCTTTGGTTCTACATGAACACCCTTATAAGATATGACATGGACAAGAAAAGACACCTTGATCAACCAAAACTTACACTTGTTGAATTTGTCAAACAGTCTGTGTTGCCTCAACATCACTAACGCCCGACGAAGGTGCTGCTCATACTGTTGACTATCCCTAGAGTACATCAAGATATCATCTGTAAACACAACTACAAATTTATCTAGATATGGTTTGAACACATTGCTCATCAGATCCATGAAAGCTTCTGGTGCATTGGTTAGCCCAAACGACATAACCACAAACTTATAATGACCATACCTAGTTCTAAAAGCAGTATTAGGTATGTCATCCACCTTGATCCTCAATTGGTGGCTTCTTGACCTCAAATCTATCTTGGAAAACATTCTAGAACCTCTCAACTGATTGAACATGTTATCAATCCTCCATAATAGATAGTTGTTCTTCACCGTAACCTTGTTCAACTGTCGGTAATCTATGCAAAGCCTCAAGGAACCATCCTTCTTCTTTGCAAACAACATGTGAACACCTCAAGGGGATGTTTTTGTCTGATGAAACCCTTCTCCAATAACTCATGCAACTATTTCTTCAACTCCTGCATCTCTATGGGTGCCATCTTATAAGGTGACTGGGCTATAGGTTGCGTTCCAATAACAAGATTGATCTGAGATTCAATCTTTCTAGGAGGTGGAACACCTAAAAAATCTTCTAGAAAGACATCCTCAAACTCTCATGCTAGATGTACCTCATAGATACTAGGACTCCTCCTCTTGGTATCCACAATATGTTTCAAGAAAGCCTCAAATCCTTGTCTCATCAGCTTCTCTACTATCACAACTGACACTAAACACATAGAACTCCTTGGAAAGTCCACAAAACATCTCCATCATAGAAAATCTCCACCTTGGAACTAAATTCCAAAACAATCTGATACTTCTCCAAGGTATCCATCCCTAGGATCACATCGAATCCATGCTCCACTTGAATTTTTCATCTCGAGAAATAAAGAACACAACATGAACACACCTCTCGCAACTCAAAGGAACCAACTAGAGGAGTTTCTAGAAGAAGGCTATCGGATCTACTACAAACATGTAGATTACAGCTACTTACTACCTCTTTGATGATAAAAGAGTGTGTCACACCCGGGTTAAACAAAACATATACAAAAGAAGAAGTAGATAACTCAGAATGAAAAAGTTCCATTTGACCTATCATGACCCATGGATTGACCACTCCCTCTGGCTCACTCATGCATAGAATTTAGACATCGCATGTTGTCATCCTCGTCCTCTGCCATCTGGTCCAAATGACCTCACCTATGACGTATGATGGCATCTTCTACACCATAACTAATGTAATATTGTTGTTGTGAACCTTGCTAACTCTGCCTTAGCTACTATGCCACTTCCTCATCCTTCATAGGGCACGCCCACCTCAAATTCCCTACTTGTCCACACTTGTGACAAGTTCTGGTGTTGTACTGTGACCTAGATGACCCTATACTGACACCGACACTACATTGCGTGCTCCTGCTGGAAACTCTTCCCACATAAAGCCTCCATCGGATCATGGATGTGATCCATACAAAACACCACCATAGAATCATGAACCTCCAACCAAACCATCAAATGTTGTATAGGCAAGACCATCAGATTTCATACAAGCAAAATCTTAAATCACATACATAGGAAAGTCATCAAATATTAGGTAAACAAAACCATCAGATGTAGGTCTAGAAAGGTCATTGGATCTTGACCTAGAAGGGCCATCCTTTGTTGACTTCAGAAGAACCATTGATTGTGGACATTAGGTCCACTATCGAATGTTGTTGTTATGAAGACCATTGTTTGATGACAAGCAGAAGAACCATCATTTATGGGCAATCCTAGGTGACCATCGGTCAGTGTAACCATTGGTTTTGGACCATAGACTATGGAACCAATAGGACCATCGACCATGAATCCAGTAGGACCATCGACCATGAGTCCAGTAGGACCATCGTTTGTCAATAACAAGTGAAAAAATAAATCTAAACCACCAAGTAAGCCATAGTTGGATAGAGGGAGGGAAAATCGTCGGTTGAAGCCACTTAATGTAAGCATGAAGTCCATAAAATCTAGACAAACATAGCCATTGGTTCTCGGCACAAGAAGGTCCATAAAAATAGTAGTGAGTCAACCCATCATCTGGTGTAAGGAGTCGAAACATCGAGTAATCGAAACAAAGAGAAATCAGCTCAAAGCACTAGAGAAAAAGCCATCGTTTGAGGAACAAAACCATGATTTGCACATGTATGAAAGGTTTGGAGCTTTCACTTCAAAGTTAGAAACGTGAACAAGTTATTAGGGGTACATCTTGGGAGATTATCTACTCAAAATCTACCTCATAAATCATACCCTAGGCAAAGGTATAATCTTTCTACTTAGAACTACATTTTAGAGCAAGATCTTATGCATGCAAGTTAAGAGTAAGCAATAAACATGGAGAAAGCTATATAACTTGCCTCAAGGATGATGAAGAAGGTACAAATAGTAAGGTATCTCAAAGAGAGAGAGAGAGAGAGAGAGAGAGAGAGAGAGAGAGAGATGCAACCCTATCTTGAGCACTCCACACATCAAAGCTAACTCCATCTTTAAGAACAAGTAAACCCTAGGCCAAGGAAGTAAGAAGGAAGGTGTTCTTCAACTTGTAGCACATGATCCACAAAGAAAGACCATGGATCCAACCAAGAAGGAAGAGAGAGAAGGTATGGAACCAAGGAAAATGAAGGGAAACATGAAAATATTACTTACTTAGGTCAAGAACAAGCTAAGGAAGCTCCACAAGCTTGAAGAGAGGGTAAATCTGAATCCTAGGTGCCCATGCAAGCAAGATCGGCCAAGATTCCCCTTCCTTGAGCTCCTTCTTATCCACCAAGCAAGAGAGACGAGCTCCAAGCATCAAGGAAGACAAAGATGGTGAGGTAGGTGTTGAAAGAACTCGTTTGCATGTAAGGAGGGAGGTATATAAAAAAGCTTAGGGTGAAAGAGAAATGAAGATAGAGGCGTCAAGCATGCTTTCCAAGTGTCCAAGGTCAAAACGTCTCACCCATGAAAAACCAGGCCATCCATTGGTTTGGGTATCTAGGGGCTCCATCAAATGTCAAACCCAGAGAATCCATTGACCACCAACAATAGGTGGCCAATTGATTGTTGCCTTCCCTTAGTCACCAAGCAAAACCCTAGTGTCACCATCGATTAATGCAATACACAAGCAGAACCATCAACCTAGGTGCCTCAAGAGGGAAAGCCATCAACCTTCAAGAATCAAGAGATCACCATCAGATCCCAACACCTAGAGGTTGACCATTAGATTCCATCAACCAAAGGAAGGACCTCCGAGTTAGGATATCTAAAGGAACCTAGCCCTAAACCCTAGGTGAGATGTCACCACTAAACCAAGGTACACAAGGCATCCCCAGGCACAAATATATAAAGCATGACATGAAAACATGTGAGAAACAACAATCATGTGACAAATTACAATAAAAATCGTAGATATGGGTAAATTTCATAAAAGCCCAAAATATCACATATATAACAGAACTTACTCAAACAATTTCCAAACTGGACCAAACTTGAAACTTAGTTCCCTGAATGTTTGATCAAGGTTTTAAGCATGATATCAAAGAATATATGAGGGTTTGATCAAGGTTTTGATCATCCAATTAAGTTAATTAGGCATGTTTATCGATAAAGCTAGGTCAAGGGTCTTACATTAGGAGTTGATCATTCCCTGAATGCATAAGACTACATGGTCAGGAGGTAACAACTATGTTTACCTAAGGCCCCTAACTCAGGAGATTGACCACCTTCATGATGTTCATGTGGCCCAAGGGGTGAATGTGAGAGCACTCTCTAGATGCATAAGGATGAGATCACTCCAAAAGTACATGTACCCCTAAAAATCCTGAGGTAGTGGCTAAGGTTCATAGAACATGAGGTGTAAATATAAGAGATATAAGAAGTCATGTAATAATGAAATATTAAGAGGAGTTGTGAATAAACTAAAGAGTGAAAAAGACACTTGAATTCGTGAAATATAAGAAATTGCTGAAATAAAAGTAGGTATGGTTTAAATTCATGTTGAGAATGATTCAACTTAAAAAGTAAAATTGAAAGTAAAGTGTGGATGCACCATCTCTTCTCTTGAAATGGGATGAACTTTGTTTTGGAGCTGTAGCAAATCATTATTTCATCTTATTATGAGTGAGAGAGATTGGATGAACACATGTTGTGTTTAGCACTTAGATATGAGAATGGATAATCTAGGTTGAAAGTTTGATAATATGACCTAGGATTTGAGGTGTTACCTCACCCTTATGTGGAAATAAATGAATAATAGGTTGAAAAACCTAGATGAAAAGATAAGAATCAAGTGAAATTGAAATCAAATATAAAAATATAATTACCAAAAGGATGATATCACGTAAATAATAAGGATGTGGATGTACGTTGAATTGAATTCAAGTACCAATGTTAGTAATAATATGTGGAATTTGCATATCTATAAAAGATGTTAAATATATTTAAGTGGGGTTGCTAACCCTAAAGGTTAGAGACTAAAGATGAGTTGTCATTCACCTTAACCTTACTAGGTTTGAATTGGGGGGGGGAATTCCTTTTAAGGAGGGGGGAATGATAAATTCTCAATTTTGGTGAGTTGAATAATGTAAACATAAAGCATGATTTGATAAATAATTTTCCCAATGATATTTTTCATAGAACTAACGTGTGAATTCCTGAATTATTGATCAAATAATAATCTTTATAGCATGGGCTTGATCCATGGCCTAAGTAAGACCCAAAAAATTGGTTGCTTTTCAAATAAATCCTTGTGGCACAAAATATAAGGAATTTGTACATGAATAATGATAATGGATTTTTGAAATAATAAATGAAATATAAGATAATCATCAAGTATACAAAAGAAATGAGGTACATGGTTTTTTGGATAATTAAAAGAGTAATTATCTAGCCAGTTTAGTAAACATGTTTTGAGACATCAATTATTGATATTTGAAACTACAATTTGGAAGAGAATTCTAGAAATTGAGAGGAAAAAGGGTTTTCCATATAATGATGATGATAATTATTATAAATGAATGTTTAACATGAGAAAGTTCCATTTATGAGAGAGAATTTTCAATAAATCCCAAAGACTATATATAAGTTGGAAAAGTATTTGATAGTTGTTCCTTTTTCATCAAATGTTGGCAAATCCAAGTTGATGGGAGGATGGGAGTTTCCTCTTCGAAAAAATGGATCTTATAACAAAAAATGTTGAGAGTTTTTTGATAGAAAAAGGATATTCTATGAGATAATGGTGATTGTACTAATAAGATGCAAAAAGAACAAGTTTTGTTTTTGTCGATTACTAAATATAATTGGGAAAAGGCATAAGTGAGTTTTCATGGAATAAAGATAATAAATTGGAAGAATATATCAAAGAAATAAATAGATTAATAATCAAGAATTCGTGATTAATTTATCCATTAAAGTGTCATACATTGATGTGCTTTTCTTATAGGATTTTTGGTTTGCTAAATCCAAACAAGAATGTAGTAGTATATTTTTGTGACCTTTAAGAATAAACACCAAGGATTTTTTACATAAGTGAAGTAAGAATATATTTAATTACTTCCTAACTATGTACAAATTGGAAACCAACTCATATTGATAAATGGAGAAAGTTATTAATCTTTCTCCCTTAGCATCAATGAGTTACTAAATACGAGTTTGAATGAGGAAGAAGGGTTGTCCTACGAGTCTATATGGAATGTAACCATGACTTTTCTTTAGAAAAGAAAGAAAAGAATATATAATCTAGATTTGTCTTTCTCATACAATGTTATATGGAAGAATACCTACCAACCTGTCGTTCTCTCCCTCCCTAATGACTTAAAAGGCTTAGGACCTCCTCCATGTGATGGGAAGAAGTACCCACAACCATAGGATAGTTGAGTCCCTGCAAACAACTTCCTTCCTCCCTATGTTTCCTGAGCGGCATGACAGGTGGCTCTGGTAAGCTCCACATTGAATCTTGACCTTGGCACACAACATTGCAATCTATGGAGGGAGCGGAAGACCTCTGGGAAGGTCTACGGCATTATCCATCCCTGTCGTTCCATATAGGTATGATTTCATGGTCTCTTAGTTCAGTTTCTAGCCATGTATGCCACAGGAGATCCCAATCGTCGTCCTCTTCAACCATGCCCTCTCAAGCCACTCCAAGTAACCCTCAAGGGTCGGTGGAGCTCGGGGAGGTGCTGATATGTACACTCGACACTCTAACACCTAGAACATGGAGTCCATAGTCCGATGAACTCATCTAGGTGCGCGGCCAAGCCGTATGTGATGTCCCCAAATTTTCTAAAACTTAATCTAATATATGGCATCTAAATTGAAACCTCACCTCAGTGTGAATCCCAATTTAAACCCCACCCACTAGGCTAAGAAGAAGAAAATCAGAGGAATTTAGAAGGAAATAACAGTAACACATGCACATGAACAATAAACAAACCATACAACATATGTTCACTATTCAACATATAATTACATAATGAATTGTTACAACATTTGATATTACATACTAAATAACAAATTCTACATATACATGTACTACAACTAAACAACAGGTACACATGTACATCAGATCGCCACACAACTCTCAACTATCCTGGTTCTTCAAAGCATATAAGAACATCACCTAAACAAAAGATTACATGTGGTACATGTATGCATAGTATTCAAGAATATTGTACTGAGTACGCCTACGTGTCTTTTTATATACCTCTCATTACTTAGCTTGAAAATATGATATAACTAATACTTGGAAGTAACAACAAAAATATAAGAAAAGGCATATACTTGAACAAAGATGTTTATTAATAAAAGAGAACACATATTTTAAGCACATTTTCCGTTATATATCCATGCATTGACCGTCGAAGATTTTGATGCATTCTCTTGACTCTCAAGGTGCTCAAGATTAAGTCCTTTATGATAAACTACCAAAGAGTTAGATCATATGTACAATGTGACCGGCTACCAAAGAGTTAAGTCACCTCCAAGCAATGTACTACCAAAGAGTTTAGTGCTTTCATATAATGGAATAGATATATTATGTTTTATGTGTTCATAGAAATAAGTATGGAAATCAATCAAGATATTATACAAGAACAATCATTTCATCCAATATCATATGCCAAGTGTTTACTACACATATAATGCAAGCATACTATATAATAAGCCAAGTAAGAGGTAATGGTGTACCTTGATCACAAATACTCTAGTCATCACACATCATATTTCTGAAGTCAACTATATCTTTGGTCAAAACCTAATTAAGACAAGATCATATAGAACTATTAGGTTCTCATTATCTTAACCCTGGTTGTGATTCAAGTTTCACTTCGTCTTATGATATTCCCATCATTATTTCTTGTCTTACTCTTCTTGTTATTAGGTTACTGATGTCATTTTCTAGATTATGTCTCATTATTCCAATAATCAAGTTTCACATTGTTGTGTGAACATAAAAACCATAGTCACATTCATTAGTCATATTAGGGTTACATAACATGTATTAAGGTTCATCTTCATATAACATGAATTATATGCATCTAACTGATATCACAGTTTCATATTCACTTCCAGTTACAAATATGAGGGTGTTCCATACATTCCATCATTTATTGAGAATGTATGTATTTATTACATTTTATTTAGGTATATTAGTCCTAATTAGCCATATGGAGCAAATTACATAATTTCATGCATCAACATCATAATCACTAACCTTATATGGATTACAAACATGATTTTATATTTTTATAGACAAGTTCTCATAATTTTAGGTCATCATTTGATATTTATTATCCGTAAAACAATTGTTATGTATCTTACATCATATCACTATTATTTAGGCATCAAAGGGCTGATATTATGGTTTCATGTTGTTCTACTCATTTTTTTGAACATTTTGATACCTTGTTTGTATTTTCCGGTTATTGAGCTAATTTCTATGAATTATTGAAGATCTGAGAAATTACTGAAGATTTACCTCATCCATCTAACGGGACGTTGACATGTGTCTCCTAAGGGAGCACTCAAATCCTGGTCCGGTGTAGATGAACCATCTGGTTCAGTGCAGATTCTGTTCAATTCAGTTTTGGATTAAGGTCGGTTCATTCGACTGGCTCGTGATTATGCGAACGGGTAGTCCTCGTGTCGTTCTCTGTGATGAAACCACCACCGCCTATTCTCCTCTCCTATGTGAGAGCCAGGACACCCGACACTGATGCTTGTTATGCTCCGAATCATAGTGCCATCATGGGAAAGGTTTCTAGTGAGCATTGGATTGCATATCCTCATGCTCGTCTGATCCTATTGAATCCCTCAGATCTACAACTCATGGCTCTCTTCCTCTTTGTGAGTCCCTACCATATTTGGGAGCACCATTTTCATTGGGCTCTCCTCCAAGATCCGTTATTCTAGGTGCGATTCCCCGCTTGAGTCTCTTCTCTAATGTGAAATCACAATGGTTCCCTTCCATCTCACCTTCTTATGACTCTACCATAACCTCCATTAAACAACTAAGATTTTGATCAACACCGACTCAGATCTCCACTGGCAACAGAGCACCTTGCCTCCATGCCTGCAACTACTAGCTTCTTCAACTGCCAGCATGTGAAGGATGACACTTTCCTCCTCCTCATCCTCGATGTACTTCTTGGACCTCTGACTCCTTTTCCTACCCATGGTCTTTATCAAGTGGGGGAGGAAGTTTGGGGGAAGGGAAGTGAGACTTCCTCATTCCCTGCCCTCGAGTGAGGAGTAGTGTAGAAATGCCACGATCAAGTTGAAGGAAACTTCCCATTTAGTTTCTCTCTAGGGCCACGACCTTGATGTGTGTTACAACCCCAATTTTTGGGTTCTTTTGGTGAGAAATGTAATTTCTCCTATTAAATATATTTGAACGAATAATGATATAATTTATTTTGCATAAATGGATTTCATTTACAATAGCCTTGTTGGTTGTTTTATTGGCTTTATTGGCTATTGGGCCCAATAACAAGGAAATTCGATTAGTAAATGAATAATTGAGAATTTGAGAAAAGAAAGATGTAGAAACCTCTAGAAGGCAAAAGAATATAATACAAAGTTGGATTTCGTGCCTCTTGGGTTGCTTGGGTCTCAAGGAGTCCAAAGTTGCAAAGATAATGCAACAAGAAAAGAAAAGAGCAATTAAATATTTCTTTATTAAGAAAGAAATTGAAAACAATGATCAAATGTGGAAAATAAGTGAAAAGAGGTATAATTGAGTTATCCTTGGTGGATTTTCGTATCCAAAGGATTCCTAATATTAAAAGGAATACCAATGAGGAAAATAAAAAGAAAGATAAAGAGAAATCCTCCAAAAGATATATTTTAATAAGAAATAAATATGATAATGAGAAATAATGAACATAGATGCATCTAGAAGGATAATAAGTATCCTCAAAAAGGAATTTCAAAATATTAGAGTTTCTTGGGATCCAAGGAGTCCCAATGAAGAAAAAGAAAGAGAAAAGGCAAATAAAACAAAATAAGAGGATAAGGTGATACATCATTGATGACTTTTTGATAATATCAAAAAGAGATGTTATTTGCTTTAAGAAAATGTAATTTCATGACAATGGGTTTAAAGCCAAGCACAAGGAAGATAAAAAGAGATAATTCTCGAATTTCCTAATAACCAAAGCATATGGGTTACCAAGGAATTATTAAAAGGAGAGAAATGCTTCCTAACTAAGGAACTTGTTTTCCTTTTGAGAAAGGGGCTTGTTATTCCGTGGATAGATGTCCTAGGGCTTCGATTACCCTCCCCTATATAGGGGTAGAACCCTTGGCCAAGTCCAGGAGAATACCAAACACTCTTCTCCCTCCTTCTTCTTGTTTTCATCCATCAACCCTAGCCAAGGGAGTAGATCGATTCCCAAGGGCCACAAGGAGTTGCGATGGGTCTCGATGGAGGCACGAAGCTCCTACGACAACCCAAGAAGGATTGGCTATCTTTTCTACGCTCTCGTCTTCATGCAGCTCATGGCCGGAGGTCTGCAAACTAGCAGCAGGTTGCGGACTCGGCTAACTTAGGAACGGCCATCTTGGCTGCAACCTGGAGGTTCCACACGTGCGCAAGGGCACAACCGAGCCAGGGCGGCAGTTGGTAGCAAGCTTCAGGCTGTGGGGAGGTGGAGAAGACCCCCCGTGGTCGGCTACAGCAACCGCGGCTCTAGGGCGCGTGAGGTAGAAGAAGACCGGGCCATTGGACCATTTTTCCCCTCTGTGGGCTGAAGAAATAATCACTTACACAAGGGCAGAGTCGTCTTTTTGTTATATTTCCTAATCGGCTACGTTGCATGACTTAGATGATGTGGCAGTGTCCCATTGGCTCAAGTGAATCCTTATAAAATTCATATCTAATTAATGGTAGCTCGGATGTATACACATAATTTATGAATTTTGCTCAGAAGAACGCGAGGAATGCAATAAAAATATAATTGAAGCCTTTTTTATTTCAATTCGAAAAGTAATGGAAGTTATCAACTTTAATGCTTTAATGATTAAGAAACCCTATTTTGAGATGATTAATGTATTTAGTAGGGTTTAATGGATGATTAAAGTTGATATTAACCTATTAATTGTAAAAAGGTATATTAAGAATGAAAAGGATGAACTTTGCACATAATTGGTTTAATTTAGAATTTCATGTTCATAAATATGCCTTAATGGGCCTTGAAACCCTAATATTAGTAAATGTGACTCTTAATGGATTTAATTGTTCAATTTCATGATTAAAGTTAAGATATGATAATTCTAAGCTATTTTGAGTATAAAAGTTCCTAATTGTGGATAAATACACTTAATGTAATAATTAGGGTTTTCTAATGGATAAAAGTAGAATTAATGACAAATAGAGTTCATATGTGAAGTAGACCACAATCAACTATGAATTGATGATAAATGAGCATAATGATCTTGTCATGTATTAAAAGGATAAAACTGGTAACTTTGATGTAAAATAGGCATAATGGACTTAATTGATGGCTAATTGTGCCTTTAATCCGAAATTAAGGTTAAATGTTGTTAAATGATAACCTTAATAACTTTTGTGAAGAATAGATGAGATAATTAGGGTTTAAAATAGTAAAAATGAAGTGAAACCCTAATTGCAATGGAAACCCTAAAAGTGGAATAGAAACCCTAGGAAGAGAGCTAGATTTAATAGATCTTGATGGCATGATCAATAATAGGAAATTGTATGCATATTTCAGGATCTCATTATGTGCTTGCTTGCCTATTTGGATTTCTTGATTGATTAGATTATTCTGTCTCAAATCATCCTGACATGTATGTGGTTAATTAGGGTTAATTGCATTAGTTTCCCGGATGATTCATCGCATTGAATGAAACTTATCAGTTTGGGTGTTCATACTTGCAAATCATAAAGTCACTATTATTATCACAATAATAATAGAAGTGTATATTCTCGCACCTAATGACATCCTGATGGATGATGCAAAAAGGTCAAGCCCAGGAGAGAAGACCCATGGGCACCATGAGTGGCGACCCCAGGCACCAAGCTCGGGATTGAGAAGGTGGCCTATGATATTACATGACTAAAGGGGACCATGAAGGGTGATCCCAGGCACCAAGATCAGGATTGAGAAGGTGGCCTCAAGTCAATGGCAAAAGAGAAACCCTAAAGGTGGTATTCCAGGGTTAGGGCAAAAGTGGTGGAGAATGACACATTGAAAATGTAAATTGGCTTGTTAATTACCTTGATTGTGATAATTAAATTGTTAGCCATATTTGTGATATTTTGGTTGTCCCCACATACCGGCATATTTTGATATGATGATCGATGTTTTTTTGTCGGCGTTTTAATTACAAGATTGAAAGGACAAACAGTAAAGCGGTATATGTGGAATTAAATAAGAGTTAAAGTACAAAGGAGGATTAGTTAGAATGGACTCCAGATGTGGATAGAAGTAGATATCCAAGTTTTTGAAAAAGGTATGCAAAGTTTTATTTTATACCCGCTTTCAGTTTAGTTGGTAGAATTTGATAATTGTTATTGATTATTTGTCGAACCTTTGATCATGTTAATTGGGATAATGGCTCTGACCTCTTGGTCTCCCTTAATTGGGGGTTATCGGGAGGCAGGGTCATTACATTTGGTATCAGAGCATAGGTTCCTCATTTAATCTTTAATAATTATTAAATTTTACAAACTCTGTAGAACCCAAGGGAGTTATTAGAGGATTTTCTGAAAGACAAAGATGTCTAGAAAAGGATTACGTCTGGGGGCTGGAAAGATTTTCCTCCGCACCGCTAGTCGGAATACGAGGACTCCTAGATTAGTGTGACTGTCTGGCCAATGTCTCAGGATTTGACTCGAAATAAGATACCTTTAGGACTCTCTCATCTTCTTCATCCCTTCTCAACTCAAATGTTGTTAAGGACCTTAAGGATTAGGGTTTTGTCTCTTTTCCTCACCCTCCTGAGGTATGGGTAAGGTTGATAAGGTTTAAGGAATCCTCCACCAAATTAATGAAAAGCATGTAAATAAGATGTCATGGACATAAGCTTAATAGTTTAATCGTAAACTAAAGAATAGATACATGCTTAGGTCGTATGACATGAGTTGTCATTCCCTCAGGAGAGACCTGAGGCTAGACCTCCTTATCAGGAGGATGAGTGGAGAAAGTTGGTCATGGAGGCAGAGATCTCCATTATAAGTAGAGACCTGACACATCCTCTGAGGATGATGCTAACCCTAACCCTAAGTGGTGGTTAGAAAGAGAGATGACACGATGAGTTAGATGTCATGGTAGACCTAGTGTGGGGGTGGACATGCCTTTGGATGCCCATATGAGCCATGAGAGGTTGGATGACCTAGTACCCTTGGCGACCCAACCCTGGGAAGGGTCGTGCATGTTAGAGTGAAGGATAGATCCTTCAATGATGAAGGTGAAAAACCTATGGAAACCCCATGAGCTTATATGAGCATGGCATAGTATGCACCCAGAGTACATCAAGTAGTACAGGAAGTAGGTCAAAACCCTAGCCAGGAGAGTATGATGGATAGCTTATGAGATAAGCATAAAGGGTTATGGATAACTGACACGCTTTTTACGTGCGTAGAAACGCAAGTGTACGCGTCAATGTAATATAGGCCTTTGTGAGGCCCGAGTCGAACTCAGGGACACATGAATTATCGAAGACTACTACTAACTACTCGCAATCAGCTAGATTGATTAAAAAGTTGGAGGTTGTTGTAAAATTAAAAGAAAATAAAATAAAACAAAACAAAGCAATCGATTAAATGTTTAGTTTAATCAATTCAAGTGGGAATCTTTAGGATTGTGGTTTCACCATGGGTTATCATTGTATGAATTTCTATATAGTCACTCAGATTCATCTCTCTATCTGGGTAGTGGCCTGATATCAGAATTGCCCACGGTTGTGGTACATGTCTAGGTCGGTTCCACCGTCGTAGCAACCTATACCCTAAACTAGGTGCATTAGAGTCGATGTCACAGTATCCACCATTAACCTTACACCACCTTGTTCAAGGGATTTGTCAATTAATGTGAATTTCGTCTCTTTTCAACCATTAATTCTTCTTTCAAAGTAATTAAGGGCATTAGGTTATTATTATGGTGATCAAGCATAACAATATAATTGAGACAACGAAATCATACCACAGATTTAAGAGATAAATGATGAATTACTATGATAAAATCGTCATACAATGATTTCCCGGGCTACTCCCGGTCCTAAAGATAAAGGGGATTAGCCCCGCATGTTCATCTCAAAGCAAAACATGGTAGAGAAAAGGGGAAATATGGAGAAAAACGTGATTGAGTGATGAAACCCCAGAACGGAGAAGATCCAATCACTCCTTGGCGTAGAATACACGTTCTCCCGCCTTTCGGTGGTGGAAATCGTCTTCTTCGGCGTCCGGAACGGCTGGGGCGTGCTTCTGAGCTCCGTTCTTCTCTCCACACCTTCTTAGGATGTGTGCAGCGGCTAATGACGTGATCAATTGCTCTTAGCCACCGTCATTAGGTATAATCTCTGAATTAGGTCGCCAAATTACCACAGCCATCGGATTTAGATCAATCTGTAGCAAACATGCATCTGACGGTGTCGATACCATCGATGTGAGTCGATGGTATCGACCCTGCACTGTATCGGCTGGTCTTCTTTTCTTTTCTTTGTCGCAACTGATGCCACCTCGATACCATCGACACGGGTCGATGGTATCGACATTCATAGGCGTCAGTTTTGTCCTTTTATGTCGTTGTAGCTCCAAAAGTCGATGGTATCGACTTTTATGTCGATAGTATCGACTCTCTTTTCTGAAGCAACCTGATGGTATCTCGATACCATCGACTCTCCGGTCGATAGTATCGAGATTTTGCTGCTCCTTGCGGCTGGCTGCCTGTGGTCCGATCGATCGTATCGACAGCAGTAGATACTTGTTTTTCCTAAAATTTCAACATGAAACCACATAAGCCGAAACAAAACATATTCTTGTGATAATTTATGCTCAAAATACTGAAATAAGGGAGATTTGACATAGCGAAAGATCATAGACCAAAGTAGATGAATTATGCAATATTAACCACCAAAATGACTAATAAATGCATAAAATACAAGTAAAATATGTCTCTAAATGCGACTCAAAATCATCGCATCAATAACCTTGAGCAAACATAAGCTTGAACATAGGTATCACCCAGGTAGGGGTATGCTTGTGAGCTTGATCCACCTTCATGGAGAGAGGACCTTTAGTAATAAGGCTGGTTGTGGAGTAGCTCTATGAGAGAGAGCAGGACCCAGGCAAGAAGGTTGGAAGCTTAGACTCTGAGATATGAGGAACGGTGGGGAGTTGAGGATAATGCGACCTAAGTGGATGGTTGTGGTTGCCACATGCATGATCCCTGGAGGCTGGAGATATCTTGGTTGCCATTAGAGGAACCAAACCCTAGAGAGAGGATGATGCTTCTGGTACCTATGTTCCTATGGTATAGGTGTTTACCTATTGAGACATGACAAAGAGTGCCTTAGACCCTGAGGAGGTTTGAGTAACCAGTTGTGAGGCTTTATACCTAGTTGGTTGTCCTTGAGGAGGACTCAACTCTGAGGTGTTGCTCTAATAAAAGGATCTTGGGAGTGCATGACATACCTTGGACAGGTTTGATTCATGGTTACAAGGTTGAGCATGCAGTTGGACACCAAAAGCGTACCTAGAGTTCCTAGACCTAAGAGGGGAAGTGGTGTAGCCAATGCTCATGACAAAGGTTTGAGTTTCTATAGATTCGAGCATGGTACTCCTCATGTTTAGAGGAAAGGAAAACCCCTTAAGTTAAGGCATGAACCCCTCTCAGCTAAGTTGATGGCTTGGGAAGTTATGACCTTGATCCAAGGTTGAGGATGAGAACATGTGTGACCTAGCAGGGTTTAGTATGTGGTTTGCTTGTGTCTTAGTAGCTTGTTAGGGCTAAGCATGCTCATGTAGATGTAAACCCTAGACATAAGGGCTTTTGTGACCTTTGTTATCAAGTTGTAGCTTCCTCTCATCCTAAGAGAGGGACCCTTTTGTCAGGTGTATACCAGTTTTTGTTGGTTTGAGGTAACCTAAAGAGGTCTCATAGGATCTTGAGAAGATAAGTGAAAAATACATAGTATGAGAATGAACCTATAGACCCATAGATAACCATCTCTAAGTGCATGTGGATGTGTTACCATGGAGGTAGATGGTATGGGGCTTGACCAAGGTAGGTAGGTCTCCATGACCCCTGTGAATGGATGAAAGTCAGCCCATGAATGCAGAGAGAGATGATGAAGGCTTGGGTAAGGTTCTCAGTTGGACATGTACTATAATAGAATCCTAAGTCTATCCTAGGGTCAGGTAGGGATAAGACTGATGGAACTAGGAGTTTCCTAATTCCCTAGTTGTACATGACCATAGGGTTGGGAGGTAACATCTATCATTGTCTAAGGGCCATGAGTTAGGAGATTGATCACCTTAGTGAACTCATGGGACCCAAAGGGCAGATGAGTAGGGCACTCTCTAGATGCATAAGGGAAGAGGGATGACCCCTAAAGTGCCAGCACCCTTTAGACCTAGAGGAGATGACCAAGGGTTGTGTGTAAACCCCAGTAGGTTGGAGACCAGTTTTCCATGGAAGTAACTTTGATATCGAGATGATTGTGATGTAGAGACATATGAGGCACGTTTCAACATAGATTTAAAGGTGTACTGGAAAAGTGGGATGTACCATCTCTACTCTTGGAATAGGAAGAACTCTGTATTTGGACTGCAGCCAAATGCTTATTTCCTCTTGTTATGGGAGTGAGAGATAGGACAGTACGCATGCCGTACACCGAGGATAAAGATGGTGTGAGTTGGAACGTTGCTACGAGGTATGAGAATAGAGATGATAGCATACCCTGGTGGAGTGAATGATACATGGATGGTTTACAAACACTAAGAGGAATAAGGTAGTCATCTTATGAGGACATTTTTATCATGATCCATGAGTCATACAAGGTTGAGTTCAAAAACTGAGAGGATGAGTTCAGAGTTTTCTTGATGAAGATAGACTTAGAGTTTGAAATGAGATAATAAGTGGAATACATGGAGGTGTATGTATTCAACATCACCTAACACCTAAGGATGTGAAGTGGTAATGGATGCTCTGGATGAGATCCAGCTGCCTAGTTTAGCCAGAGGCTAGAAGAGGTTGTTAGGCTAACCCTAAGTTTGAAAAGAGATAAGTTTGGCTAACACCCATATGTAATGAGATATATTTAACAAGTTAGTAGTTGTTTGGTTATCCAGACTAGGCCTTGATGAAATGAAAGGATGGTTGTAGAACCTTAGATGCACTTCCTTGGAAAAGAAGGGGATGAAACCCCGACTAGAGTGGTTTAGTGTTTCTGAGGAATCGATCTTGAGGAATCATGATTTACATGAGATCATGATTTTAAGATCACCATACACCGTACTACAAAGATAGTAAGTGACAATAGTACTTTGGATGTCTAAGATAATGTTGCATGTGGCATGTTTCCATGTCTGATAGGAGGTGAAGGACGAACACCAATAACCCAATGAGTTGATATAGAGGATAAAGAGTCCCCGAGAGAGAATGGGAGTTCATGACTATGGATGTGTAGTAAGTTTCCCATGGACCATAGAAGGTCAAGGTGCAATTTGGGTTATGGTAGATCGCCTTACCTAAGATGACATGAGAAAGAGAGAATACTGTCAAGGGACATATCCAATTGAACTACATATGAGAGAGAGATGGTTCAACTACACCATGATATGGGTTCTTGAGTTTGATCTAAAGATTCACTTCCATGCAGTGGAAGTAGGTGCATGAAGAACTTGATGTTAGTATAGTTTATCACCCCTAACTAATGCTTAGTGTAATCTAGACTAGAGGGTCTGATGAGAGTATGTGTTCTCATTCAGGGTGATACCTAGAGATAGTTCTTGTCCTCTATAAGATTTGATGATAACCACCATAGCCAGTGTCGGGATGTAAAGAAGCTCTGTAAGGGAGTTTGTGTCGGTCACCATTTCATTAAGATGATGTTGGTGAAGGGGCCTTGCGACGGTCAGAAAAGAACCACAGTGTGTGCAGATGAAGTCACTTTGATCGTGTAATGGATGAGAGAGAGAGCCCAGGGGCGACATGAGTTGTGAGCTGATGCAAAACAGACTGACATGCAGTTCACTGTGGGAGAGCATGTGATGTGAAAATATGACCCCTCTAAGTTATAGCTAAGATAGCTGAGTCCCCGATGCATGGGTTATTTTGACATGGTTTGGTGGAGAAGGTTAAGTTTGCCCTTACCCCTCAAGATAATCTGAGGTGTGATGTGTTCCATGAGTCCGGTCTAGAGCACTATCTGAGGTACCCAAGCCATGTACTGAGCCCTGAACCTATTCAGCTTTTGAGAGGCTGAAAAGTCCTGAGTCATCTCTGGGGGTACGATATACCAAGGTAAGAAAGAACTCAGATGAAAGAATATGAGATGATAAAGGTTCTTTGGAAGCGCCATGGATAGGGCAGAAACACATAGGGGTCAATGATGGACATGGAAAAATCTTATCCTGAATTGTTTGTTTGCTTGATGGAATTTTCAGGGCAGGATGTTACAACCCCAATTTTTGGGTTCTTTTGATGAGAAATGTAATTTCTCCTATTAACGATATTTGAAAAAATAATGATATAATTTGTTTTGCATAAATGGATTTTGTTTACAATAGCCTTGTTGGTTGTTTTGTGGGCTTTATTGGCTATTGGGCCCAATAACAAGGAAATTCGATTAGTAAATGAATGATTAAGAATTTGAGAAAAGAAAGATGTAGAAACCTCTACAAGGCAAAAGAATATAATCCAAAGTTGGATTTCATGCCTATTGGGTTCCTTGGGTCTCAAGGAGTCCAAAGTTGCAAAGATAATGCAATAAGAAAAGAAAAGAGCAATTAAATATTTCTTTATTAAGAAAGAAATTGAAAATAATGATCAAATGTGGAAAATAAGTGAAAAGATGTATAATTGAGTTATCCTTGGTGGATTTTCATATCCAAAGGATTCCTAATATTAAAAGGAATACCAATGAGGAAAATAAAAAGAAAGATAAAGAGAAATCCTCAAAAAGAGATAATTTTAATAAGAAATAAACATGATAATGAGAAATAATGAATATAGATGCATCTAGAAGGATAATAAGTATCCTTAAAAAGGAATTTTGAAATATTATAGTTTCTTGGGATCCAAGGAGTCCCAATGAATAAAAAGAAAGAGAAAAGGCAAATAAAACAAAATAAGAGGATAAGGTGATACATCATTGATGACTTTTTGATAATATCAAAAAGAGATGTTATTTGCTTTAAGAAAATGTAATTTTGTGACAATGGGTTTAAAGCCAAGCACAAGGAATACAAAAAGAGATAATTCTCGAATTTCCTAATAACCAAAGCATATGGGTTACCAAGGAATTATTAAAAGGAGAGAGAATGCTTCCTAACTAAGGAACTTGTTTTCCTTTTGAGAAAGGGGCTTGTTATTCCATGGATATATGTCCTAGGGCTTCGATTACCCTCCCCTATATAGGGGTAGAACCCTTGGCCAAGTCTAGTAGAATCCCAAGCACTCTTCTCCCTCCTTCTTGTTTTCTTCCATCAACCATAGCTAAGAGAGTAGATCGATTCCCAAGGGCCACAAGGAGCTACAATGGGTCTCGATGGAGGCACGAAGCTCCTACAACAACCCAAGAAGGATTGGCTATCTTTTCTATGCTCCCGTCTTCACACAGATTGCGACCGGAGGTCTGCAAAACTGCACTAGGTCGTGGACTCGGCTAGCTTAGGAACAGTCATCTTGGCCGCAACCTGGAGGTTCCACGTGTGCACAAGGGCATGACAGAGCCAGGGCGGCAGTTGGCGGCAAGCTTCAGGCCATGGGGAGGTGGAGAAGACCCCTCGTGGTCGGCTACAGCAACCGCGATGCTAGGGCACGCGAGGTAGAAGAAGACTAGGCCATTAGACCATTTTTCCCCTCCACGGGCTAAAGAAACTATCACTTACACGAGGGCAGAGTCGTCTTTTCGTTATATTTCCTAATCGGCTACGTTGCATGACTTAGATGATGTGGCAGTCTCCCATTGGCTCAAGTAAGTGAATCCTTGTAAAATTCATATCTAATTAATGGTAGCTCAGATGGATACACATAATATATGAATTTTTCTCAGAAGAACATGAGGAATGCAATAAAAATATAATTGAAGCCTTTTTCTGATTTCAATTCGAAAAGTAATGGAAGTTATCAACTTTAATGCTTTAATGATTAAGAAATCCTATTTTGAGATGATTAATGTATTTAGTAGGTTTTCATGGATGTTTAAAGTTGATATTAACCTGTTAATTGTAAAACGGTATATTAAGAACGAAAAGGATGAACTTTGCACGTAATTGGTTTAATTTAGAAGTTCATGTGCATAAATATGCTTTAATGGGCCTTGAAACCCTAATATTAGTAAATGTGACTCTTAATGAATTTAATTGTTCAATTTCATGATTAAAGTTGAGATATGATAATTCTAAGCTATTTCGAGTATAAAAGTTCCTAATTGTGGATAAATACCCTTAATGTAATAATTAGGGTTTTCGAATGGATAAAAGTAGAATTAATGACAAATAGAGTTCATATGTGAAGTAGACCATAATGAACTATGAATTGATGATAAATGAGCAAAATGATGTTGTCATGTATTAAAAGGATAAAACTGGTAACTTTGATGTAAAAGAGGCTTAATGGACTTAATTGATGGCTAATTGTGCCTTTAATCCGAAATTAAGGTTAAATGTTGTTAAATGATAACCTTGATAACTTTTGTGAAGAATAGATGAGATAATTAGGGTTTAAAATAGTAAAAATGAAGTGAAACCCTAATTGCAATGGAAACCCTAAAAGTGGACTAGAAACCCTAGGAAGCGAGCTAGATTTAATAGATCTTGATGGCATGATCAATAATAGGAAATTGTATGCATATTTCAGGATCTCATTATGTGCTTGCTTGCCTATTTGGATTTCTTGATTGATTGGATTATTCTATCTCAAATCATCCTGACAGGTATGTGGTTAATTATGGTTAATTGCATTAGTTTCTTGAATGGTTTCCCAGATGATTCATCGCATTGAATGCAACTTATCAGTTTGGGTGTTCATACTTGCAAATCATAAAGTCACTATGATTATCACAATAATAATACAAGTGTGTATTCTCGCACCTACATGCCACACTGATGGATGATGCAAAAAGGTCAAGCCCAGGAGGGAAGACCCATGGGCACCATGAGTGGTAACCCTAGGCACCAAGCTCGGGATTGAGAAGGTGGCCTATGATATTGCATGACTAAAGGGCACCATGAAGGGTGACCCCAGGCACCAAGCTCGGGATTGAGAAGGTGGCCTTAAGTCAATGGAAAAAGAGAAACCCTAAAGGAGGTATTCTAGGGTTAGGGAAAAAGTGGTGGAGAATGACACATTGAAAACGTAAATTGGCTTATTAATTACCTTGATTGTGATAATTAGATTGTTAGCCATATTTGTGAGATTTTGGTTGTCCCCACATATTGGCATATTTCGATATGTTGACCGACGTTTTGTTTGTCGACGTTTTAGGTGCAAGGTCGAAAAGGACAAACAGTAAAGCGACATCTGTGGAATTAAATAAGAGTTAAAGTACAAAGGAGGATTAGTTAGAATAGACTCCAGATGTGGACAGTAGATATCCAAGTTTTTGAAAAAGGTATGCAAAGTTTTATTTTATACCCACTTTCAGTTTAGTTGGTAGAATTTGATAATTGTTATTGATTATTTGGCAAACCTTTGATCCTGTTAATTGGGATAATGGCTCTGACCTCTTGGTCTCCCTTAATTGGGGGTTACCGGGAGGCGAGGTCATTACAATGTGGGTTTGGTTGAGGCTTGGCATTGTATTTCACCCCACAATTATGATAACTAATAACCGCAAGATAGAACATATAACCTAGACTGATGAGTCATCATGTAGCTAAGATGTAGCTACAGCTGTGGCTCTTCTCGTTCACCCAAAATCACCATACATCTAGTGAATGACCATGGTACTTTTATAGATCAGCACCCCATGTGACATTCATTGTCACACCAACTTAATATAAAAAAAATTAATGCTTAGTTGTATGTACGTTAATACTAGTCAATTAAACAACTACAAACATCCATACTTTCCTCCACAAATATCCTAATATCTTCAACTCTGAACCATTAGTTCCTAATCATATCATCAACTTTTCTGAAATCTTGGTACCAAAACTATAATATTTGTACTATCACTAAAATACCTCAAAGATGCATGAACTCAGAGTTCTTAACCATGATATCAACATCAGTGTATTTTCAAACATTATTCAAATACTTAGAATTCTCAAAACAACTCAAACCCACAAGAATTCACTTATGTTCTTAGACATTTAAGGAATCCAAAAGATCATTCTATCACATCCTACACACCTTAAAATAATTGTGTCCCTAAAATTGAGTCAAAATCCAGTCTATCACATTATATACATCTTAAAAGAAATTCCATCCTCGAAATTAAACCATTCTATGATTCCAAGGAAAAGTCAAAAGGCCTTCTTATGCATGCAGGGCATCACTTTAGGTTCAACATATTCATGAACAAAAGCTCCAAAACTACATCCATGTCCTTCTAGGATATTTTAAAAAAACATATTTGGTGAACCACCCCTCATATAAGGTTAAAAGAAGGGCATAGAAACTTTGGTTACATCATGCCATGTTTCATATCTTAGGATTTACATTGTCATTTTATCCAAGCATTAAGGATTTCATCAACGCATTTATCATATAGATTATAATAAGGTGTCATCATCATCATATTATGTTATTTGTTACAACATATTCATTATGCACTAATATTAACACATTGTATGACATATGTCATTAACATGATTCACATCACTTTCATATTAGGTTACAAACTTTATTAGTGAAAAAATCACTAGATTCACCAACCATATTATGTCATCACTATACATGTACATGTATCATCAGTGTCATCTCATTGTACTTTCCCATATTAGGTTGAAAACTATGTTAGAGATTCATCATGATATTAACCAACTATTCACATCATCATAATTCACACATATGTCTAGCCAACTAATAAAGAGCTATGTCAAAGCATCACTAGGGTTTTCCAATCTTATCATGTCCTCATACATTATCTTGAGATTAGATCATGAACATATATTTTATATCATGGTTGTGCTACACAAACTTATATGGGTGGCTTGTCAAACATATGTCAAAAATTTATCTAGTCCAATTGAGGTTATCCTGACCTATATCATGAGGGTAATACTATGCTCACTCTCTCTGAGCTAACTCAACTCTATGAGTATCTCATATGCATAGTCTAGGGTTCTCAAATTACCTCATTGGCATTAGAAGATATCTTTACAAGATCTAGCCACATAAGCACAAACCAAAATTGGTATGACACACTCTTCATAGGTTTTATACCCATGAAACATGCTTAACCCAAAACTCTCTCACATATGAAACCACTAGATTCCTACAAGGTACCATGAACCCGAGCTTGAGGCTTTATAGAAACTAACACATTTACCTCCTCCAGGGTCTTGGGACTCTCTCTCCCTCACCCAGATGGTAGGTACTTGTATTCAAGTTCACATGTTCAAATATATACAACCTCTCTCTGTCTCTAGGGTTTGGTCTTTCCAAGAACATCTAGGGTTTAACACGACTATAGGAATCATGTATAACGCAACTCAACTCAATCACTCAGGAGTATTCTAGTTTAGGACATATCATATCACATATTTTTCATCATTCTCATATCTTGGAGTTTAGGTTCTACGACCTTCTCCATGTAGGTCTCACTCTCTCTGGAGTTAACCCTAAAATTGGTCCTAACACTAGAGGTCCTCCTTTGTAAAAGAGCTCGAGGCTCACGTAGATTCACATCATTGTCTTAACTTAACTTAAATTAACTTAACTTAACTTAACTTATGGAAACATACATACTTGCATCATATAAACTTATATCAAATCCTTAAATATGAACTTAGGTCCTCAAAGATGAACATATATCATCATAAACCATCTTATATCATCTATATAATACTTGCATCATTATCAAATCTTATTTCATCTATACCATCTATCATATATTCTAATAAGGCTCTAGACATCTAATCTAGAACTACTCTCTCTTCTAGACTAATGTCATTCACTTTCACTTAGGTTGCACGACTGCCTCCTACTCGTACATGTGTGGGGACACATTTTTGTAATACTTACATATATAATAAAATATGATATAGTTTTTCTCTGATAAAACATGCATCGGAGAAAACTATCAAGGTTCGATCTGATTGGAATCTAAAACCAAATCCACAAAATGAGTGTTCCACACATATTAGAGAATACAATGTCATGAAAACTAGTGAAAAGGGTGAGAACATGGTGTAGACTGGTGTAGCTACATCATATGCCACAGGTTTCTCTTCCCGTGATGTACATATTTTCTGAATAATGCAACGTCCCATACCACCGCACTATAAGGAAAGAACGACACCTAAGGACCTATTATACCATAAGCACCAGTCTAGACCTAGTTCTCAGGCATCTAGGTTCTAACCTAGAGGCCTGGTTAGATCTAGTCTCTAAAAGATGACTAATCTAACCCTAAAGAATTGTTTTAAGTTCAAGGTTCTTAGTTTGAGTTTCATAATGAGCAAATGTCAGGCTTTGATATTGTTCATGTTCTGATACCACCTGTGACGTCCCCAAATTTTCTAAAACCTAATCTAATATATGACGTCTAAATTGAAACCTCACCTCAGTGAGAATCCCAATTTAAATCCCTAACACTAGGCTAAGAAGAAGAAAATCAGAGGAAGTCAGAAGGAAACAACAGTAGCACATGTGCATGAACAATAAACAAACCATACAACATATGTTCACCATTCAACATATAATTGCATAATAAATTGTTACAACATTTGATATTACATGTTGAACAACAAACGTCTACATATACATGTACTACCACTAAATAACAGGATCTCAGGACAACAGGTCCACATGTACATCATCTCATCACACAACTCTCAACTATCATTGTTCTTCAAAGCATATAAGCACATCATCTAAATAAAAGATTACATGTGGTACACATCAGCACAATATTCAAGAATATTGTACTAAGTATGCTTACATGTCTTTTATATACCTCTCATTACTAAGCTTGGAAATAAGATATAATTAATACTTGGCAGTAACAATAGAAATATAATAAAAGGCTTATACTTGAACAAAGATGTTTATTAACAAAAGAGAACACATATTTTAAGCACATTTTCCATTATATATCGATGCATTGGCCACTGAAGGTTTTGATGCATTTTCTTGACTCTCTAGGAGCTCAATATTAAGGCCTTTATGTTCGACTACCAAAGAGTTAGATCATATGTACAATGTGACTTACTACCAAAGAGTTAAGTCACTTCCAAGCACTTTACTACCAAAGAGTTTAGTGCTTTCATATAATGGAATAGATATATTATGTTTCATGTATTCATAGAAATAAGTATGGAAAATCAAGCACGATGTCATACAAGAACAATCATTTCATCCAATATCATATGCCAAGTGTTTACTACACAGATAATGCAAGCATACTGTATAATAAGCCAAGTAAGAGGTAATGGCGTACCTTGACCATAGATACTCTAGTCATCACATATCACATTTCTAAATCAACATATCTTTGGTCAAACCTTGATTAAGACAAGATCACATACGACTATCAGTTTCTCATTATCTTAACCCTGGTTATGATTCATTACGGTTTCACTTAGTCTTATGATTTTCCCATCATTATTTCTTATCTTACTCTTATGGCTATTAGGTTACAAATGTCATTTTCCAGATTATTTCTCATTATTCCAATAATCAAGTTTCACATTATTATGTGAACATAAAATCCATAGTCACCTTCATTAGTCATATTAGGGTTACATAACATGTATTAAGGTTCATCTTCATATAACATGAATTCTATGCATCTAACTGATATCAAAGTTTCATATTAACTTCCAGTTACAGATATGAGAGTGTTCCATAAATTCCATCATTTATTGAGCATGTATGTATTTGTTGCATTTTATTTAGGGTTATTAGCCCTAATTAGCCATATGGAGCAAATTACATGATTTCATGCATCAACATCATAATCAGTAACCTTATATGGATTATAAACATGATTTTGGATTTATTAACAAGTTCTCATAGCTTTAGGTCATCATTTGATATTTATTATCCCTAAAATAAGTATTATGTATCTTACATGATATCACTACTATTTAGGCATTAAAGGACTGATATTATGATTTCATGTTGTTTTACTGATCATTTTTATGAACATTTTGATACCTTGTTTGTATTTTTTGGATCATCGAGCTAATTTCTATGAATTATTGAAGATCTGAGAAATTACTGAAGATTTACCTTTTCCGTCCAATGAGACATTGACACGTGGCTCCTAAGGGAGCACTCGAATCCTGGTTTGGCAAGGATGAACCATCTGATCACTACTACAGAATAGGCCTTTAGTGTCAGTTAATTAAGGGCTTTTAGTGTCAGTTTCCAAGCAACAGCCAAGTGGGTGCCACTAAAGGTGGACCCCAAAACGCTTCCCTCCATCGAAAATGCACCGGAAAAAGGACTATAGGCATCAGTTGTTTACTAAAATTGACACTATAGAATTGTTATAGACGTCGGTTATTAAAAGAACCGACGTCAAAATGTTTCCTGCCACAAAAAAATGCACTAGCAAAGGGCCTATGGGCATCCGTTTTTATGTATAACCGATGACATATCATCTGAATCGACGTCGGTTTTGTGCTAATAACCGACACCATATCCCCTTCCTGCCACCACAGCAATGCTTCCCAGCACGACCGTGGTACCTGGACACATAGACGCCAGTTTTAGGTCAGAAACCGCCGTCGTATGTCTTAGGTGTCGGTTTTGTTCAAATAATCGACGCCTATGTTTTGATTTTTTTTTCTTATCAGTTTGAAGGCTTGTTGTATGGCCAGTCAGCAAGATGAGAATCTACAGTTCATAACTATAGGTTTATGACATCCATTGATATCAGCCAACAACAGGCCACAAACCTACAAAATTAACAAGATGGACAATATTATATATATGTGATTCACACACATGTATAAGCACATTTAATTCATATTATTTTTTCACCACACACATGTAGAAACCAGTAGCAATCTACAGTTCCATTCATTTCATCTTTTTTCACATTCAGACACATGTAGAAACATTTATGTATTGATCATCTTCACACACATATGACAATTCATAAAAATTCATTCACATTCACACAAAAATAATTATGAGAACAAAGTTATTCTTTATTCATCATTGTCATCATTGTCAATAAAATTATATCTAAAAATTCCCACTCTTTGTAGGGATTTTTCCCATTCTTCTCTTATAGCATCTAATTCATCTCTCGTATAGGGAGCATGTACATCGAAACGCTTTCCACCTATGCTGAAGTCAGTAGTTTTAAAGACCTGTAAAGAGAATGACATATATATATATAATTAATAATATATAATAAGATTGATATATTTCATATTATCTAATGAGACTATGTATAATACCTGATGTATCTTATCAATTTCCATTACGGCATGTTTGATGATTAGGTCCATAAATAGCATCACATAGTAGGCACATGCTCAGCCGTTGTCTTGTGTTGCACACTATAAATTGAAACATACAAAATATTCAAAAATACAAATAAGCACAGTTCACATCCATAATATATACATTGGAGTCAGGAAATTACTTTCACATTCTCCCAAATTAGTGAAAGATTCTTTTTCCTGAGGACCTTTCCTCCAGCTTTTTTGTAATCTTGTAAAGCCCTACATATGTTAATATAACCCATTAAATTGCATAATTAAATAGTAATGTAGTAACAGATGCTAACAGATATAAAAACATGAAATATTTCTCACGAGAATAATGGCCTTTTAATTGCATGTCCATATAATGTATCCAACTCATTCCCCACATGATCTAGATAATAGACAGTGAACGTCTTGGGGACAATAATTAGTAACTCCCAATGCCTACCACAACAGGTAAGAACGTAGAAAATTAATAACTCAAAATCCACAATAAAAATGTAATTTGCTTAAGTCCAAATTATAAGCAAAGTAAACTTACTCGACATTGAATGGAGCTATTATCACCATCTTATTATTTTTACCAAAATATTGAAAAGCATCACAACAGTATGAAGTAACTGAAGAAGGGTCTGTATCTACAAGACTAATCAAAGATGGAACCAAAAATCCCACATGCGAAAACCCAAAATATGTCCATATCTTGTGTAAGTGGCTGCAAAACATATATTACGTATACATTAATATATAAGAAACCAGATCAGCGTATATAAAACAAGGTATATGGTTGTATAAACAAGATCTCACCATATCCACAACTCTATCATAGATGTGTTCAGCCATTCATAACTAAACAACTCCAAAATATCTTGTATAAATATCTAGTTTTCATATGATTGACCTGCATTAATACCTATGCATTAATATGTACGTATGCAGAACTTGTATTATGTATGCTAAATGTGTATAAATAGATTGTTATCGTATGATTTACCTGCAGCATCCTCCGGAATAGTAACAATTATAGGGCAATTTGTATCATGTTCGTCGATCCATACTGCCACACCCCTACAATTAGGACCTATCGAGGCGTGTAGGTCCCTTGGAAGCCAACTTGGTAGTCGAGGAGGTGGAGGCCAAGATGTAGCGGGTCTCGTCTTTTTAAGTTGTATATATAATTTCAGATCAATTGACTCATATATACACACTAACAAATTAAAGTAATGGAAAATAATCATACAATATCATTATAGAGGACATTCGCTTCGGGCCACAGTATCACTCTGCCTACTTCCTCACCAAGTGTTTCAACATTTGGCTGTGCATGAGGCAATGGGAGATCCGTCTAGTCGGGGAGTACATGTATTGGGCTCACACGTACCACGCCATCTGGTACTGGATACCCATGAAACATGCCCCCTTTAAGGGGTGGATAAGACGACACCTATGCAACGATATATTCTTGACTTTTTAGTCGACATGGCTTCAACCCCTACAAATTTACATAAAGAATGTTATATGCATATATACACAAACATATCATCTTGAACAGACTAGCTATTATATCATAAAAATACTTATAGAGGACATGCTAGGTGGTGGGTCTATAGGATTACTCCCAACCTCTACAGTACGAGAAGTAGGAGAAGAGTGGCCCGCCACAGGTACTGTCTGAGTGGCAGTCTGAGACGCCTGCCACTTGCTAATTACTTCATGGAGTCTCTGATCAAGTACTTCCTCGACTTTCCTATTAATTAATGAATCTACCTATACATGGATAAAAGAAATGCTAGCTTCTAATTATTAAATTCCCTTTCACAATAACATTCTAAAATAAGAGAATAGGTTACCTCAGCTTGTGAAAGTCCTGCTTTTGGGACAGGTTTGTGCTGGGATGGCCCAAAGAACGCTTTGATGCCCACACCAGCGTCTGCACCCCTAACACATCCAGGATGCTCTGGGTTACCCAGAGAAACTGTCAGTTCATCCCTTGTGCCCTGAGGGATGAACTTGCCTTCCTTCCTCTACTCGTGTAGCTCCTACTAATCACCATCAACAAAAATTAGTAAGTAATTAAACATAACAATAATCAATATCGATCGATTGCTCTAAGTGTTGATTTTTACCATTTTTGCAGCCACCTCAGCAGTTGTGGGCTTCAGTATGTCTCCCTTCTTGTTTTGCCTCCTAGCTATCCACATAGCATGGCGAGGTAGAGGTGTGGGAGCAGTAGTAGAGGACTCTACAGTCTCATGAGTAGCAGTAGGCAGAGCAAACTCAGCCTGTAGTCTTTGGTGAACACTTGCATATCCTCTTGGACCCATTGTCTGGTCGTGCACATTCAGTGCACGCCTTGCTCGTTGCGCCTCACTGAGGGCCTATTTAGTTAGCACATTGATTTGGTTAGTAACACTAAAGGTTAATCTTGAATAGGTGAATACATAAAAACATGTATTAATTAAATTGGGAGTGGCGCTTAATACCTTGAATTCATCTATTTTTCTTTGGGTAACTAACGCCTCCCAGTCTTTGGGGTCTAGGTAGTTCCATTTCTTTGTGGCTTCCTTCTGCCTAAATTTATTTTTTAAAGAGAATACAAACAAAAAATATTAGTGTAGAGTTAGTGAAATAGTGATCAATGTCTAGAATTGGAAATTAATCAAGAACCTCTTATCAGCATCGTGTATGTAATCTCGGGCGAGATTGGTCCTATAGTTCCTTAGGACCCTCCCACAACGTTGCATCACACATTTACGATGCAACTTTTCATCCAGATCAAATATGCTCTGCAAATTAAATAGAATTTCTATTAACTAGTATCCTAAATAGAATTGCAAATTAGTAATCTACACAAATAGAATTACAAATAATAATAACTCACACATAGTTCCTTCCATATGTGGTCTTTCTTCCCCTTAGGAACTTTATGCCAGGATTCTAGGATAGGACTGCAATGGCTGTGAGTAAGAACCCCAAGATATGAAACAAATGAGTTGTGGTTCACTCCATTTGGATTTCCTACATGATCGAAATCCACAGCCAATTTGGGTCCATTGCCCCTTTGTTGTGTTAACTTGTTCATCATTGTGATGCCCCTCACTTTCTCAATTTTCTTTTGCTGCTCATCAAGTGCTGTAATTTCTTTAGGGGGTACATCACCAACCTAAAATTTGATAAAAAAACACACTTACATAATATAATTGTAAATGAACATATAGATAGAAACCTCAGGGATATATTCTTAAAAATTACATTTTCAAGCGGCGCAAGCACATCCTCACCCTCGCGGTGATCATCAGCACGGTCATCATGGGAATGCTCAGCTATCTGAATGTTCACATTCAAATTATAAATTTCACATTGTAAAGTAACAGTAATTGTAAAGTTCACATTGTAAAGTACACATTCACATTGTAAAGTAATTCACATTGTAAAGTTCACATTCACATTGTAAAGTAATTCACATTGTAAAGTTCACATTCACATTGTAAAGTTCACATTCACATTGTAAAGTTCACATTCACATTGTAAAGTAATTCACATTGTAAAGTCCACATTCACATTATAAAGTTCACATTGTAAAGTTCACATTCAGAAAAATAAAACATATAAAAAATATAAACATTCATGCCTCTAATATTGTGATCTTTTATCAATTAACAATCCTTCATTGACACGACAGCAGTATAGGATGGTGATCACTGTAGAGTCTGGAAAGGACGTTGATTTGCATGCCTCCCTCAAGGGACAGCCACCCCTCGTTGGCTACCGTCCTGTCAAGTTTTTCCCGGAGGAGACCCTTAGTGAAAGTGAAGAAATTGCCAGAGGATGGCATGTATCTTAGGCCAACCATGGTGAGTAGGGAGTTGAATTTAAGACTGGATCTTTTGTCAAATCCCTTCCCACCTTGTTTCTTAGTTGCATCTAGCATTGTGTTGAAATCGCCAGTGAGTGCCCAGGGTTCATTGATAGAAGATGCAAGACCAGTGAGGCATTGCCACATAAGGTCACGCTTTTTGGGGTTAGGACTGCCATAGATGAGTGTGAGTAACCAGGAATTGTTGATGCGACAATGAACATATTGGCGATGGCTTTGAAGGATATCAATGGAGCAATGGTGGTTATCCCATAGGATCCATATGCCACCTAAAAAGCCAAGCGCTTCCACACGGTGTGAGGAGGTGTAATTGAGCTTCTTAATGATCTTATCAGCGTTTAAACCACTACATCGTGGCTCTAGGATGACCAGGATTTTGATTTTGTATTTCCTTCTATATTCTTTTAGAAGAGTTATTTTATCTTTAGACCTTGCTCCCTGAATGTTCCAGCAAAAAATGCTAGTCATTAAAACACGGTAGTAGGGGTGAGAATCAAGCTCAGTGTATGGCGGCGAGCAGGCCTGATGAATCAAGCACTGCGTCCATGGCATCGTCAAGTCTCGGTTCATTAACTTCGAAGGTAAGATCCTTCTTAGCATTTGTAGTGTAGTCCACGCTGCTGACAAATTGGGCGATCTTGCCCTTCTTGCGTTCGCGGCCCGGACTTGCTGTTTGGTAGACTATCCTCCTATTCTAGAGGATGACGCCACTACCTGCTCCATCCACTCCTGCCGAGAACGTAGGCGGACCAGAGGTGTGCGTAGTGGGATTGGAGGCTTGGAAGCAAAAGGCCTCTGCTACTAAGGCACCTTCTCTTCCTTCACTGACTTCGTCGTCGACCAAGGTGATGACAGAGTTGTCGCCTCCCTTATGAATTGTGGATGAGGTGGCAGCCGAGATTGGTGGTGGCTTGTCGCTCATCCACGACTCTTGTGCCCCATATTGCTTCCCTACTTTCTTCTTATGGGTAACCGTCTCCCAGCCCCCGTCTTTGTCCTTGTTGGGCTCGCTAGAAGTTGCTGCAGCAGGATGTGGTGTGGGAGCCACGGCTTTGGTGTCCGTTCTCGTGGGGCGATTACTTGCTGCAGGTTGAGTCGACGCTTTCTTGCCGGTAGGGGGGCGTCTTTTTATCATCTTCACATGGATATCTGACATATAGGTCATCATTATAGTCAAGGTTGGGCCAGCGGAGGAAGATGGGTCGATGCTGGGAAAAGATGGGATGAACTTGCAGTCACCTTCATTGTGGCCAAGACTTCCACACTTCATACAGAAGGTGGGAAGGTTCTCTTACTCTATCTGATACTTCTCATTGTTGAGGAGGAGTGTCGGGAGTAGTGGCTGGGAGGTATCAACTTCAACGGTGATGCGGGCAAATTTTCCTCTGTGACCAGATTGGGTGGTTGTGTCTATCTTTATTGTCTGTCCAATCAGGTCTCTGACGCTCTAAAGAAGTTGGTTTTAGAATAGGTGAATCGGCAGATCTGGAACTCTGGCCCAGACAACTAGTTTGTGTGGGATCGGATCAGAGGGGCGGAAGTCTTTGGACCACGTTTGCACTAAGATGTAGTGATTGAAGATCATCCAAGGACCCCCGGTTCGGGCACAAATGAAGTATGCATTGTTTTCTAGTTGAATAATGTAATATCCCTTATCAAGATCGATGGCCCTGAAGTCATCAGTTAGTTGCCATAAGATAGGGATCCTATTCATGAGTGCGTTGAAGTTTACGGTGGTGCCGATAACTTTGATCACCACAGCGAACTTCCACGGTTCAAGTAGGGGCGGCAGGATCGCTGGATTGATGGCGATGGCAGGGATAGCATCGTCCTTAGATATTTGGATGTCAGCGGACATCAATAGGTTTGGGGACACCTGTGAGAGGGTCGCGACACCCTAGCCTGGCGCCCGGTCATGGCTTCTCTATAAGATTTGGTGTGCTGTTGCGGGGGAGGGTCAGTGTGGCCCATCGCAGTATCTTCCGGGACGGCGGGGACTCCATCAGAGGCTGGGGTCGCATTGAGATTAGCATTAACTGACGATTAATCGTTGGGAGAAACAACGCTGGCAGAGCTGTGTCCGGAGCCACGACCGCCTTCCAGAGCGCTAAACCCTAGCGCCATCACGTCTTCAAGCAACTTCAAGTTACTATATTGACCTTGCTTCGTGGTGTAATGACCCCGCCTCCCAGTAACCCCCAATTAAGGGAGACCCGAAGGTCATAGCCATTATTCAACTAACAGGATCAAAGGTTCAACAAATAATCAATAATAATTATGAAATTCTACTAACTAACTGGAATTTGGTAAAAAAAATTAAAACTTTACTTACCTTTGAAAACTTTGGAAATCTATCTAT